>CM076658.1:18000500-18110644 GCA_038496675.1 Rachycentron canadum
AATATAATTATGTGTATATATAACAAATAAACAAACTCATTATAAATATTTGTAAAAGCAGGTTGCATCGGACTATGTAGACAATTTTTTTGTCCTATTAGGTTTTTCCTCTCTGTCAAAAAGAACAAAATCTTGCATAACACGTAAATGCAGATTTCACAAGAAAACATTCATGTGCCTTCTTCCTGGACCAAAAGCTGGATTTTCCACTCCTCACATGGCAGCACATCCTCAAGGGCTGGACTTGTAGGTGTGTCTCTGGCGTCCCAGACTTGCTTTAGCTGCCTGTGTCCAAGTAGAAGTCGCAGGCAACTTAAAACAAGCCTCGAAAGCTAGACCGTATCCACTCATGGAGAGGCAGATAAATCTGGATATATGAGTGGGCAACCTCCAGTGGGTGATCAGCATGTGACCAGAAAGAAAAGGGAAATGAATGTTTTCAGAAAAACATGAATTTGGTTAATCTGTTAATTTTCCATCTGAGAGTGTGTCAGTCTTGCACATATCTACAAACCTAAATCACTATTAAAGAGTGTATCATGCAGGTTCTCAGCCTAATTGCTAACTAGTTTTTTAAATTTAAGATAGACTTTGACAAGCGTAAACATTCAAGTCAAATCATTTAATTTTATACTTTAAAAAGTACTTTCTGGTTTTTTTTATAATCTATTGTAATTCATATCAATAGATTAATCAATCCTTTAAAACAAGTAAAAACAAGTCATAGCAAAATTCCTCTGAAAGTCTTAAACCTACCTTGGAGATCTGACCTCTGTTGCAGAAGTTCCCCAGTTCGTACCTCACCACACCACTGAAGTGTTACTCCTCTGCAAGTCTGAGTGCAGCCTCTTTAATCAGTCTGTAGAGGAATGTATATTTGAGAAAGGTGTGTGTGCATAGTTACACATTTATTAAAAGATCCTGTTTTTTTGGGTGTGGGACTGTGAGCCAGTGCAGGCTTGTGGGTGTGTAACACGGAATCCCACGTCCTGGACCGACAGGAGGAGTGTGTGTGGAGGTAAACACACTCCAGGATCCCGGCGTGCGGCTATAAGATAAACATAATGGTATCACATTGGAATAAACAAACATAGGAAACATAGCAGGTTTAGGACCAATGGCTTCCATCTGAGGTGAACTAATCAGTGTTCTGCATAATAATAGAAAATAATATTATTGACATTTATTCTATCACTGTCCAATAAAACCAAAATTGAGTTTTACTTTATTTATTTTTAGATAAACTGAAGAGTCAAGCCTTTCTGTTTATGGATTTAAAAACTCTTGTGCATGTTCATCAGATTTTTCAATTATTTTTAATGCTATTTTAAATAATTTTTACATAAAAAAAATTTACAAGCCAATAATTGAAAAATCTGATAAATGCATGTTCACAAAGGCTAAAACAGGCCTGTTTTAGTCACTCATGCGAAGTTGGGAGATCGCTTTCACAGGCCAGTGGCAGAAGTAGTCTGATAGTAGTGCAGCATTTGCAGTGTCAGTCCTGGGGATATAAATTGTCCAGGTTGGTGGTTGTGTTGCACACATTTTAGACCTTTTTGTGAACTTGTATGTTTGTCTTTGAGGTAATGTGCCTTTAATGTGGGTCGTCTGACAGGCCACTTATTCCAGCAGGGTTCAGCACCTTGGACAGTGTATATATCCCAACTTTTCATCAATAACTGAAATCACTATATAGTTGATATTTTGCCTTTCAGACAACCTTTGCTGCAATAATGAAACAGGTTGGATAAGGTCGGCCTCATGTATGCTTACATCACAGAGCTGCACACCAGCAGCTGGAGTTCCTGCCCTTCTTTCGCAGCTGTTTAAGTAATTTACAGTCACAAGATTCTACTTCTGTTCCTGGCTTTGTTTTGGTTGTTCGCTACATCAGAGAGATAAAGAGAGCATCAATTTGAATGAATTCTGCTTTTCGAAGATAATTCATAGTTTTACTCTGACTTCAACATCTCTATTGAGGACTTAAGTCAATAATTTAAATAGTGTGGTTTCAGACTGGTCAACTTCCACAGGTTATCTGTTGCTTTTTATACATACGATTCATTTTATTGGTCATCCATTTAGGCAAAATCTGGCCAGGAACAGTTGAAGAACAAATAATAGAAACAAATGTGATCTCGTGCTCTTGTTTATTGGAAATGAGAATACAGTCTGACAAGAACAATGTTACACATCCTAAAGCCTAACAGAAGCAAATCTTTCAATGTATGTTCACCGAGGGGCTGGATATTTTCTTTAAATTGATACAAATTGAAGCCTCTTTCTAATTGGCAGAGCTGAAAAAGCAATATAGGCTCTGACTTTGGAGTGTATCGTCTGAAGTATGACTTACCATCATAACCCAGGTACACATTGATTGACAGTTCAATTGCAGCCAGTTTCACTGACATTTGTTTTTTATTTATTAAATTGAGTTAATAAACTTCATTGTTAAAAAAAAGGAAAAGAAAAAGGAAGACCGACAGTCTCAAGGTTTGAAGAAAAGCCTTTATTTCCTATTTCAAGGACATGCTTTAGCATGATAATAGAAGTAGGTACTTAGATATCCATACATGCAGAGCCACAGAGTGATAGAAAGAGTTTGTCCATCTACTGTTCTGTGACAGGCGTCTGTCCAGGGTTCAAGATGAGGAAAGGGTTTGGGGAGAGTTTTTTTTTTTTTCAGGTTGGGTCAGGCAGGGAGAAGGCTTAGTGCTGGATCCTACGAATGGACTGCACCTGGTTGGTGTGAGCCTGGGTGCTGTACTCATTGTAGTTTCTGTACTCGCCTTGGTGTCTGTCTCTCTCCAGGATGTACTGGTAGCCACGGTAACCAGGGAACTGGTAGGCCACCCAGCTGCAGAGAGAGAGAGGGGGGCAGGGTTGAGTCATTACAACAGTCATATTATTGATGGTTTAAGTAAATACTCAGTGTGTTGGTCAAGGTATAGTCTGTCCAGACTTTATGAATTGATTGTTTTTAATAGGTGTATTTTTTTTTTTTTTTTTTATCATCCTCTTCATATTACCCCCTGCAAGGATAGATTGACCTGTTCCATTATGCACGTTTGTTGCCTCAAATTATTTCACAGCCAACGGTTTGAAATGGCTAAAATTATTCATGTGTTTTTATAAAAATTACAGCTGTGAGGTAAGATGAGACTGAGCGCAGCAGAGGGGGGAAATAAAAAACAGGAGACAGAAATAGAGTCAACTAAACAAGGAGGAAGGTGTTTAACTTACGCTCCTGAGTTGACTTTGATGGAGGGCACCTCCTTGCTGCACCAGCCCATGGCCTGTAGGGAGGGGTAGTCATCGCACATCTCAAACTTACGGCCCTGGAAGTCCTCACACTCGTACAGGGTCACCTTGCTGTCACTGTGGTTCTGCAGAGACAGAGAAAAGCTGTGATGACAAGGCTACATTCGGGCAGGTGTTGGTGTGGAACTGATAGAAATATTTAGATGTAATTAGATGGAGGGTGTGTGAGATGGGGGCATTGCAAAAGGCATATTTAAATGTGGTAAACCATGCTTGAACTATAATATACCTGGCCTAAATTATCACTGTACCAGGCCAACTGGCAAGGCGATGGGTCATGTGAAGAAGGGTGGGGCAGGGAAGGGAAGCCACTTGTTGTATGGCAGTTGACAGAGGCCGACTAGTAAAAAAAAACAATGAATGGGAGGATGTAGGAACTTACAGCGCACTTGATAGGTCTGAAGGAAAGCATGTGCTCGGTTCTGTAGCTGCTGTTTCCACTCCAGGCCTCGTAGCGAGGGTAGTCTCCCTTCTCCAGGATAAACTGCTGTCCCTGGAACTCTGGGTACTCATAGCCCACCCAACTGGAGGACAGAGATGAGGATAGAAATGTTTAAGTTAAGTGTGTCGAGAGACACTTATATAAACTCACAATGAGGGATTAAGTTTAAACCAGTTTTAGTTCAACAATACTGAAATTCTCATTTTCAGTAGAGCAGCAGTGCTCAAAGAATGGCCTCGAGTGCAGTCAGCATGCAGCCTCTTTTGTCACTGGGAGCACAAAGCAAACATTAGATACTGCTGCTCCTGCCTCCACTGCTGCTGCTGCTACTGCTGCTGCTGCACCCAGGCCTTTTTTATCTGATCGTCAGTCAGTCAGACGCTCTGGCTCTCAGCCAGCAGCTGCACACAGCCAACTCATATCACAACAGGGTCACACTTGGATGCATGCACATACACACGCAAAATGACACATGCCAACTGGCAACATAATAATGCTGTAGGCTGTCATTTATGGTTTTTGCTATTTAGCTTTTTTCTATTTGTTGATTGGAGTTGGTATTTGAGTCGTGTGCACTTTAATCAGACCTTTTCAAGCAGATGAAATAAGGATTTCAAAATAAATGATGCGATTTTATTAGATGTTGTTGAATGGCTCTTAGCTATTCACTGTCTTTTTTTAAGCAGCACTGTGTATTTAATAAAATATCTGAGGAGGACTAAAGACCACCACACTGTAAAAAATTAACTGACTCTCAATATTACTCATAGTATTTATGAGGTTAGGCATCCCTCTTAAAAATAAATACACTAAATCTATGAGGTTATGAGCAAATTCTGACATGATACTATCAGATTCTTTCAAATTTGTCCTCATACCGAAGGAGCAACAGAAACGGACACATTTTTCTGATCATGAGCTTCATAGACAACCAGAAAAATCAAGAAAAGATCGAAAATGAATCATTTTCATCATAAATTGAAAATGCAGAACTTATAGACAGACAGGGTTAAAAACAGAAAACAGCAGCAGATCCAGAGGACCGCCAACAATGTCCACTTACGGTCCATTCTCAACCTTGATGGAGCGAATCTTGTTGAAGCCCCTCTCCATGATGTTCTGGCACTCCAGCATGAACTCACAACGCTTTCCCTGGAAGTTCTCCTCCTCCCAGACTGTGATCTTGAACTGGCCCATCTGCTCCATCTGTTGAGTGTTCATGGCTGCTGCTTCTCCCTTAGGGGTTACTCACTGAAGAATGTAGAGGGTTTTAAAAATAGTTTGATATTAGATGGATGGAAATGGCAAGAGCTGCTTGTCCAGAGTAGGCGCAGAGTAAAAATGCTAAGGAAAGTGAAGTAGTAAATATTTTTGAGAGAGAAATCTTCCTGAGTCCTCTCATCGACCCCCAACCCAACAACCCAATTTTAGTGTTATCAAAACGATCTTATATCCACAATCTCAGCATTTTACTTAACATACGAGTTAACAAGGTGGGCTGAATTGGTGCATTTCTAGGAGTATTATTGTATCTTTACCATGGAAAGAAATTTCTGTTAAAGTCTCTCTCCAAAGTTACCACTAGAAAGTAAAATCTCCACTCATTAATTATTTTTCCATTTCTCCATAGTATGGATTTGTAACTGAAGAAGAACTGCAGAAAGCAAACCACATACAACATACTACATTTGTAAGCAAGGGTGACCAAATAAATCCAAAATGCCAGTGCAAGCAGAATTTTCATTTCTAAACTGACTCTAGTTTTTAAATTAAACAAATGGTTGTATGATGTTTATCGGCCATGCTCAAGCCCACCACAAAGGCAGCATCTTGCTGGCTTTGCCTGTAACAATGGCTGCTGAGATAGTAACTGATTTACCCCAAAAGTATGAGGTGGCTTCCATGTTTTACTCTTAGCAAACCAAGCCTCATTCAAAGTGCATCCATAACAGTCTATCTACCAAATAATGCACAGTTTTGAGCAGCATCTTGGTGGCTGTCGGGCTCCACCCCAGTACACAGAGCTGTCTCCTGACTGCAGTTTCTCAGCTGAGTCTGAGGTAGTGTGTTGATATACTTACAGACGGTACTGAGGTGGGACAGATCCAGTATAATCAATGTCGGGGAAGAGACCCTTGCCTGCGTTTTTATAGGGCTGGGCCCCCTGGACCTACGCCACTCCATTTGCCCAGCAGCCTTGCACACTCAGCAGCTGAACGGGGCGGCTGAAAGGGAAGCATTAGCCTCGTGCTTTGTGGAGGCTCCAGAGCACCATTGTCCTCAGAGCCCCAAACTGACTTAGTCATCAATATGGCAGCCATGCTCAGTGGCAACCTGACCCAGGACTATACAATGGTAACACACTGACACAACAGTTTGATTGCTGTGGCAGGATAATAGACACATTCTGGGAGCTGATCCCCTCTCTCTCTCCCTCTGGGGTAGGTAAACTGGATGCTAAACTGGAGATGTGAAAAGGGCCCAAGGCTTCCCATACAGTACGTATTTGGACATGTCATCAAGAGGGCATCCTTACATCCTGCTTTTCCAAAGGTTGATCTGGAAAGAATCAGCAGCTATAGTACAAAAAAAACAAAAAAAAAAAAAAAAAAAAAAAACTACATTAGTGGTAAAAAATAATCATGAAATTGATTAAGATTGAGTAATAGGGTCTATTGGAGAACATATTTGATATGTGCGTATGTTATGTTATGTAATGTAACACATCACATATCAAACTATATGATTTGTTGGGTCCCTTTGAATAATTCTATTACAAAGTTTGGTCTAGACCTGCTCTATATGTTAATTGCATTGAGGTAAGTTTGGTATGATTTGGAGCTATATAAATAAAAGTTGATTTGATTTGAACCCTTATGATGTTTCAGTTTTTTCTTCCTAAGTCCAATTTGCAATTTCCAATATAATACAATTAGATATCTGATAGGTATTTTATAGATATAGACACAACACATATAAGATAAATGTTGCACCATGTTATTCACTAAATTAACAGACTTGTAATTATGGCAGCCACAATGGACTCCAGTATTGTATTTTAAACCTATTGTTAGTACAGTAAATGACAGTGACTGGTCATGACATACATGTCAGTCCTGTATAATGCTCTTATTTTGTGTGCTTATTCATTCTCTGTTGATTGTATTGTTTATAACTGCTAACTGAACACTATTATACTTTTAATGATTTAAAAATGAAATTTTCCATGTCAGTGTTGTTCTGTTTGTTCTGTCTCTTCGTTCTATTATTTCATCTCACAGGTTTTTTGGTTCTTCAACAAATCTGTGGTTTAACAATGTCCACAGTGTTTGATTTTTGATTTTTCTTCATCATTGGTGACATCTAGTGGTGAAAAAATGTATTACACTCAGGGTTTTAGAGGCTCCTAAAACAGGCCTGGACTATTTAGTGCATTAATACAATGGTCCCTACGTTTGGATGCACTCGCTCAAATGAATGGGAAGGTGTGTCCAAACCTGCTACTGTGTAAGTGATTTACCATTCAGTCATCAGCCTGTTGCTCTGACTTGCTACCAGGAAAATTGACAGAGAGTTTAAATGGAAGCATCTAAGGCCAGAAATGTCTATAACAGTATGAAATACATGATTTTGACAAACATTTTAGATAGTAGTGTATGCTAGCTTGGTGTGTGTGTGTGTGTGTGTGTGTGTGTGTGTGTGTGTGTGTGTGTGTGTGTGTGTGTGTGTGTGTGTCTGTGTGTGTGTGTGTGTCTTCTTTTTTTTTCCTTTTGTGGGGGGGAGGGGTTGTTCCACCTGAGGGCATGTGTGGGCTGTTTACTTGTATGAACAGCTTTCTCATTGTCCTCTGTTAACCCATTCATTGTCTTTCTCTTTACGTGTGTGTGTGTGTGTGTGTGTGTCACTCTGCTTAACCCCAGAGCAGGTGATGGGCAGGTGAAACAACAGGTTTATATAGACACAGATGTTGTGTGTTGAGTGTGCGTGTATTAATGTGTGTACATGGTCTTCCACATGTGTGTGTCTTTGTGGGTGGCTGGATGAAGAAGGACTTTCATCTGGCCAAAGCAGATCTGGAAGCTCATGGACACACATACACACACACACGCACACACTGCAGGACTTATTTCCCTGTGAAATAGAGGGATTTGCATGGTCAGGGATAGTGTAGTCCAGTACAGAGCTAGTACAGTTCTACTTTGAATCCTTATCTGGTTGTATATAAAAAAGCCCATTCATTTCTTCTCAATGGTCATATGACGCCTCAGTTTTTTCTTCATCTTCAAATATAGTACAAACCATGTAGCCATCTTGTCCTACTGTTACTTTACCACACTACAGGCAACAGCAATATAATCTCCTACCTCTACTCAGGCATCAGAGGTCAGTAGTTATTAGCTTGTCTAATGTCCAATGAGCCACCAATATAGAAACTTTTACAGAAACCGTGTACCAATGTTGCACCAGTGATAAAGCCATGATGGCGAGCAACATTGGCTCAAACTCAAGTGTTGGTGAAAGTTCGCTGTGTAATAATTGTAAAATAACTGTCTCTGTGTGTGTTTGTGTGCTAACCAGAGGATAGAGTTTGTCAAACATGATCAGGAGTTTGAGAGGATGTTGATCATCATCTTCTTCATGGATAAGACTTTCGTCTTTAACCTTTATGCAGCAGGACAAAGATCTGCTGTCACTTTCCACTCAGTTAGACAGTTAAATATTGAAAAGACTTTCATATACCAGGGGGCATTATGTGATAATTGTGCTGCATGGACATCATGATTTCTTCTCAATTTCAAAAGTAATATAAAACAAAATGTAGCAATTATTGGTGGATTTCACACTTCTCACAGAAAACCACTGGTCCTGGAGAAGTTCTGGTGTGGTGTGCGGTCTGACTCCCCATCGTCTTCCTCCATCAAGCTTATTTTTTGTAACTGTCTCACGCTCCAGAAATTCTTGCAAAACTGCTTCTAATGTCTATGTAGTAACAATTTGATCCTTTTGAAAATGTGGCTTCATATTCCAGCAAAACATTTTGCAACTGATACATTTTGATATAATCATGATAAAATGCAGTGTGCGTGTTCTTTCATAAGGTAACTTCCACACTTTTCTCACTGAGATTTGTTGTGTTGGGATGCTCATGGGTGCATTGATAATATATATGAGTTTATCTGATATGCAGAAAAAGATAAAAGAAAAGCATTTCCTTCTTCTCCATTTCTTAATGAAAATAAAAGATGAAATATGAATATTATATATATATTTTGGACTTATATAAATAGGTTGCAGAGAGTAGGAAGTGTTACCTGCTGAGGGAGATCTTGTTTTCTGGGTCAGTGTGAGTCTGAACTATTTGAATAGTCAGTGGATGCACCTGCACACACGTTCACACAAACGCGTTTGCATGCAAACACACACACAGATGCACGCGCGCACCTCCGACTGTTTGTATATGTGCATGCTAACATACATACACACTGACACACAGATTGCACTGAATAAATGCCCTCCTTCAGGTGGAAGGTTACCATGGTGACTAATCCAGGTAAGGATGATGCGAGCGGGACATCTGCTCGTACCACTTCCATTTGTCCTCACTGATCTCTGCACTGACACACAAGCAGCTGGATTTACCTTCAGGAAACAAAGAGAGAAATTGTAGATTATGATGTTTTCTTTACATTTACTCATGAATACACTCAGGCTGCAGTTTTCAGGGAATATTTTGAATTGCAAGGTATAATCTAAAGTTTGTAAATGCTTAGAACAACTGATACAACTGATAGGACAACCCTTTCTGAGATCTTAAATGTTATCATCACTCTCATCCTGTAACATTCACTCTACCATCAAAGAGTCAGACAAAGGGAAAGAGTAGCCAACCAGGAGTGGGAGCTAGCCTCGGGCATTTGCATGACTCTTCATTATCAGTAACTGTCAGAGGAAACAGCACACAGCCCACAGGCAGCACAGACACACAGACACACACACACACACACATATACACACACCCTCTGGGAAACACTTGCTCCACCATTTACAGCAAACAGTTAGGCAGGCACCACAAATGTAATCATCTGCTGTACAGATAGAAACAGTGGTCATAATGGTGCTGATACAGTATGGCCCTGCAGAGTTCATAGGGTCACAGCGGGGGCAGCAGTATTCCTGAAATAGGAAGAGGCAAATGTAGGGGGTTCCTTTTTTATTTAAATAGCACATCATGGATTTGTACTGGAGTGTCTTTTTATACATATAAACATACAATACCCTTTGTCATTCCAGTTTGTGTTGACTGAAAAACTCAAGGGGAATGAAAGAAACCACAGAAAGAACAACTAAGACAGGAGCAGTTGAATTATAATATGCTGAAACAGAATGAGAAGATTACAACAACACTTTATTGCATAAAGTATAAAGCATGATAAGTGCTAAAAATAACAAATTGTTATTGTGCTTCTTTTCCAAAATCCATGGTTCACTATTCTCTGTTAATACAATTTGTTTGCTCTGTTTATTTCAAACTGACCAAAGCTTAGAACAGGAAGAAAATGACATGTTATATAAGTATATAAGTTCCTGGATTCAACCTGTTTCTGACCCTTCTAGGCTACAGTGGTATTTCCTCTAGTGTGTTACTATGTATTGAGAGTAACAATATAATAAACTGCTTAGTTTCTACAGTGAAAAACTGAAGTTGTCAAATACAGAGAAATGACTGGATCACTGTTAAAGAGAGTTCTGGCACGGATCAGTTGTCTCGTGTTGCTTTGTAAAGTGCTGCCCTAATATTAAAACATAATCTGACCTTCAGTTTGATTTTCCCAACCTGTTCTATAGTGTTTCAAATATAGTTGCCTCAAAGTGTTTGCTGCACTGGAACCAAGCTTCCTCACATGACACTATTCAGACCTTTTCACTGGTACAGAAAAAAAGCAGGTGGCTAAGCCTCCAGTCAGCTAATGCTGCTCCTGCAGCTGGTAGGAAGGGTGTAGCAGCAGCAGGACCAGTTGGGACAGTTGGTTTAAAATGGGGCAAGGTAACCAGGATACTGAGGAGTGTGAGTTTTCCCTTCCCCTGGCTTTAAACAAATATTGACAAGAGCTTCAAGCAGAGGCAAATAGGCTCTCAGGTAAATAATGACATGTATGACTGGCTTTGTCATAATGTGTCTTGATGATACCTACGGGAGATGTGTTTTTTGTTTTTTGTGGGGGGGGGGGGTGAATAGAATAATCAATAATCTCAATAATCTGCACAGAGGGGACACAGTAAAAGAAAATTAAACAGATGTATTTCAAATTTAATCTTGAGCATTGTGATCTTACTGGAGAGGGTGGACACGCCATACTGTGGGACAACATATTCTGTACCTAAGGTTTTAGATCCAAATGTAGTGTTAGGTTTTCAGCCAAAATGATGGTAAAGCCAGTCAAGCAGAGAAAACTGAGCATGGTTGGGTTTGACTCTCATGTCACTATTGCCACGTATGTAGATCAGATATAAGGCAGAATTTTAACTTTTAAGGAGTTTGAACCTATAATCTTTGCTGAAATGTTTAGTTTATTTCATTTAAATTGATTAAACAGGCGACAATTCTGTGAAAATATCTGATGCATTGAATGTGTTTAGGCACTTTGGGCATCACTGCCATGTTTCTACTGGGTTGTAAAGGGTGTGGCCTCAACTCTTCTTTTTTGGCCAAAATAAATTGAAATTAGAAATTGAAACTGTTTTAATGAAATGCTTTAGTAAATTAGTATAGTATGCTTGTATTGCAATCATCAATTTATTATGAGCTGGATTGAAAAACAAAAACAAACAAAAAAAGTGTACATTTGAATTAGACACAAAAACACTAAATGGCATCTATGATCGTTACCATAAGAAATAATCCAAAATAAATAATGGTAAAGGTGCAATGGCTGATGGCTTAATTACAGCATCCAAATGACAGATGGCCCATATCAGATGTCTGCTGTGTGTGGTTCATGTTTAGTTAATGATTAACATAACCTCCCATTAAGCCCATCTCTCTACTCTCTGGTGCTTGCCTGCAGCCTTAGTTCATGACGTAGGAGATGGACAGAAATGAATAGGCCCCCAGTGGAAAATACACGCTGTCATCATGAATGTGTCAAGGAGGTAATGATCATATATATATATATATATATATATATATATATAAAAAAGCTCCACAGGGAGACATAGAGATTACCGTCCCTACCCTTTTGAATGTCAACCTTTTCGGCAGATATGATATGATATGAGGGACAAGGGTACAACTACTGACTAAAAACTAAACAGTGATAGACCGCCACTCAGACACTTTCCCAACATCAGTTGCAGGTTTATCAGCGGTGATGGTACCACTGACCTGAGGTTCACACTCAGCAGCTTTTACCTTTTCACCAAAAACAGGAAAATACATGTTGGACTGAAGCTGGATCGTCCAGCCCTGATGACATCACCTGCTGTCAGCCTTTCTTAGCTTGTCTTACTCTGGTCTTTACAAGCACTAAAGATCTACTGAAATGATTGGACTTCTTACTTTTCCACGAGGTTTTGATTGTTTGAGGTTGATGACTGTGACTCCACAAGTCAAGCAACATGTTGGTCCATGGCCTGTGCTTTCTTTAGAAAGAACTGCCTGTTGCCACCTGTATGCAAATAAGTTCACCTGTTGAGTGAAATATGCTCTACACCTGGTGCTGCAGTCTCTGAAACGTTGTTGTTATTGAGGAGCCTTGATTCTGACTTAACTGCTAACAAATTCATCCCTGCAGATTTTAGTTCACCTTTTGTTTTTCATTGCCTAGAATTAGTCTTACTGCAGATCGGCAGCAACATCTGGCCTTATGGGTCCTATTTGGCGCCTTTGATTAAAGATAAAAGCATTTGTATGGAATTGAGCTTGATATTGCTAACAATAATGACCTTCTTCCGTGACAAAAAAACAAAACAAAAAAACAAAAACTTTTTTGTGCTTTTTCCAGTTGCCAACCCGTACCTGCATAACGCGAGCCGAACGAACAAAACTTCATCTTCAGGTATTGTACGTGAGGCTCAACGTGAAGCAAATACGGACATGAAAAAGTCACAAAAGCGAGAATCAGGGAGACGATGGTCCAAGGATAGATGGGTAACAGCTGGCTTCTCTGCTGTCACGCAACCTTTTGGGGGGAGAAGTGGAAAGGGTTAGAACAAGCGAGAAGAAGTAAAGCCTTGTAAGAATGGACACTTCGGATGAAAAAAAAAGCGAAAACGATGAGAGAAAAAAGACTTAGCCTACCTTCAGAGGAGGGAGAGAAATAAAGGTCAACGCGCACAACCTTGGTCAGGCTTGGCTCACCTTTTACGCACACTGAATGTGTGCTGTTTGTGACAGGTATACACCTTTTATACCTCTACATGATCTCTCTCTCTCTCTCTCTCTCTCTCTCTCTCTCTCTCTCTCCACGCCTCTTGGATGAAAACAGGAGAGAGGATCCTCAGGGCGCGCACAGACACCTGTCGCACGGTGCGTTGCTCTGATCCAATATTGACATAAAGGGGGAAGTGTGCGTGTGCGTGCGTGTGTGTGTTGGAGAGACACGGACGGACACACACACACACACACACATGCACGCACACGCGCGCGCGATTTGAATTATTCTTACCAATCCCTTTCCTCCATCCAAAGCGCCCTCCCTCCCTCTCTGTGCCAGGCAACGAGTCTGACCTTTGTGCCTGCATAAAGGCTCATTGTAACGTAGCTACCTGTCTCGCTCAAGCTTTCCTACGCAGCGCCTGCTCGGGCATCATTTCCATATCATATACCTTGCAAATGACTTTCAGCTGTAGGGTGACTCACCTTCACTCGCCCGACATTTGGAAGGAAAAAAAAAAAAAAAAAGCTGGCACCTTCTCACTGTTGTGGAGGGAAAATGGGAAGATCCGGGGAGAAGTTGATAGACCAGCCTATATGAAGGAGATCACAGGATCTAGATTCAGGATTTGACTTGATCAGTTTGTGGAGTAGGTCCAATGACATTATGATAGTGTTATTTTCCAGCCCTCAAAGCAAATCATTTTTGTCCAAATGGCTTCTGGGTGAAAAACCCAATGGGGCCTTTGGGTTATTTGAGGGTTTAATAATCAGTCAAGTATGGATGAGTTTACAGAAATCAATTGTGAGAAATGCTTTAGATGAGTTTTAGCAGAGACTGCTCTTTACATGGCCCAGTCAGAGCCAGTATCTCATTACTGCTCCACCAGGAGTTCTCTGTGTTTGCAAAATTGAAATTTAAGGGCCATTAATTCAATTTGACACAAAAAGGTCAATTTACCAGTCATGTCTGCTACTGCTCAGCTTCAGAAAACAGCTGTGGAGGAACTTTGTCTGGAAGAATAACTGATGCTGTTATCAGAGTTGTTTTAAATGAGACTGAAAACAGCATTAAAAACACAATGGAGTTTGAAAGAGGGAAGCATGTAACAAAAGGGAGGCGAGATCTAACAATAGAGCAGACATTGAGTTGCATTATGGGAAGTGTAGGATCCAGTTTTTGAAGCATGACTAAAAGTCAGTAGTTTCACCTCTGCTGAACTACAAAGGAATAGAGAGGATGTTTGAAACTGAATATGTAACCTAACTCAACTGAATAGCAAGAAATACACAAAGAAAACAATTACAAGAACAAGAATGAATGTTATTTCACATTTTACCTAGGTTTATACATTTTATTTAATAAAAAGCCACTGAAAGTGTCATAGTTTTGTCTGCATATGCATATTAATGCGATGCATTAAAAATAATTTTAATGACAGAAATGAGCATTTTCATATTTCATGACATCACTTGTATACTTTTACAGCGTGTTCAAGTCAGCTCAAAAAAATTTGCATGTGATATTTAAATGTATACTGCATATGTAGACTGCAATACTTGACTGTAAATTGATTATTAGGTTATCAATTTTAAATCTGAATATAAAAAAACAATTTTAACCATAATTTTTAACAATAGCAGTATTATTAAACAAGGCAGGTGAGAAATATTTAGAATTTAGACATATGTGACCCTTTAGATGACTGAACAATTCAGTGGTGGTGGAAAAAATGAGTGAACCTTTGGCTTCAATAACACTTGTGTGGAGCAAAAGCTGTTAGAAGCTGCTGATCAGACCTGCAGTGTTCAGGAGGAACCTTTGGACCAGTCTTCCTACAGAACTGCCTCATTCAGGTCATACTGTTAGGAAGCCTGAGCAGCTCTGATGGATTAAGGTCTGGTCTCTGACTCCAACAGGTGGATTTCCTTTGTTTGAAGTCATTCTGTGGTGGATTTATGCTCATTTTGTTTTGGGTTATTGTCCCACTGCATCACCCATAGAACTAAATTGTCTCCATCTATAAACAGTTTGTGTGACTGTGCACTGATGAACACCTAAATTCATAAGACTCACCTGTGTAAACCTGTTGGGTCCCAGTAGCTCATCACACTCCTCCAGTCTGGTTTCACTGACTGGACAACAGGTTTGATGACCACATTGTAGGAACAAGTTATACATAGATGAAGAAAATTCCAAAGGATTCACCTACTTTTTCATGACACTGTAATATTTATTCAAGAAGGCACTGCAGTTCTTCTTATGAAAATTAATGGAAGGAAAACCCAAGCAGAAGATGAAGAATACAAAGAAACTCCATATTAATACATTAATCCGAGGAGGAAGATGCCACTATGAAGTCCTTTCGCTGCAAACATTTAGTAACTGGACAACTGTGGGACATTGTTTACCAAAATTGCATTTGCCTACTTTTAAAGGGAAGTGTCAAATTGAGTGCAGTTCAACACTATAAACACAAGATGTTTATCAAGTCTGTTTTTTGGACACAGTAAGTAAAAAAAGTGTATCCTCTAGACCTGTTCTAGCTCAAGTCACTGATCATGTGACACTATAACTTTGTCTTTTTTGAATAATTATCACCTCAACTAGGTTAAATTAAGCCATATGGACAGCGTCGGATTTAACCATTAAGATAAATCTGGCTCTCATCAGCATTCCTTTGTTTGATAATTTACAATACTATACAGATAATGACAAGTGCAGAAAAGGATTGAAATATCAAGCAGATGATTCTCTTTAGGACACTGCAATGAGTCAAATCAAAAGCCAGCATTTGCATTTGACCTTTAAATTAAATAAGGTCTTACCCATTGCAAAATGAAAATACCAGTCAATACCAGTTATTGAAAGCCCATTATCCATTACTGATCTACCCTGTTTAATGATATACTTCAGGAAGCTGGAGTATAGGTATTATTATTATTTTTTTTTTTTTTTTTTGCATCATGAAAAGGATTGTCTTAAATTAGTAGGTCTGTGATCATGTGAACAGTGATGTGTAAAATGCACTGCCAACAATTTCAACAATTTTGTGGGTCAGTGACTGGGTTAAAGGGTTCACCTTGACTGGCAGTGGTGGTTCTTTGTCAGTGGAGTGAGTTGAGATTTGATGATTTGCCATTTTAGAAAACCAGATTAAAAAAAAAAAAAAAAAAAAAACTAAATAAAAATAGTTATATAGTTTCTCCTCAAACTGAAACACTTGATACCTGGTCAGAAGTACTTGAGATGATAACAGGTCAGGTTGTTTAGTTCATTAATAGGAGGGAATCAGAAGACACATTCAGAGCAGCTTGTTGGTCAGACAGAATCAAAACACATACGCTCATGTTCCAACAGTAAAGACTCTGATTCCCCCAGTCCTGATTTGGCTGTGTAGTGTACACATATTATCCTGGTGTGCACACTTCTGTTCCTGGACAACATAAAAAGAAATACTCTCAAATTCAGCCACAGAGCTCATTATTAAATTAATCTTTTAAATGTGAAATTAGATGTACTGGTGCAGATGCCACTCCTGAGCTCTTAATGACTCCCCTGGCCCAGCCTCTTTGTGTAAGCATCCCAGCCTGACTTTCTGTATGACTCAGCAGCTTTCAGCCTATCAGGGGCCTCCAACACACCCCGTCCAACAATAATGACATCAGAGCCTTTGTTGTGGATAACTTCCTCTGGGGTTGCGTACTGCTGGCCCAACTTGTCGCCTGTAAAGAGAGAGACGCAGATATGGGAGATGTGGCTGAGGAGGGGTAGAGATAGGGGAAAGTTGTTGGGGAATGTCAGTCCACAGAAACCCGAGCCAGGCGTGATTTCTGGTACCACAGCACCACCATGTGTTGAAGATGAGTCACAACACCAGACGAGGGCAAAGTCTGGAAAGTCACCTAGTTATTTAGACCTTTTTGCATCAGAGAAATCTAAGTATTTGACTCGTTTTTTTTAAAAAAAAAGATCCAATATTTACAATATTTACAAGTGATGTATTTGAAAACACACACACACACACTTTTACAGGCTCTGTATTGACAAAATGGGGTTGAAGTTTTTAGCATGTGCGTGCAAGATAACAGACTGGCGCATTGAAAAACTCACATGGACTGATTTCACTCTTCTGCTATAAAAATAGCCTTTGTTGCCTTTTCCAGAATTGAATGGATTTTTGCCTCTTGCACAACAGACATGTGAACATCTAAAACAACTTTGAAGCTCAAAGTCTGAATTGCTGGTCAAAACGCCCAGAGCCTAAGAGGCAATCACTGCAGTTACACACAAAGAAAACACTTCAGATCATGGTGGATAGCATGAGGAAAACATTCCCGTTTCTGTGTGCGTGTCTGCTCTGTCAGACACACTTGAAGAAATGATTGTTTCTAGGGAGACTGAGTCATTATATTTAAGATCTATTGGCAAATCATTTTGAAAAGTATAATCACTAGATTACACTGCATATGGTCCAACTTTGTTGCATTGATTTATTTATTCTTGTTGGACACCAACGAGTAGAGAATCTGTGGCAAGATCTGAAAACTGCCGTTCACAAACGCCCTCCATCTGATCTGACTGAGCTTGAGCTGTTTTGCAAAGAAGAATGGGCAAAAATTTCCGTCTCTAGATGTGCAAAGCTGGTAGAGACATACCCCAAAAGACTTGCAGGTGTAATTGCAGCAAAAGGCAGTTCCACAAAGTATTGACTCAGGGGGGCTGAATACTTTTGCACAACGCACTTTTCAGTTTTTTATTTGTACTTTTTTTAAAATCACGTATAATTTTCCTTGTACTTCACAATCGTGTTCCACTTTGTGTTGGTCTTTCACATAAAATTCCAATAAAATATATTTATGTTTGTGGTCGTTAGTGACAAAATGTGGAAAAGTTGGGGTAAAGGGGTATGAATACTTTTTTAAGCCACTGTAAATGAAATGTAGATGAAAAAGCATTTTGTTTACCTCCAGCTTGCATCTGCACCCCAGGGGTCATGTAGATGAACTCTGGCCTCTTGGTGATCTTAGAACCACAGATAAAGCCGATCACAAAGTCTGACTGCTCCTCTGCCATCTTCACCTGTAAGGACAGAAAACAGAGATGTACAGCTGTAAACAAGGCATTTGAACAAACCTGGGTTACATCTACGTCAATATTTTTTGGCAAATACTGCAATACTGGAGTTTGAGCCACTGAAAAAGACTTATTATTATTTAGTTTGAAAACTGTGGGGTAGCGTTGTATGGATTAAAAGCCTTGCTGACCGTGTGGTCTTTGCTATCAGCTGTTGTGCAGTCAAATCTGTGTTTTATTGTGCTGCTTTTGCCATTTCTCATTCATAGTATTTTCTGAAACTGATCAACTGCAGCATACACAATCTGCTGCCTGTTTACACCAGCACATGAATGTCGAGTGAAGGTGAATGGTCATTTGATGTGCACTTTCAGGTGTGGTAATTTGGATCAGATCATTTGTGGTGGGGAGATAAAAATACAGCTTTAAAACAAAAGCTTGCTGGTGCGGAAAAGCCTAAAGAGACACACGTACCGCAGCATTTGTGTATTCGCCAGTTGCCAATGACCCCTGAGAGCTCATCTGTGCAATGAGCAAACATCCCCGGCCCAGAGCCTTTCCTGCAGCACTCAGGGCCTTCACCACTCCAGGCCCCGGCACCACATGAGCATTAACTATGTGGGACCAAGATGAGATCTGGTACAAACCACCTGGAGAACAGATACATGGTTACTTTAAATATCATACTAGTTTTAATAAACTTGTATAAAGTACATTAAATCTTCTCACCTTCATACTGGTGCTTGACTGTGTTCCCAATGTCAGCAAACTTCCGATCTTCGAAGATGAGAAAGTTGTGTTTCTCAGCCAACGCCTGCAGTTTCTGGTTGAAGGCCACTGTGTAGTCCTGTAAACAGACATGACAATAAGATCAGTTTATTTGCTCTGACGAGGCTCTCTTTGTGACAAATGGACTGGTTCCAATCCTACCTTGAGGATATCTACGTGCGTCTTGAGCACGCAGATCTTAGGACCTACAGAGTCTGCCAACTGGAGAAGCTCCTCGCTGCTGGTCACATCAGCAGACACACAGAGGTTAGACTTCTTGTCCACCATGATCTTCAGCAGCTTTGATGCCAGAGGGTGAATGTCTGCAGACAAAATGAGGGAGAGCAGATGAAGCATTTAACTTCAATATGCAATATTCAAGAGCATCACATTTTTCAAGATGGGTGTGGCATTGCCAACACATTCTGTCAATTATATTCTGCTTGTCATAAAAGTAAAGCATTTGGCTCAGTTGCAAGACAACCTACTTGGTAGTATGGCTCTCTCTTCATAGCACAGCTCCGGCGTCTGTTCCAAATGTGGCTTCCTGGTGACAGGAGCGTCACTGGCATCCTCCCCAGTGGGCCTTAAAGAGATGAGTTACCAATGTTACTTAAAGTGTTTCCGCGCATTTTAAACACACACATACAGAAACACACTAACATTGTTTTCCATCTGACTCACTATAAGGGAAAAGCTATACAACTGTACTTGAAAGTGTTGTTGTCCTTGATGAACTTGAAGACTTTCTGAACAGTTTCGTCAGTGATTCGTTTTTCTGCCTGCAGCACACTGAGCAGCCTGGTCATGGATATGATGGGATGGAGCTTGATTCCATGTGAGTTCAACATGTCCTTGCCTCCTTGCTGTCTGTCCATTAGTACAATGGCATCTGTAACCTTAATAAGCAAATGTTTCAGAAGAAACAAATTACAACCTCCAGGTCCCTTCCATGCTGCTGTTGTTTAACATTAGCATCACCACTGTTATTTGATACTGAACCTGCAGTCCCTCTTTGTTGAGCACTTCAGCAGTCTCTAGGATGCTGCTACCGCTGGTCACTGTGTCCTCAATTATTAGACATCGATCCCCCTGACAAAACGACCCCTCCACCAAACGCTTGGTTCCTAGCAGGGTTACAAGAGGAAGCTTATCAGTCCCTATTCTTAACAAATTTAGAAACTTGCCTTCAACTACTGTTTTAGAGGCAAGTGAGAAACTCAACTTTCAACTGTCTGCCTCACAGGGGCATAGCGATGTCTGTGGTTGACAAGTAGATTTACATTAGGCCAACATCCTTTGATAAAAATGAATACTGTCCAAGTTACAAACACTAAAAAAAAAAAAAAAAGTTATATCAGTCTCAGTCAACTTACAAATCAGGCTGTCCTTAGTTTATCAAAATGAGAGAAAACACATGCCATAACTTCACTGATAGACTGTGCCAGTGAACATTTCAACCCACAGAGCGCAGTGCAGCAGCAGCTACATGTAGTATAAAGATATGCACTCACAACCCTGTTTGAAGATCAAGTTTTGCACAATAATACAATTCTTATCTTTCCATCCTAACAAATGTTGCTCTTCACTGACAAATACAAGGTCAGAACTCGGATATACTTGATAAAATGAGCCAAACTACCCCCCCACCATAAGACTTGGCTTCCTTTCGCCGGATGAGCATGGGCAGCTCATGTGTGGAGCAGATGATGGTGGCCAAAGGCAGGGCCGTGTATGGAACCCCACACACCGAGTCAAACTTTAGCCCCTCTTCTTGCACTCGCTGGTAGATGAGACGTGACACCTAAAGAAATACACAAAACAAAACGTTAGGTGCAAACTAGTTTTTGAAGTAGCAGTGTAGGGAAACAAACATCAAAAATACCTAGGACTTTTTTTTTTTTTATATTTGGCAAGAAGGCACAAATTTCTTATGTTGCTGCCGGCGTTTGAACTGCAGACCAACTGCTGTTAACGGGTATAGCTGGACCATGTTGAGCAGATACCCCACTGGATGATAAACAGCTACACCTTTCAGACAACCCATTTAAGGGACCTTTTATTGACGTCCAGTCTCCTCCTTAAGAGAAACATTACTAGAGCTCCTCCACCGCCGCCATGTTGGTTGTTTTTTTTTTTTGTTTTTTTTTTTTTTTAGGAAACTTAACTCCGCTGGTCCCTAATGCTGCTTAAATGACACACTCGTGTTAGGGGCGCAAAACGAGCCCAGCCGCCCACTTGTGTCCTAGTTTCACATTGCGGAGAGCCGACATTTTCACACAATAAACCTTTGGTCTTTGAATAGCGTTTCACAGTCTAACCCATGCTATTTTAAGTTATTTTAGGCTGTGACGGGGCTGAAAGACAGCAGCACGTGTTTACCTCATTCATGAGAACAGGGTGCGACACAAGCACTCTCAGGTCGATATAAATGGGTGTCATCATGCCGCTCTTCAGCTTGTATTCCCCAAACTTCACCGCGTCCACCTCGTAAAGTTTCAGGATTAAATTGTCGATGCAAACGTCTTCCATTCTCCCGTAAATGCTGGCAGCAGCTTCCTTCGTCCCGCTCAAAGTGGTAAAAGAGACGTAATTTACTTCCGGTACCCAACCGGAAACTTTGGGGGCTAAGGGGCGGGGCGTATGTTGAACCCAGTGGCAGCACTCGCTCACCCACCTGTCACTCACGCGAAACCTTTCTTCTGTAACTGACAGAAAACATGTTGAGTTCTGGTATTAAGTTTGACATTGAACACTATGTGGCCGCTTCGCTTCAGTTTTCAGCCCCAGAAGTTTCCCCGTGGCTCTTGGTGGGAACTACAGAAACATTACTTCCGCTTCATTTTTTCAGAATAAAAGTCCTCAGCCCTTATGCGTCACTATTATATAGGGTTTGGGTCAAGATATTTTGAAATACATATAAGTATAATATCAACTATGATGGTTCATCCATCCTGTGGTCCAGATTAACTCAAATCTCTCACTCTTGGAATTAATATATAAATATATTGTAGCTTCTTGTATTAATCAAACTTCTTTGATCAGTACAACTCATAAAATGCACAAAAACTGATTGTAGCAGCTCTCTTGTCACTGAAAGTTAGTCTTTGGCTCAAATGACGTGATGTCATTCTTGATATATAATAAAAGATATTTTAAAATTACACAATTAAGCGTTTATTTCCAAAGTTGGGTTTGCAGTAGGTCAATTTCAATCTTGATTTGCATAAGCAGCAATGTAACTTCTCTGAAGTGCCTTGCAGCTGGGGATTCATCCATCTTCAGGTTAATTGCTTGTTTTGCATTGAAGACAAGTGCAGGGCAACATACTGGGTTGTCTCAGGGTTCAGCAGTGAGTCAAGGTACAAAATGTGTTTTAGTTTGATACGTGTGTTTCAAATAACAAAGTCTAACATTTCTTGCCCAACAAGAGTTGAGAGGACAGAAACAGGACTGTACTCATATATTTTAGTATTTGTTTCTGAGAAGGAAATATAATGACCAGAAGATACATGGATCAGGATCAGTCAAGATTTTAAGCCGAAACCCTCTGGTTCCTGGAGTCATGGGACAAAATTAAACGTCTGTGTAACAACATGTAACACATTAACTGGTAAATACTCATTTTCCCCCAACAAAAGACTGACAACTGGCTTGGATTTTTTTTTCAGTTTATTAAAAAGATTCAGTCCACAGTAGTTCAGAGTTTGGCACCAACAATATAAAAAACATGTTAATCAAAAATAAAGTGTACACCCCAAAACAGCATTGAACAAAATGCCTGAATAAAAAGGGATAAATAAAAGAAATGGATTAAAAAAACAAAACACTTTAATTAAAATGCATTTCACTTGGAAATAATGGTGAATTTTCCTATTCATTTTTGAAATAATAGTTTAACTTTTGGTCAGTCAGCTTTGGCTTTATAAATTTTAGAGGTGCTATGTATTTAACACCAACATTAGAGATCACAAAATCACATTTACATGGCCACTCACTTCAACAGCCTACACAGTAATAAAAGCAATGTTTTTAATACAAACTCAAAAGTAACAGTGCTTATCTTTTAAAGTAAAGTTTGTAGTTCAGTATTTCTTGTGATTCAATGAGAAATCTGGGTGACCAGTTATTTGGCTCATCAAAATAGAAGGACATTGAACACAGAACGACAGACATAACTGTAATCCCCTTCATTTCAAAGATTGCTGACTAAGATGAATAAAACTAAATCTAAACTGTCTAATTAGTCTGATTGAAAATCTGTCATGTCTGTCTAGATCAGTAAAGCTAGGACAGGAGCTGTAAAAGTTGTTCTCATCAACACTGTAAATATATAAAATATATGGCTTTAGACCTTTGCAAAACAACCCTCTCTCTTGATTTAGAAATGTTGAGGATGCACAAAATGCATTCTACCATTACCTACATGTCTTCTGAATATATATCAGTCACAGTGAGACTGAAATGGAATTAGAACAAACATGGCTACAGGTATTATCAGGGACGGACACTGATAGCAGTGTGTTTTGTCTTGTTCAAAAGAAAAGAACTGTGATGGAATGTTCTGAAATTCCTAATGCAACAGAAAAAGCACACAACAATGCTGCGTCGGGTGTCTTTGTGTGTGTGTTTTGGGGTACACAGTTGAGGTGATAAAGCAGCAGCATTTGTGCTTTGATAGATTTGTGTCAAAAATTCATCCAATGAAGAAACCCTTGTTTCTGCTGAAGAAGAGAGGATCACAGCGAAAGTGTGAAGCTGGACAGATCTTTGAACAGGCACTGATGTTGGTGTGGAAAAGTCTCAAGGCACATAAATTTGGTGTGGGGAAAACCCTTAAGGCACAAATCTAATAGAAAGGTCTTCTACTCGTGAAAGCAGGAGGTGGCTTCCTCCTTGTAAGGGGCCTCACGCCTTCCTTCCTTCCTCACACTCCCCTTTTCCCTCTACTCTGAAGGACTGTGAGCATCTGCAAGCAGCTCTGGCCTCAAACATTCAATCGGACACTGGATGTTCTGGACGGGGGAAGAGCAGGGTAGGAAGAGAGAGATAAACAGAGAGGAAGGCAGGATTAGTTTTGACTGGATTCACTGAAATGTCTACAAATCTATGAGAAAATACAAATTTAGATTTGCCAAACTAGCTTTTTGTATAATGTTTAAAGAGCAAGTGAGTGAATTTAATATCCTGCAGATTTTAATCCACATTACAACATTTTTAAACCAACAAAATAAAATGAATTACATGGATATATCTGTTAATGGTCATCTATACACTGACTAAATACAGTTTATTTAGTATTTTTTTCCTTTATGTTCCCTTTTTTTTATTATTATTCGTAACTGAAAATGCAATACAACAGAAAGAGCAGAGTAGAGTATTAGTGGTAAAGTTTATAGTGAGACACTGACCAGTTTGCGAAGAGCGTTTTCTCTGTACCGGTCAAAGACGTCTGAACTAACAGGATGCAGTAGGTCAGCGTCCACATCAGTCTGTCCTCCTGGCCGTCTGCAGTTCTCACAACGCCAGCCCTACAGAAGGAGAGAGATTAAGATTTACGTACACACAAAAGCATTCAGGTCACAAGGTTTCCATCATGCATTTCTGGTTGTAGTACACACCTGGATGAGTTTCTGCTTGTACCTTTAACATTACCCCTGAAGCAGCAGGGAACAGAAAACCACACACACATACAGACTGTTACCCACCTGTTGTCCTCCATAGCAGGTACAGGTACAGATGGCACCCAGGTATTCTTTCTGCCACTGGTTTCCCACCTGGTACATTTTCCCATCATCATAACATGTCGACTCATCTGGAGGATTATAGTCACATATTAAACATCAACAGTACTTGAGTATAGTGATTAAATCACGTAAACCATAGCGTGAATACGAGCTGTGTATGAACCAGGACGTGTTTGTGTGTCTAGTGTTTGCACTTACGAGGTTCACACTTGAATTCTCCTTTGCCATTTCCCAGGCAAGTGCAGCTCATCATGTGACCATTTTCAGCACGGCGGTCCCACTTTTCACCAATGCGATAGTTGTTGCCGTTGTCATGACACCACTCTGGAAGTGGAGACACAGAGAAACGGCAAGAAAGAGAAGACAAAAGGGAGAAGGAGAAAACGACAGAAATACACAAGGAAGAGGTGAAAAAGAGAGGCCACATTGAAATGGAGATGAAGAAGAAAACAAACGGGGAATAGTGAGGGTTGAAGTATGAAAATGTGACAGGACAGAAGTTCATCAGTTTATGTAAAGAAACTTTCTCCCTTCACACGGCAGTGAGAGGGAGAGATTCACTGCAGTCGCATACAACAACTCCCACAAAGGAAATCTCAGTGTCTATAAAACACCATCTCAAAAGTGTTGCCAAAAAAAAAAAAAAAAAAAAAATCGGCATTCATCCTCACTGTGCAAAATACAATGTGATTCAAACCACATATAATGACATAACATTTAAATACACAATTGTCCCAGTTGTACAGACAGACAGTGTGATGACCTTAACCTATGCTGATGGGTGATGCGCTCAGTTTCTGGTATTGTCATGTTAGATATATAGACAATACAAACAACTGAGACGGATGCTGTCTCATTAGCTGAGCTTAGCTTAGCGTTCAGTCCTCTTACTGTGAGGTTTTCACAGTTTACAGAGACAGAGCAGAGAAGCCAGCATGGGCAAACTGCCTCAGCGAACATGAAGCAACGTTACTGCATCTAACGTAATACATTGTACAGATATCATTCTCTGTACAATGTATTTGTCTGGAAAATCGTGTCAAAGATGTTGAGAAGGCTGCCCATGCTGGGATCTTATTACTGCATGCTACAGCACATAGAAAATGAATGGTACAATTCTATGGCTTTTGCACAGCAATAGAAAAGGAATTTATAATATGTTTATAAAAAACATTGCAATGTGATTAGAATGTCTCTCATTAAACTAATTTGCATTGCTGTTCAGATATGAAGCTAATGTGGCTGTCCAGGTTCATCTTATAACATCATGTGCACGCAATGCCTCTGACATATCAAAACCAGGATGATAAATATCTTGGTATTTCATAATTCATAATCATCTTATAAATTCCTATTAAGTAAACAACATAGAATTATTTGACTTCTAATTCCATGGTGTGTTGTTGTGTATTTGCAAAGCATGCTGGGATGGGGTTATTAAGCCACTCACTGGATGAATCACATCTAAAATGACCACTGCCCAGGCCAAGGCAGTGGCACCACAGCTTGAAGCCCGTCTCAGACATACGCTCCCACTCTGAGCCCACCTCGTGATAAGTGTGTGTGAATGTATCATAACACACATCCCGGTTGCTGGTAATGGGGATGTCACCTGGAACTATGGGATGGAAGAAAATGCAAGTTTAGAAAAAGACCAGGAGATATGGTGTTATTTACCCTAACTTTACCATTTATCTGAAATTGTTCATGCTAAAACACGATAAACGATCAGTAATATTTGGAATAACATTTTAACCTGGTTGTCATGAAAGAAAAATTTTACTGTGAACTACCGTACCAGCATTTCCAACAGTTACGACTTCCTCCAGGACTTTTTCTTTAGCCCCGCCCCTCATGGCTTCAACTACCACATTATAGGACGCGCCAGATGTTAGTCCAATCAGTGTGGCGCTGTTTGATGTGCCTGGAAGACGCATCTATGGAGAAGAAGACAAAGTTAATAAATGGTCTTTACATCTCCAACAGTAACTTTGTGTGTGAGTGACTCTACGTGTGAATGCGTACCTGGAAGCCCCCTTCCTCCAGCTCTGTAATGGGATTACAGGACACCTCATACTCTGAGGTCTCAGGAATTGGTTGCCAGGAGATGGTTGTGATTGTCTGTGCTTCTTGGGGCAACTCTGTCTCATTGTCAGGGAAACCAAATGCGAGACCTGGCAGAGGACCCTCACTCACCTACAAGATTGAACATACAGAGTACAAACCGAGTGAGCCAATACCACTTAGCAAAAGGCAGGGACGTTTGTGATCAATATTAAGGGATCAACAGCTAATATGTGTTAGACCCAAGATCAAGTTTTATATTTCTGATCAGAGAAAATACAATCATCACTGATTACTACATTTATGATGTACATCAGTTGAAGGAATGTATTACAGTACAGTGATTTCAACTACAGTTTCTAGTGGCTGGTTGTTCTGATATCAGCTGCAACCCTGAACTCCAACTTTTGACATGCACAATAACATAAAATTATTTATTTATTTATGAAATAAAGTATGTTTTTTTTATTTATAATCGTTACAACAAGTGTGAATGAAATGTGGAAATTTCAGAGAACTTCAGAGAAGATCATTGCAAATGTAAATTGTAGTGGGCAGATATTATGATTTCATGTCAGTAATAAAGCCACATCAGATGTACAACAGATCATTTCAGCCTCACATACCTTGACCAAGGGTACTCTGTTTCCATCAGGGCCAGCTACAGGAATATAGACAAGGGGTTCTTTGAGGGTGGGTCTCTGGCCTTCTTTTAGTCCATTGTAGGGGCCATTAAGTCCATTGTTGGGGCCTAGGCTCTGGTACTCTGTGTAGATGTGCTGACCCTGCTGCCCTGGTTGGTTCTGGCCACTAGTGCCAGCCAAGTGCACATGGTTGGAGTTGAAGCTAAAAACAAGATGAAGAGAGAAATGGTGAGAAATGTTTGACTGCATTTAAATTTGAGTTAAGGTTGATTAAAAAGTTCAGATATCAACAAGATTTTACTGGTTCTTACATCTTGTCATCAAAAGACTCTGGAACATCCAGGATGTCGGTGCGGGGTCGGTGAGGAACAGGAAGCTGAGGCAGCTCAGGGACCAGTAGGTGATGATCTGAGGCTGGCTCTGATTGGACAACAGAAATATGTATGCTCGCTGTTAGAAGCAAGCAAGGCAAAGCAAATGCGCAGATCCACCAGCTAAGTGTTTAGTTGGTAAAAAATAAATAAAAAAAGTTTGTTTCCATTGTGTATCTACATAACCAACAGGAAACCAATGCCCACATGTTTCACTGTAATACTCATAAAAGACAGTTGTTGTATTCTAGAGAAACCCAAATTATATGAGGATGAAATTTAATGATAAAAATGCATCTGGTGAATCCACACAAGCTACAGTAGCCCATAGACACAGACTGACTGGTGTTAAGATTTGTATTTAATGCCAGTGTATATACTTAAGGAAGCTTTCGGGATGGAAAGGCAGATTTCTTTTTAGGTGAATGCAATCACTTTTTGATGCTTAGTAATCTGAAAGGTGTTATCTGACTATGATAGCAATGACTAATGAGACTTCCTGCAGTTCACCTGCAGCCCATGTGAGGGCACTGACCCTCAGCCTGAAAATCTAAGCAGGAGGGTCAACTGTTGAACACAGCTATCAATCAATGCCAAGGGCAGAATCCTGTGGTTCTATTAGTAGATATTAAAGCCAGCAGGGGTCAGCGTAGCATAGCTCTCAGACTGCAGGAGGTGTAGCAACTGTTACAACTTGTTAATCTTCAGAATGTCTTTTCTCAGATATAATGATTTCTATTTTATTGTGATGATGTATTTAAACAGGAAAAGATAAAATGATGTGCTGTGTCTGAAAGAGAAATTATTCATCAAAAGAATTCAGACAAACAAATATAGTCAAAGACTAATGAAGAGATGAGATAATGTCACCTAACCAAGAACAAAGAGGGTGGTATACAAACAGCCCATAATGTTGTATTTGATGGCTTTGCCATAATTTAAAATAAGATGAAAGTGTGATATGTATAGTAGTATGTTTGAATAGATAGATAGATAGATAGATAGATAGATAGATAGATAGATAGATAGATAGATAGATAGACAGACTTACGTGTTCTGGCTTTGCCCACTAGAGCTGTGCTCCTCAAAGCGTTTTGTAGTGCGACAATCTTAATGACATACTCTGTTCCTGGCTTCAGATCTGTGACCAAACGATGCATATCAAAAGGTGTGTTTTTCATATGTCTCATTTCAATCAATGTATTTGTGCACAGTAACTCATGCTGTTCTCTTACCATTGATAATGGTGTGGCTCTGACCAGCATTGGGTCTGGGGGTGACTTCCCGGGGCAAGTTGCCGGCCTCCTCGTACGTGACGTAATACCCAGTGACCCCTGGGCTTCGTGATGGCTCCCAGGTGAATGAGATGCTGGTAGGGTTCAGGGAAGTGAAACGGATATTGGTGGGTGGGATGACCACTGGTTTAGCTGGAAGTGATAGGAGACAAGAAGGTAAATAGTCAGTACAACTTGACAATAACATAAAATACATTTCTAGCCATCTCTGCAAAGTTGTAACAGGTCACATTCAAAGCAATGTAGCACTTTTGACTGAGACTACTGGATTGAGCTGAATGGTTACCTGTGGTGGCAGTCAATGTGAAAGGGGCACTGCGTCCATTTCCTTTCATCGTGTAGATGTTGATTTTATAAGTAGTGCCAGGCTCAAGACCTATATAAAGAAATTGAGGTCATCATTATACCATGTTTTACGCAATACTCTGTGACTCTTGACAGCTGCTGGTTTAGATTTACATAGTGTACTGGTTTACATTCACATAGCTGCATACCTGTAATAGTGTATGTGCGTGAGTCAGAGCCAATGGTCCTTTGAATGGGTATGTAGTCTGTTGAGGAGGAGGTGGGTGTAGCCTCAACCAAAAAGCCAGAGATGGTTTCTGTCTTGGAGCGCCAGGTCAGAGTGATGGAAGAGTCGTTCACATCAGAGATACGTACACGACGAGGTGGACTGATATCTAGAGGTAGATCAGGGGAGAGAAAGTAAAGGTGGGAAGTCAGAGGTGATGAACAAAACCAGTGGAGGTAGAAAATAAAGGCATTTGTACATGTTTTTCATGATTGGATCATTTGCACAATGCAGGAACTTAGAGGAACACGGTGTAGCAACAGTGACATATCACTGTGTTCAGGTATGAAAACCCATTTTTCAGAATGTCAGTGTACGACTTGACTCACTCTCTAAAGTAGTGACCTCTCCTTGAACTGGCCTGCTGGTCAGGGAGTTTTTCAGGGCGTAAACATGGACCTCATAGGTAGTTGCAACCTAAGGGAGATGGAGAAAAAGAGACACGAGACATGAGTCTGACACAAAGTTGCACAAGCGCCACTGAATGCAGTTTAACTATACTGTTTGTACATGTTTATGCATGTGTATCCACACGTGTGAGCCTGCCTATGTGTTCATTTTGTCCAACAGCAATGATCAGTAAGTTGGTACACTCCATGTTTGTGTTTGTCACTGCACATTCTGATTTAAAGCTGAGGCTGGAAATTTCCATTAGGCTAAAAAGGCTCTGTTTTTCATAATGACTTCCTGTGTTCTGGGAAGCAATTCTCACAATTATTTCACTGGGGCACAAAATCAACAAACAAACAAAACAAAATTTATCACAATACAATCAGTGAACATGTTTAATTTTTTACTAGTTTTACTAGTTTACTAGTTTTACTAGTTTAATTGTTGCAAAGAAATGGAGACAGACGTCTTTCTTTCTATCAGACAGGGAAGACCACAGGTTCTTCATTGACAGAATTACAGTCCCTCACTCACCATAAGTCCAGTGATGTGTGTCTGAGTGGTGTCTGGGGCCAGGTTGATCTCTTTGGTCGGTCCACTCTTGTTCTTGGGGTTTACCACCACACGGTAGCCTGTGAGACCTGTAAGGCCATTTAGTCGGTTTTCCTGACCTGGCACAGCCCAGCGCATCGTGAAAGAGGTAGGGCTAACCTGGGAGAACTGGAGGTTGGTGGGGGGTGAGATGGCTGCAGGGAAAAGAAAAAGAATGAGAATAAGTGTTGGTGATGGTTTCTGAATTTTATATTTCACTTTTTCTTCTTTGCACCATGTTGTTTACCTCAAATATAAAACATCTACAACTAATTTGCTCCTGTACCTGTAGCTTGTGTGCCAACCAGTGGTGTGCTGGCTGTGTCATCATGCAGGGCGATGACCTTCACAGTGTATTCAGTGCCAGGCTGCAGACCATATATAACAGTGGACTCGGCATCACCCCGGGGAGCGGGACGCAGCTCTCTCTCCCCCTCCTCTGGACTTGAATAAAAGACCTGGTAAGACGTAACAATTCCCTCTGGACTGTCCCAGGTGATGCGCAGTGAGGTGGAGTCAATGTCTGAGAAGGTCAGGTCTTTGGGACGGTCTACATCTAAAAAGTGAGGAGAGTGGAGAGAACAGGTGAAGAGGTTGGTGGAGCAGGGGGAGATTTGTGGTAGTTATACTCTCTGGAAAATGTAAAGACTCACTTGTCAAAGCATTCACCACCAGTGGAGAGCTCTCCCCATCTTGGCCAAGAGCATACACACTCAGAACGTACTCGACTGTGGGCATTAGGCCTGAGAAAGTAATCTCAGTTTGATCTGGAAAAGAAGAAGGGAAATTATACAAAAAAGTGACTGAGAAGTGAGATACAAGACACAGGTTTACAGCTATTCAAACTTTAAATATTGGAAAAACTTTTTAATTTTGGTCACATACCTGGAGCTACCACCTCAGTAAAAGATGGCCCCTGTCCATTTCTGGGGACCCCAGTCACCCTGTACCCTTTGATTGGGCCCTGGGCAGGGCTCCACCTCACTGTGACGCTGTTGTCATTCACTTCTGTCACCTTCATCTCAGTGGGAGAGTCGACATCTTGCAGAGGAGAGATGAAGAGGTGTGAGTGGAAACACAGGGAAGCTGGATAATTGCTAAAAATGGCTGAAATGTACTTTGCATCTGAAAGGATGTGATGTATTTTTGTGTGTACCTGTTTTGTGTGTAACATTGATTGGAGTGCTGGATGCTGGGCTGTCTCCTCTACCAGTCACAGCATAGACAGTGATAGTGTAGTCGGTGCCAGGCTTTAGGTTTGAGATTGTGGCAGTGGACTGAGAGCCAGGCACAGTGAACTCCTTGGGATTACTGTGACCTCCTGGATGAAGATTGGCAATGTGATGTTAAATGAAACAAATAACATGTTTTAACCGGAAATCAAAAACAGGCTAGAAACCTAGACTTCCCTCCCAAATACAATACAATTAATCAATGAAAAAAAAAAGGGAAAATACCTTTCATGATATCAGTATCTTGAGTTATTACGAGCTCACCTGATTCTCCATTAGTGATCCTATAGTAGCGCACAGTGACAGGAGGGGCATTCCAGCGGACGGTGATACTGGTGGGGGTGGAGTCTACCACTTTCAGGTCTGTGGGTGCATCAGAGACTGGAGAGAGATAAAAGTCAGAGACAAAAAAAAAATACATAGACGATATAATGACAATAGGATTATGAGTAAATGGCATAAATCAAGTATTAAATTAGGATTTCATACTTGTCCTCTGTTTTCCACTGAGTGGCTGGCTCTCCTGGCTCCCGCTCACTGCGTAGATGTTCACGAGGTAATCTGTGTCTGGAGTGAGCGCTGTCAGGGTGAAATGGTTCCTGGAGGGGGGCAGCCTCTCATCCTTAGCCCTCCCGCCGTTGACCATCTGGTAACGGATACGGTAACCGGTGATTTTGCTCTGGGGAGCGAGCCAATGGATGGTGAAGGAGTTGGTGAAGATCTCAGAGAAGCGTAGACCCACAGGTGAATCCAGAGCTGAGGAGGGTTGGGGGGGAGGGGTATAAAGAAGAAGATGAAGGTGAGGGAGGTCATTAGAACCCATTTCTAAACTGATATTCTCCTGTGAGTAAAAAAAAAAAAAAATCACCTGTCTTCTGTGTGCCGACAACAGGCGAGCTCTCTCTCTGCTCATAAACACACACCACGCTCACCAAATACTCTGTGTTAGGCAGCAAGTCTGTGGACACACAAGACACAAATGTAGTCATCTGTCTGTCTGTACATTGTTATCAACTCTTTGTTTGTACTGTAACTTACTCCTTAGCACCACGTTGTTAGTTCTGCCTCCTACACTGGTTTCTGTGATATCGTCTTCATCGTCAGTGGGGTGATACCTGTACAATTAGGAAACCAACAACAAAGAGCTGATGTTGTCATCTCTGGTGTTTTTGTGTTAGGGAAAATGAAAATCTGTACACATCTGAGTCAGAAATAAAAATGGTCGACCATGTACCTGATGAGGAAGTTGTTGATATCTGCAACACTAGGGACATGGGGAGAGGCCCAGGTGACTTCTATAGTGTCGGGTCCAACCTGGCCAAAACCCAGATTAGTGGGGGCTGGTACAGCTATTAAGAAAAAAGGGAGCAGCGTGTTTCAAAAGGTCAATGTAGAGAAATAAGATTTTTTTTTTGCTCAAGTTAAATGTCTTCTGAGAATTACAACTACTCTGTAAAAGAGTGGGGAGAAAAGAGATGAATAAATATTCACACTACCATTTTTACAAAGGGAAGAGTGTGTTTTATATATATGTGTGTGTGTGTGTGTGTGTGTGTGTGTGTCAGTGTATATCCTCGTCTGAGGTTTTACGACATCTTTTAAAGTGAGAGAACAAGCAGTGTTTGCATTGGGGGGCAAAATGAGCCTCAGTATGATAAATCCCCTCAACTAAAACCAGATGGTCTACACGTGTACACACATGCACACACACACACACACAGAAGATTATTAACACACACAGCATGCAGAGCAATTACATCAGAAACTTAAAAGGTTTGCTTCGAAGAACCATGTCTTAGGGTTAATATGAACCGCCTCACATTATAAAAGGCTCAGCACACAGTGTGATTTATGACTCCCTCACACACAACACAAATCACAAACCTAAAGAACAAACTATTCATAACTTAATGACTCTTCAAGTAAAAACATGTACTGTGAACTGTATAATCAATAGAGGAAATCTTTTGGTTTCAGTGGAAACGTGGATCTTACAGGTCTGCTGTGTGAACGTGGTGGGTTCACTCTCGCCATTCTCCGTCACAGTGATCACACTGATATCATAGTCGATACCAGGCTCCAGTCCGTAGACAGTGTAATGACCAGTGCTTGGCAGCACCGTTTCTTCAAGGATGGGCACACTCTCGCCGGCTGCCACCACTGTGATCCTGTAGCCGGTGATGGCTGTGGTGTTGAGTGGTGACCAGCGGAGACTGATGGTGCTGTCGCTCACATCCTCGAAGCTGAGGTCCGTCAGCTGGGGGACGTCTGGGTATGGCGGGGAGGGGATTTGGGTGGGAGGGATTATAGGGAAGAGGACAGCAGAAACACCAAACCAGAAACAGTGGTGGAGGGAAAAGAAGGGGATTGGATGGAGGCGAGTGGCAGGAAGTGGAAACCAACAGAACAGAAAGACAGACAAACATGTAGGAGCCGCAGTTAAGATGAGCAACGAAGAGTCTCCACTTCCAGTAGGTTGAGATATTCAATATATCACAACAATGGAAGAGCTAAAGCCGAGGGCTGCTTGTCCTGGTATATATATTAGGTTTTAGCTGTTATGCCATGAAGCTTCTCCATTGGTAATTTTAATATATATCCAGGAACTAAAGTGAAACAGTCCTAGTGCTATTTCACATAGACCCTCAGCTGTTGGTGATAAGTTAGAGTAGTGATGATACCAGAGCTATTATGTGCTGAAACTTTCCAAACAAAATTATAGAAACAATTACATCATCTAGTCTCTGCACGGACCTACCAGGGAAAACCTTAAGTTGTCATTCAAAACTCCTTGATTAACACCCTCTAACTCACCTGGTGTAATGACTGTGGATATTGGGGTGCTCTCCATATCATCCTTAACAGTAACAACGCTGATGTTGTACTCCACTCCTGGACTGAGGTTCTCCAGGGTGCAGGAGTTCTGTCCCGCCTCCACAAACTCCTCCACACTGTTTCCTTGCTGTCCATTGGTGGGAGTGCATGTCACTCTGTAGCCAGTGATGTCTTAAGTAGATGGGAGATTGGCATTTAGCTGTTAGATTGATTGCTCCTGACATGTTGAGTGGTGGTAAATCATTTGTGTCAATGCACATCTTGGTATGCAGGCATGTATATACCTGGTGTACTGGCTCCATTCCATTGAACAGTGAGCTCTCCGGTGCCAGGGTTTGACGCAAGGTTGAGATCAGTAGGAGGAGTCAGAGCTGGAGAGGAAGAGAAGAAAGAGGAGTCAGAGGAGGAGGAGAAGAGGAGCAGAAGTCAAAGGCGGTTTTACAAAGTGACAGGAGAGGAACAGCACAAACAGGAAGCAAGAAAAAAAAAAAGAAAAAAGGTGACAGTGAAAATGCATCGGTTGATATTTACGTGTGACAACGCGGCGTGTGACTGGGGTTCCCTGCTCGTGGCCGTCTATGACTGGCTGGACGCTGTAGGTGTACTCAACTCCTGGAGTCAGACCAGAAACGTAAATGCTTCCTGATTCGGAGGTCACGTCTCTGGGGGCTTCTCCACCCTGACTGGGGCGTACTGTCAACTGAGAAATAAATGAACACAGAGTCAGAGAGGAGGAGAGGAGAGGAGGAGAGAGAGAGAGACACATGGATTGGGGCTACAGGAGGTAGGGGTCAGAGGTCAATGTTTTCCCAAGAACATGGAAGCTGACAGAACATTCTCATCAGTGGTGTTACATATTTTGACCAATCACATTTATCCTTGAGGTCTGTAGTTTCCATGTTAGCTAACTCCTAAGGGGCCTACACTGAATCAAGAATAACTGGAATCTGCCCTCAACAGCAAAAGAAGGTAAATAATTGTCAGAGAGGGACCATCACACAATGCAAACTTTGAGGAACCAAGATGATGTTTAGGAATAAGTGGGTGGTGGGATTTAAAAAGAAAAGGCACTGTATGTCATGTATTAGCAGTGAATGTACCTTGTATCCAATGCGGGGAACTGGAGTCCAGGATATTATAATGGAGGTGTCAGTTACATCGGTGCTGAAATGAGGAGTGTTGCCCATTGGTGGGTCTGCAAACACACAGAGAGAGCACAAGTATGTCCTGATCAATTGTGGCGTAGCATCGCACTGAGTGAGGCGTCTGACCACAAGCAAAAGTGACCACAATGCTTTATACTCATTTGTATGTCAGACACTCACTTGTGGTAAACACAGCGGTCTCTCCTACACTTATTGTATTGTCTTGCTCTGCGTGTAGCGTGGCGGTGTACTCTGTGTCAGGCGTCAGGTTGAGGAGGGTGTACTGAGTGAGGCGAGCGGGCAGCCGCAGCTGCTTGGCATTGGAGCCCTTGACAAAGAGGAAGAGACGGTAGCCAGAGATTTTGGCACGGGGGGCGTACCACAGCATCACAGCACTGTCCTCAGTCACGTTGGTGAAGTGGATATCTGTGGGAGCATCAGGCTCTGACAAGCGAGACATCAGTAAAGAGCGTCAGATTGGTTTAATAAAAAAAAATAAGTAAGTAAATAAATTGCATATTTTTCTTAACAACCACACCATGTATTTTTAGATTGCTTCCCAAAACATATAGTAGTTAAAATTCATTGTGGAACAAAAATCTCATTTGGGGATTTTTTGTGTGTGTGCACTGAGCTTCTGTCAAACTCACTGGTGGTTTGCTCCCCAATAAGTGGTAAACTTTCCTCTCCATTGTGTATGGTATAGACGTTGAAGCGGTACAGTGTCCCAGGCTGCAGGTGTGTCACTTCAATGTAAGAGTTCTGGCTGACAGGCAGGGTCATCTCCCTCTGGGGAGAACCGGACTCATCAACAGGGACGACGGTGACGCGGTAACCTGAAACGTCGCTGCCTGGGCCAGTCCAGGTCAGAACTATTTTTTTATCTGACACCTCAAAGAACTGCAGGTCTGTAGGAGAGGCCACTTCATCTATGAACAGGAAAAACAAACTCAGCATCAAACATTTCGTCCTCTACTATCCAATGTTTTACATTGGAAGAACTGAGAAGCAAAAGCATTCATGTATTTATCACCAAAATTTCAGGCTCAGCATGGCATCCCATAAAACCCAAAGAGCATTGCTCACCCAGTGTGTATGGCTAGCCATCATTCATGTGTCTTAATGCCCTTCCCTTTCTCTAGCTAAACCAAAAAAAATGATTTATTTCAGCACAGAGAATAAATCCCAAATGTGAACTGACTGGTCTCTCATTGAGTAGCTGGAATAACTCTTTTGCAGCTGTTACAAATAAAGTTGGTGACTGTGTGGAGAAACCTGTCATTTATGAAAGAAGGGCCCATAATTCACCACAATACAAAGCGAAAGTTTAGATGTTGTGATACTGTAGGGTCTAATTTATCACAGAATTGATATTCCTTCCTTAAGCAGACAATAAAATGGAAAAGTCATTGTTATGTTATATTTGAAATAGTATCTACTAAACAAGGCTAGGTGTGTGGAAGTTCAGTTAACCTGTAGAACTATATAACTATACAACATTTATATATATAAATGCAAAATTGCATATGTACTTTGCTTTGGGTTTAGTCATTGTTTTCCTGTGGGCTGAGGCCTGACACTGCAACCTGCAGCTGATCTGGAGAAGTTAAGCTTCTGAGTTTAACAGTTTACAAATAATATGATTTATATGCTAACTACAGTGGTTGAGGTGAGCACATAGTACATCTGGCACAGCATGGGGGGATTCACTTGTCTGTCCAAAGATGGCAGCACAAATTCTCAAGTAGGTTATATGAGACTCTACAAACAAGCACACACACACACACACACACACACACACACACACACACACACACACGCTTTTCCAGCATCTGCTCAAGTGACCCAACAGCGTGTTCAACCTGGCAGGCTGAGGAGTTTTACATAACTCCAGTTGAACAGAAGAAGAGCGCAACAGCTGTGCACTCAGTGACTTCATTTTCCATTGAAACAGTCTTAACTTGGACTGAAACTTTGATATAAAATCACTAAATAGGTCACAGGATGAGTTGCAGGTTGGTTTTGGAGGGAGTGTTTCTGACAAGAGCAATAAGCAAAATACATATGAACATACAGCAGAACAGGCTGGGATTTTATGGATCAACTCCTGGTGCTCAGAGAAAAGAACTGACAGGTTTATTAATCCCTACACCCACAACTAGTGCTAGCAGTTCTTTCCTGATGTTCTTTGAACTAAGACAGTTGTTTTGGTAAATATTAGTTCATACCACTTACACTTTTTGTAGGAATACAGACATGGAAGCAAGTAATGATTTAAAAGAAGAAAAACAGTCTAATTTTTGCATAGACAGATTCGATCGCCCTTGTTGCACCCAACTCAGTCATTTACCTGGCAATGGATCTCCAGCGGTGTTCACCTGTACAAAGACAGGCTCACTCTCCAGGCTGTCCTCCACAGAGTAGATACTAATGTTGTACTGCTTCCCAGGTCGGAGGTCACTGAGGGTCACAGATGTCGCCGTGTCAGGGAGAATCAGCTCAGTGCTTTCACCTTCCACTGATGGCGTGTAGACGACACGATAGCCTGCATGGAGGAAGAAAACCATACAGCTCGTTGAGTGTAGACAGGCTCAATTTACCTGCAGCGAAGGTGGTGATACTGACTGATAATATTGTTTTGACATACCAGTGATAGGAGCAAGTGGTTTTTCCCAGCTGATTACAATGGAAGTTTCTCCCACTTCCTCCACCTCATGCTCGGTGGGAGCGTCGGGTGCTGTGGAGCAAACAAGGCGTAAGTAATAGAAGGAAAATTATAACCACTGCTTTTTTTTTTTTTTTTTTTTTTAATGGATCAGTTGATTTGTAGTCCCTGGCACATAGTCATCAGACTGATGACAGATATAAAACTATATTTCAGTCTAGCAGCAACCATTTCAGTTGATGAAAAACTTTAGGGAAGACAGATGGGAATATGAAGTAAGAGAAGTTGTGACTACGTGTCTACTAACCAGTGGTTTGTGAAGTGGTAAGGATGAGGTCTTTTCCACTCTCTGTGACCTCATATACGTTGACAGTATACTTCCTCCCAGGCAGAAGGTCATTAATGTTCACTGAGGTAGCTGTACGGGGAAGGTCTGACAAGAAACAAATATATAATGTATCACCACGTTGGTTTTCATTCAGGGGCTAAAATATGCAAACAGTAGCTATGCAAATGCAATCATCTATAAGTATGTGTCTGCAGTTACCTAGCACCATAGGTTGTCCAGTGCTCTGCCCCTGCTCACTGAGCTCATACTCTATTCTGAAACCAGAAACTGTGTCGGAGGCGGAAACCCAGGAGATGACAAAGCTGCTGGAGGTGATTTCAGTAACGGACTCTGAAATGTCGACCACAGGCGGAGGCTGGGTGGTCTCGCCTTGTGATGTAGCCACTACAGGAGAAACACAGATGGAAAATAAGAGAGTTGGCTACTTGCTGCCTCTGAGATCAGCACTAGCAGCACTGGCCAGGATATTCTGAAAAAAAAAAAAAAAAAAAAAAAAAAGTTTTCAAATCTCAAAGAGGATTTCCTGGTTAAGGTGGAATTTAGGGAACTAAACAGACTGTACTTCAATGATGTTGCAAGTACTTTCCCAGGCTTCCATGTTTCCAGTGTAGTGGCATGCAGAAGAAAAACGCTGAACATGAAAGGCTTACATGGAAAAAGTAGCTAAACAAAGTGGACACAGTTGATAACACTGGACAAACTTTTGCAGCTCAGCAAAACGATGAGCTCTATCAACTCACATGATCCATAATTGGTGGTGAAGTCAAAGCGTGTGACCTCTCTGCGTCCATAGCGCAGAATGCTGATCAGCTGACCCTCGTAGGTGATACCCGGCTTCAGACCAGAGATGGTGTAAGAGTTGAGATGACCAGGAATCATCACCTCCCTCCAGGGGTTCTGAGTGTTTTTCTGTAAAATGTGTTGCAGGGTGTTAGAAAGGGAGATGTGAGGGGGTTTAAAAGCTCAGCATATTGGAACAAAAGTTGGATTCAGGTCCAAGGGGGAAGATGAGCGAGAGGAGAAATCGTGTCTTTGTTAACTCACCTCTCTCCATTTGAGGATGTAATCGGTGATGTGAGCAGATGATGGGGCGTTCCACTGAATGGGGTGTGAATTGGGCTGGTTTCCAGATTCTGTGATGATCACCTGGACAGGATGGCGACCAGCTGGGATACAGAGATAGCACAGACAGACAGGTAAGCAAACCAGTTTCACTGCTCTGTGCTATAAAGACATTTTTGGTTTGATAATAAGTAAAAAATATGCATTATCAGTGCTTTTAACGTGCAATATTTTAATTAAATAATTACTGTGGTAAGCAGCAAAATATGATAGCTTCTACAATTTTAAAAAACATTACACTGAGTGAGTTCCATGCCTGTGCAGCAGGATTTTCCTGAGCAGAAAAAAGTGAGGAAAGAAAATAGCATGTCTCTGTGAGATTCCTCCCCAGATTTCAACATCTCCAGTTTCTCTACTCTATGACCTTCTCCACTTCACCATGTTTTCTCTCCCTCCTTGTTCTCTTGGACATATGATTGTGCTGCATTTAGTAAAGCAGCATTCAGTGGTAACTTCACAAATATTATGATGGGATATAGTAAACTAAACTGAAAAATGCAAATATAAATTCTCCTTGTTCTAATGTTCTTAATATTCTGTCCTTTAATGTCATATTTTGAAACTCTACAAAAAGCCCTCGTAAAAGCAAAGCTGATAAAATTATGAAATATATGAACTTTTTAGAAACGCAGGTTTCAGCTCAACTAGACTCCTCACGCCTCACTACAGGCTGCCAAACAGCTGTCTTTATAAGTTGGGCAGGTCTGTGGATTTCTTGGAAAAACTTGCAATGGTGAGCTGACAGGAGCTCCAGCATGTGTACTGTGTCATACTGTATCTGACAACTGACAGACACCAGACAATGCTCAGGCCATATAAGCTGAATGAATAAATCCTAGCAGGTTAGTAGAAACAAAAGAAGAAAAATGACACCAGCACTGTAGAAGTAGTCCCTCTGCGCTGGTTTCTGAGACTTAAAAAAAATGTATCTTTAATGCAAACAGAAGTTATGTGGCGAGCAGAATTCTGACATAAGCTGCACTGATAGAAACTGGTAGCTTCTATAAAGAACTGAGGTTTTCTGACCACTTTTCCAAATAACAGACCTGTAATCAAAGTTACTGAGCAAGTGGCTCGGTTAACCAGAAGTTGCTAGCAGATACGCAAACCTCAAAAACAATCTGGGACCAATTACCATCTATTACAGACCCACAGGCCACTGGCGAGGGTAAGGGTTACACAGAATCAGATGTGGGACGTGCATGAAAACGGATGCACACTTGTACACACACACACATTAACAGACAGCATTATATGCACTTACACACATTTGTGTAGCATACAAGTACAAACATCCTCCTTTACTTTGCACACATAGACACAACAATCATTCTCGATACAAGCAGTTGCACGACAAGATGGTGATAAGAAGGGACCGCAGTAAAGGGAAGTAATATTGAGTCATACTAACAATAAGAAAATGATAGAATTGAACCCCAAACAAGTAGAGTATAACACAGGTGGCGAAAAAGAAAACAATTTTTTAGGAGAGCTTATTAATCCATGGCTAAATCTGAGAGACATGGGAAAATCCTTAAAAAAAAAACCAAAAAAAAAACGCTCACTTGGGTTTGCCATTTTTACCTTTTATGGTGTTTTGCCCAGTAAGTCAACTGACTAGGAGTCTGGATCTGCTCTGTGTTCCCTTTAAATCTTAGTATGCTGCATTCTGTATGCCTAGGCGCGCACACACACACACACACACACACACACACACACACAGCAGCTTCACAGCTGGTTGCCATTATGGCCACTTACAGCAGAATAGTGGCCTAGATTTTGTATCTCCATCAACCTGCTCCACACACAGAGCAAACAAGTAACACTTCAAATGTTCCTTTACGTAAGACAAGTCAAACTTCTCAACTCTGAGGTATCGACACCGCAGCCTGGAGCTGTACTGACATATTTATGTTCGCTATGGGATATGTTAAAATGTTTTATTGCTGAAAATAGCAAATATAAACCACAAACACACATTATACATACACGTCCCTATTTTCTTTACCACGGATTAGGGAAAATGGGAAAGGAAGCAACAGTAGATGCTGATTTACTTAAGGATGCCATTACAACACAATACAACACAAGAGACTGAGGGCAGCAACGCAGAATCCATAATAATCTAAATCTTAACAGAGGTTGTATCTAACACTAACAATGGAAAAATCTATAAAGAAAAAAAGCCTTGCAATTTAAACAAATTGCACAGTGTGTAGCACAACATGCCGAGTTGTAATGACAAAGGAGGAAGAGTGCTGACAAGTAAACACCACAGACTGTGAAGGAAGACAGACATATGCAGGAGGGAGCTTACAGTCCAAAGACGAAACTACGAGAAAGATTTCTGCTGTAGCGATGCAATCTCACCAAGCTTGGCTTCAAGCAATTAGGAATGAGGTAACATAACCATCATGGCCACATAATGCTGTGCAATGAAGCACGATCCTGTTCTGAGCGATAAAGCTAAGGGGTTTAACTTTAAGGCCTTAGGTATAATTTAGCGTGATTAAAAGCCACAAAGCTGAACCAACGAGCGTTAATAGGTAATCGGTGAGCGTGTGTCGGGGAGAGGTACGTGCACATGCACCGTGGTGTTTTGTACAGCTGTGGCAGCAGCAGCACAGGGGATGGACCACATGCTAGCAAGAACAAAGGCTGAGAGCAGGGGGTGCATTTGTAAAAGAGGAAATCACACCCCCCCTCCCCATCTCTGCCTGTTTCACATCAAAGTCAAGGGCCTCAGTTCAAAGTTAACTTAAGTAAACATTTTTCACTGCAAGACATGAAGCTCGATTCACTATCAGTGCCCTGAATGTCTATATTGCAGCTACTGTGAACATTTAGCCTGTTCTTTTTATTGTAAAGCACCAGAACTGATATGGTCATCAGGAAACAATAGCACAATATAGCCAAGGACTGAAAGAGGATCAAGAGTCAGAGTAACAAGACCAGCATAGAAAAAGATTCACGCCAAAGGTAAAAGCTGAGCATGCAATGTTTTTTATGTTTATATGTACTTTAACATCTTACAGGGGTAGGACTGCTGGGGCTCGCAGCTGAGCTCTCCAACGCCGTTGCCATGGCAGTAGCACTTGTACATGATTCCATGGATGATTTTATCCCAAGAATCTCCAATCTGATAGAAAGCTCTCGTCTCCGGTTCCTGGCACTGATCTGAGGGCAGAGTTGCATAAAATCTGGAGTTTAGACTACTGGTGAGTTCAGGAGATTAAATTAAATCTAAGTTTTGCAGACCTTATGATGTAAATCTGTAACGTGGTAAGCCTACCAATGGCATCACACTTCCAGCGGCCACGTCCCTGTCCAAAGCAAGTGCAGTTCATAATGTATCCTTCATCGTGTTGCTTAGTGAAGTTCTGATTCACCTCGTAGGTCAGGCCATCCACAATACACTGGTCTGAAACACACAGGAAGACACAGATATAGTGAGGCCTGCATGGACATAGTGGAACACACAAATACACACATACACACACACACACACACACACACACACACACACACACACACACAATGTGCAAAAAGAGACATCTTTTCTAAATACCTGCTTTTGCACATCTGGTCTTCTAAATGAAGTGTGTCTGGGTCTGTGTGTGTGTGTACCACAGGTGCAACTGAGGACCCATAAACTGCAGGTGTGCAGGCTCACTTCTGACCTTTTTAGGCAGGTGAGTGATTATATCACACACAACCTTTTACCTCTTCACTCAGAGAAGTGTAATATTACTCTGTAATTATTGAGCCATACACATGGACAGAGTGAATCACTTCTCCTCCCTCTGGGTAACTTATCCTGTCTCTTGCCGTTACACTCATACACACCTTTCAGTTGGGAGTATGCAACGCAGCTCCATTCTCCACGGCCATTGCCAACACAGGTACAACGCATCATGTGACCGAGAACATCGTGGCGTTTGTCCCACTGGTCTCCCACACGGTACATCACCCCTTCGGTAGTGGTACACACCTCTTCATGGGCTAGAACACACAAGAGAAAACCATTTAGAAAAGCACGTAATAGACTGGTTTAGTCTGACTCCAAGTTCCACATGTTTAAACAGGAACACACTTTACCGATCTAGCTTATCCAAAATGATCTGGGGCACAGGCATGCATCCAACACATTTGAACATATTGCCTAGCAACTTGAGCAGTGCATACCGACAGCAAAATAAAAACAGGCACATTAAAATGAATGATTGCTCTAGGAGATCACTGATTCTACCCTATAATTACTACACAAGGCTGTGGAGGACACAACCATCACAGAACACCTGCGTCCATAGGAACGAAGATTTGATTAAATGTCAGAAACAGCTGTTTTGTCTCCTTGGGTGTATGAATAAATGTGTGTGTTCACCATATGTTCTCCACTAATTATAAGAGTGAGTGGTTTTTAATCAGGAAATGAGTTGCAAAGGTAGGTGGACAAGCAGAGACCTGCCTCTGTGTTAGTGGGAAAGAGGAAAATAATAATGATAATAATAATGAAGATCTGAATCCTATCTGTGAGTGCTGAAGCAGTGTTTGCAACTCCTCAAAAAGAAGCTACAGATTAAATGATTGACATTGCTTCAGTTCAGCAGGTAGAGCCGCAGACAAAACTGATATGCATGCGTGCCCATGAACACATCTGTTTAACTCTCCATAAAGGGAAGGAGGGGAGGTGGAGTAGGAGATAGATAGCAGCTCTGCTGTCCTGGAGCCCAGCCAGGGATTTTCTATGCCAGGATGAGTCTGGAGCAGAGCCAGACATCTGGCTCCTAGGGAGGACATATCTTTTGGACTTGGTTTGGTGGCTATGCACCAAGGCTATAGCTGGATCGGGAGTAAAGGGGCTGGAGATGTTTAGGGCATGGTGTAGGACAGTTAAGATCCTTGGCAATGGCTTGAGATGAGCAGCAGCTACCAGGGTAAAAGCTAATGTAGATATTTGAATGATCTGAGTAAAAGCTGCAGAGCTACATGTAATCCCTGTGTTTTCACAAAAAGTCTGTCTCTTACCACATAACATTGATGTGTCTATACAAAAGAAAAAAATTCACTTGTTACATTTTTTAAAAACATATTTCACTAAATATTGGGCTGTGACCTTTCTATGAACCAATGAACATAGTTTCTTTTGAGATTTGAGAAATCATTCTGTTCTCTGGACATTGAAAATCTTCAGACTTGCTCCAATCTGTTCCAGTTACAAAGTCTTATCTAGGATCTGAGTACGCTTTGTGTAAAAACAACTTTGTTTTAAGAACCTGCAAGCATCTAGATTCATTTCTTCAGAACCAATCAATGCTGTCTAGGGGTAATTTAACCACCAGTTTAATGACTTTGAAAGTGGCCATTTAAAACTTAACTGGCTGTTTGGACACTAAAGCCAACAGCTGTGGGAGCTAAAGTAATTACCCCACAGGCAAAGCAGTTTTATAACTACCTGATAGCGTGTTACGAGACTCTAACTTGGGGCAGAAACCAGAGGATCTGTTGTCTGCTGTTCAGCATAAGACTGAACCTTAAACTTTTCTTCTACTCCTGGTGCTAAAGAGAAATATCTGATTATGGAGTGGATCTAATCATGTAAACCGTGCCATTTGTATAATGAAGGCAGACCCTGGATGTTCTTGGCTCACAGCTGGAAACCGCTGCCTTATCATCCCAAGAGCACATGGCAGGCACCAGACTTAAACTTCCCCATTAACATCTCAACAACCATGTTTGTTTTGACAATCTTTGTGGAGTCATTAATGTCAATATCAAAGGCCCCCTGCTGCGCTGACTGCTGGCCTGAGTTTACCACAGACAACCTGCTCTGACATTTGCTAAAAGGCGCGAACGCTCTTTTTGTCCTTGTTAAATCTTGACAAGGTGTTTTTAACGACAGGGTGTTGGCTCAAAAGTGCATCCCAGGACTGAAGTAGACATGTAAAAGAATTCTGAAGGAAAGGAGGTTAGAAAATAACCAAAAAGTTTAGTTCTAGCATAAAAAAAAAACAAAGATTACTATTCAATAGGCTGTCTACATGTGCATGTGTCAACCGTGGGGCACGGCAGGATCCCCTGCATTCAGGGCAGCAGCAAAATATTTGAGCTTCTCAAAAAGATCTCTATCTGTCTTGCCACAATGGGGGAAAAAAAATCTTCAAACAATAAATTCTCATGAGATAAAATAAAATCAGTGCTCCATTTTTCCCCCTAGAATTAGAAGATAAGAGAATCTCAGATAAGCCCTGTAAACGTTTCCACTTTGTACCATCCACATTCCACAGCCTGGTGCCAAAGACTCTTCTGTCTCCTGTCTCACTACTTTTAAGTCTGTCCAAGTCTACTTTGGTGTCGACAGCAACATTTGTGTTTTAAATTCGAGTTACCCTTCCTTCTATTTGTGGATACTGTTTCATATTCATGTCCAGACATCAAACTATACTGTGTTGTATTGTGTTCACAGCATCTAGCAACTTAACTGAAGCCATGCCCAGATAATTCTCAGTGTTCCTCTAGATTTATGTTTTTAATGGATCTCCCACTGAAGACATTCACAACAGCAACTCAAATTTGTATTTGTATTATGTGGCTTTTGCATCCACTATAAACTTTGACAAACTGTGATTGGCAATCATAATTATGCAGTTCCTTAATTATCATGATCATGTTTATGAAGCATCAAGCCCTATAGACTTATTCTTAGTCTGTACTCTTTTTACAGCTTGTCGTATCATCATTACATCATGACCATTTGATTACTCCTTCGGGGGCATTTGCACAGTGTCAATGACCCCCTATTGTTTCACTGGCTTCAGCCTCTTTTGTTAACCAAGGAGATCTAATTAACACCAATGCAAAACAGCAACACATTTCTCAGAAGGGGAATTGTGAATTTGGCTTTGCTGAAGTTAGGTGTAAGAGCTGTAAATGAGATTGTGTCTTTGCCATCAGCTCTGTGTCCTTCTTACCGTCCCTCTGATAATAGCTTTTATGCAAATTAAATAGAATCACCCGTCAAATCTTTTCATTGTTGAAGAAAAGAATACAAAGGCCATGTTAACTCAGACAGGGTGGAGATACATTTTACTTATGGGAGAGACTTTGCAATTAGCCGAGCTAATTACATTAGATGCCCCCCCCCCATTGGTGGAATTGACCTGTAGTGGGTTAGTAGCATGCCAGGCCTGTGATACCATGTCCACAGAAATGCAGAAACATGAAAGCATGTTCTCACTATGTTTTGGCCATTGAACACATTAAGAATTTTTTCTGAAATGACATTATTGTGGGAGCACTAAAGTGTGAAGATCTCAAAACATCTGTCTCCTATTGTGGTGTGGACTTGTAAAGTGAAACTTTTGATTTACATATCATCTCAGGTGTGTTGTTGTGAAGAAACTTTACTGACTTGCTTGACAAACATTTTGACATGCTCTCTCTCACACATACTTACCAGCCATGGGACAGAACCCAAAACGTTGCTCTGCATCATAGTTTGTTGTGGTGCCACACCACTTCATGCCATCTCTGCGTCCATCTGCAGTGCAGTCAGTGTAGTTTCGACCGTTGTAGAGGTAGGGGAACTGGCACAGAGCACCGTTTGAGTTTCCGCCTCGTGTTGTCACGATTGCTATTGAGAGAGAGATAAAAAAAAAAAAAACTCATCACTTGTCAATTATCAAATCTCATTAGAACTCCTAACTAATCAGACTTGTCATTAAAGATAGTTTATAATTAGTGACATTGACTGATTTAGACTGCTATCAAAATCATTTATTTTAGTATATTTTGCTGAATCATTTTCTGTTTTCTTTCAGCAAAAAGAAACATTGTCTTTAAATATCAACAGCATGATGTTACATACAACAGACCCAAAGATCCATGTCCTAGAGGTAACAACCGTCACTTACAATATCCACCTTTAATAAGAGTCAACACATCTGCTCACCATTCTTCTCTGTACAGAAGGAATATTTCTGCTCTGTCTCAAAATCAGAGGAGGTGGAGCACCACAGCTGTCCGTCACTGCGTCCATCAGAGGTGCAGGAGTGGTAGGTCTTCCCCTTGTAGACAAAAGGGAACACACAGGGCTGACCTCCTGAATTGCCACCGTACACTGGAGCTGGTCCATCTGGGCGAAGACAGGAAAACACACAAACACACAAATATCTCTCATCGTGTAGCAACATGAAGGTATGACAGGGGCCTTTATTGTAGGTGACTGTGCCCATAATTACTTTCACTGACGGTAACAAAACATCTCTTACCCCACTGTTCACAGCTGACTCCATTACCAAGACAGGTGCACATCATCTGCTTGGTTCCCTGGGGCTTAATCCAGCGCTGGCCAATGAAGTATGTCAGTCCTGTATCTGTGCGACAGGGCCCCTCTTGTTCAGACACGGTAGCAGGTTGGTAGACGGCAGGCTGGATGTTGGTGATCACTCGAGAGCCAGTGCCTAAAATGTTACATGGGAGCCAAGTCAGGTAACAAATAATGTAAAAAAACATAAAAAGGTAATGTAATTAAGTATATTGAAACTTCTTTAAGCGATATAGTTCCAACAAAAAAAAAAAGCATTAGAATAAACTCAACTCAACTAGTCACTGAAAAAAAAAAAAAAAAAATCACTAATCAATGAGTTGTAGTGTAAAACACACAAAATAAAATACACTCTTACAACATGTGTTCCTGTCTCACACCCTGTAATCACTTCAAGTCACTTGAAGCACATTTTTCTGTCTAAGTTTCATTTCTCCCTCTTCATCCCCCTGTTCCATTAGTGTGTCTCTTTTCATGAGGTCATGATCATGACACGTCTTTCTCACTTCAGCACTTCGACACTTGGCACTTCTTATCACTCCCTCCTCAGAGCATCTGTCTCTGGTGTACGTTCTTCTCTCCGCATGGAGTGCCAGAGAAGAAAAAAAAAGAAGAGAGGAACGGGGATGTTATCAGTTCTCACCCAGGCCAGTGGTGTGAAGTGAGGCATGCCTCTCACACTTCCACTCCCCCCGGCCATTTCCTGTGCACAGACACTGAAGCAGGTGGCCTCGGGCATCTGTCTTGGTCCAGGTATCTCCAATACGGTAGGAGGATAGAGTATCCTGGTCGTTACAGCGATCTTGGAGAGGAGGGAAAGACTGGAATTAATTATAAAGACTTAGACATGGAGAAACGTCATTGTGGCTTTTTAGCTAGAGGTTTTCTGAGGAAAGTCCTGTGGGGAATGACTCCTCTCGGCCTCCAGCTGTTTTCATGTTTGTGCTTTGGCGACTTTGTTGAATGCATGCATGATGACACTTTATTGATGACCTGCATTAAAAAGGCCAAGGGGGGATAACATTCATTATCATCTGTTACATCAGACAAAACCATTGATGATTCAAGTAATAGCTCTAATTAGAAACACAACCTGTGAACACTTCCTGCATAGTTTGTTGAAATCCTAACAAATCACAAGCTACACTTTTAGTTTTGTCCTGCCTGTCATTTTAAAAAGTTTATCTGAGATATTTCATGGGGGATTGAGCTGACGTGTACAAACGCATGGTACTTGCTGACAGGTAGGGTTACATTTGTGCATATAAAAGAGCATTGTGATATTGACTGATAAGATGAATGAAGAAATAGGAAATATGATTATAAAGAAATGGGCAGGTGATGATTTGATACCAAGAAAGAAATAAAGGACACTTACTCCTGGAGGTACATGTGATGCGTCCACTTCCCTCTCCCAGACAGGTGCAGTCCACCACCATCCACCCCTGGTAAGGCTTCTCCCACGTCTCCCCAACCACATAGGATGTTCCCGCCGAGTTGTCGTAGCAACGCTCAGCTGCAGGAAACACACACTTAATTAAATAAAAACAAAATTATTTTTCGCTGTTCGAGGATTCTGTGCCAACCACTTAACAATATATCCCGAAGATAATGAAATAAAAATAATCATTATTGTAAGTTTTCTCTGCAGCTTCATAATTCACATTTTAAGCGGTGCTACATCTTCAGTGCTGATTGGAGGCGACAGTGAGTCGCTATCGGTGACGAGACAAGGAGAGGCTAGTTGGCTAGTGTGCTAACTGCAGTGGGAAAAAAGAAGTTGGTGAGTAGAGGAATTATAATAAGTTTGATGCTGATTCTCTACGTTTCCTCTGGGCCGGTAGGTAAACAGCTGTTAATGCTAACATTAGCCATGTAGCAATATCCTAACTAACAAATGGCTCCTTTAACTGAATGTGAAACACAGCGAATGAATGACAAATGATAATGATGATCGTCCAATATTTTCTGTCAGCAAGTAAAAATTTGCCGGTAATCCATTAGCTATGTAAATACAGTCATTTATGTGTCAGGGACTGTCTGAATGACCCACCGACAGGCTTGCAGGTCCACTCTCCCTTGCCATTACCCAGACAGACACACTCCAACATGTAGCCTCCTGTTTCATGGGGTCTCCTCCAGGTGTTACCTATCTTATAAGATGCCCCGCCCTCGTGACAGCGATCTGGGAAAAGACAAAAAATATGATTTCAGAGAGAGAGAAACAGGGAGAGAAACTCTTTCTGCCTGTTTTCATAGTAATAAAGCAAAGGAAGAGAAAGAAAGAAACACACACTCAGACATTTCTCCCATTATCTAACCACCCTGCTAACTGCAAACAGCTGCATGGCACCAGTTGTTAATCAGCTGTAGAGAATATGGAAATTAACCAGTTTACTGGCATCAGTCTGGCAGACCAGGGTACAGGAGATGAAACATGTGAGCTGGGGTTTGTGGTGTGGGGTTAGGACAGTTTCTGGCAGAAACAGACTTACTGGCAATGGTGCAGCTGATCTTGCCCCTGCCAGATCCAATGCAGGTACAGTCCCAGATCATGCCATCCTTGGGTCTCTCATAGGTTTCTCCCACAGTGTAGTACTGCTGGTTGATTTTATCATAGCACCGCTCCTCAGCTGTAAGAAACAAAGTAAATGGAAAAGGTCTGTGCTGCATGTGTGCTTTACTGAAGGGAACTGAGGACAAAGGACAAGAAGAACAGATGAAGAACAACAGAAACACAAACTAACCTTCTGGTTTGCTTTTACACTTGATGCCAGCGACTCCGTGGCAGGTACAGACCAGAGTGCTGCCCAAGTACGGCCGCTCCCACTGGTCATTAATGCCATAGAATTTGCCATTCTCGGTACAGCCACCTGACAGGAGGGGAGGGGGAGAGAGAGAAAACTGATGAGACTGTAGTGTATGCTTGATTCTAGCAGTGGGAGGTTTCATAAAAAAAAAAAAATAGCATCCCCTGCTTTTGCACTTACTCCAAAACACTCACAGTGCAGGGAAAATGTGAGAGAGAGAGAGAAAAAAAAAAGCACACTCCACCCGTGTACACCCACTAACTCTGTACCTGCTTACCATGTCCTTTTTCACAGTGGAAAGACAAACAGCCACTGGAAATTACTCGAGCAGTAACCATAACTTCAAAAACACACAGGTCAGTATTATGGGTTGAAAGACAAAGACAAATGTAAACCAAACTAGGCAAACCCTACATTTGAATACACATTTTATTGTAGGACAAGACTTCACCCATGTCTGTGAAACTGACTGTGGATGTGTTAACTTGACTTCAAAGGGCCTCCAGGCTGAGTAATAAATCAGCTGCACACACTGGAGAATTATATCCACTTTTACTCTTTTCTCTCCCCCACCAGGCTTGTTCTTTGTTCACATCTCATGACTGCACGCAGACACACACACACACACACACACACACACACACACATATATATATATATCACTTTTCTGTAACTTTTTTTGCCAAAGTTTCAGATGAAGGTCAAAAGTTTTTTTTTTTTTTTTGTCTCTCCCTGTAGCTTTGGTCTTTGCAGCCTTCACACAGATTAAGTTAAAGAGATCAGAAATGTTGTTGAGGATTAACAACTGATTCTAATTTATATACAATATGACCTAAATTCTTGTTTTAATTGCACTAAGACCACAAAAAAGTCTTATTTGATTTCCATCTCAAAAAAATAAAAAAAAAATTTTTAAGTAACATTTTCTCAAGTAGTTACTTTCTACTCTCAGAAATTCACAGTGGCCCTTTGTGGCCCCTGGAGCCCGGATTAGGAACCCTTCACTGTGACTCATAACACTGAGGACTTACCCGGAGATAGTGAGGAGACGTGAGGCTGCTGCGCCTGTCTCCGATTCCTGTGCGTCCCCCTGGGCATGCAGTTCACCGCGCTCCCGATGCAGAGCGCAACCAGCACCCTGGCTATGGTGCTGCCGGACATACTGGTGACTGTGAGCTACTCGATCACTGCAGAATGATGTTACAGGTGCTGCCCGGGCCACTTGTTTACTGTCTGCGGGGACGGAGAGGACTCGGTTCCAGTGCAACTCTTGTTTGGTGCCACGCTCCTTCTTTGCTTCCCCCGTTCAGTCCGCTCCTCGCCTGTCTGCGGCCCCAGTGTGCAGGTTACCAGGCTGAGGGGGAGTGATTTATCTGGGCATGGCTTTCAGCCGGAGGTGGGAGGTCCAACAAAGGGGCCGACTCCTCACGCAGCGCGCTCAAGTGAGGAAGACAAACTTTTATGGCACCAAGATGTTTACGCACAGTTCAAGTCCTAAACTCTAGCTCTCACCAGGAGGTAAGACGGGTCACACAATACATAATGCGGTTGTTCCCACGCGACCTGCAACACTGAGGCAAACACACTTTATATAACTGTAACATCGGGAGGCAATGACCCGTTTGCAGATTCCCTCCAAACGTCTGGGCCAGTCTCTGGACCATGGGTGTCACAGGGGTGCAGCCCTGCTCTCAGCTGCCCTCTCATCCAGGAAGTCGAGAAAATCCACCACCACTAAACACCTATGACCCCCCCCCCCATGACTTTACTGTTGACTTCCAGTCACTTGTGCAACCGTGGAGATGTGTATGAAGAGTCCAAGCTCTGTTTGATAGTTGATTTAAGTTGCTTTTGTGCTTGAAGCTATGTGTTTCTGCAGAAAAACACATAGGCATTTTGTCATTTTAACAGGACGTATGTCCCTGATACCCCATGCATACTATCCTCTTCACTTTGCACAAATCCATGGGGGTCTGTGTCTTTACTGCTAAGCCCCAGCGTTTCTGGCATCAGTTGCCTGATTGTTGGTTCATGTTCATTGGAGCAGAACAGCCTTATTGCAGGGCAGTGATGCTTTGCAGTATATCAGTGTTAGCACAGTCCTGGTGTTGATCTGCAGGAATTGGGTCACATGGCGTCAGTGTCTGGAAAGTCTCCAGTAGCCTAAAGTTTCAATGTCTGGAGAGTGTTTATATGTCCAGGGGGTTTATTGAAATGATTCCTCTGTGATACAAGTTGACTTCTGTAATCGGCAAATCCAAAGGTCACTTTAAAGTTCTGGTTTTACAGTTTAAATCCTAAATGGCGTAAAGACAGATGGGCGCACTCCGTCACTGTGTTTGCTTCTCTGCTGTGGTGTAGAAAAATCAGTTGATTATGTACTTGCATTTGGTCTGGTTTGGTAATAGAGTGGTTTCATTTTTCCACTCGTTTAGGTACATTTTCTGCTGTAAACATTGTAAACAGTGACCACTAGGTAAATGGAAACATTCAGTAATGTTTCTGTTTTGCCAAATGACACATTTGTTTCTGCTCTCCATGAGTTGTAACTTCCTTCCATGCCTTTAGTCACCTCTGGGGGTTGAAACACTCATGCATGATGAGTCCTCAAATTTCCTTTCAATAACTCTCTCTCAAGTCTGTCTTTAAATCAGTGGATGCATCAGCAAAGTTGTAAAATGAAAGTCCCTTGGACCCTTCAGTACAGTCAGAGAAAACTCAAAACAAAGTCGTCAATACAGTTTGAGGACAACCGCTGTTAACAAGTTAAAATATATCCACCCTCCTCACAACAGCCTGGCAGGACAGAAAAGCAGCTAATGTCTCATCACACTGCACTGGAGGACTGAGTGGTTCCTTTGTGCCCACACCATCAGGCTGTATTACACCTCAACCAACAGGCACTGACTCATGTCCTGGTTTTAATCTGAACTGCATATATTAGTGAGGTGCTGGAAATTGAAGTATTGCCCACCTACCTACCGACCAACCAAACCAAAAACATGAATATCTCAGAGAAAGGACAAAATGCTGTGGATGTGGCTCGTCGCTGACACTTGACGTGTAGTTCAGGTCCTAAACCGGTTTATAAACTGATTCAGTCCTGACAAATGTGAAAAAAATATCCCCCCTACAACGTCATGAGCTCATCTGCTGCAGCAGTAAATCAGATAAATCATCAGTCGGCTAATTCAAGTCAATCAAACTGCGGTTCACTGTGAGGGCAGCGTTTGTGACTGAGCCCATGTGGATTATCTTATGTGTATCAGGAAATATGTGGCATGTAGAAACATTTTGGAGGTGTTAAAGAGATTTTATGTTGGCATCATCTGGCTCTACCGTGACATCGATCTCGACAGTTTAGTTTATTGCACATTTGCTCAACACAAGTAGACAGTGACCTTTTTTTTTTTTGATGCGTCATAACATGAGGACCCATCTGTTACATTCTGTCCCATGCATGGTGGGAAATGTGTTGATGGTGTTGGGTGGCATGCAGACATACTGTAACAGAGTGGCTGTCTGAGATTTTTTTTTTTCAAACAGACACAGAAATGACATAAAACTTAAAGACTCAACAACTATATTGTTGCTGTTATTCAGTATAGGTCATGTGATGTAAAAGGAGAGGATGTAGAGTATATGAAGCACTGCATTCACCTTTTGTGTTTTACAAATGGGCCCAAGCTCAGGCCATTTCTGTGCAGAGAAGCTTCACATATGTTTCTAGTTACAGAGCTAGTGTCAATGCAATCTACTCATCCATCTGTCTGTCTGTTCTTTCTTTCATTCTTTCCTCTTCCCTCTCAGCATTTCAAAACGCACTCATCTGAATGCGTTTGTTGAATGTTGATGTCACACAGAGGTGAGGAGGTGAAAAGGGCATCATATATGCTGCTGACAGTCATGTTACACCTTGAATTCATTCCTCGTTGTCCACAAAGTCGCTGACAATCGCTGTGTTTTTGTGTTAAAGTAAAACTTGGAGGCCGTGACAACAGAAAATCGCAGCGTTTGCGGAGCACAGGGACAACCGACTGCAGGCCTTGCAGTACGGGAGAGGAAAACAACGTGCATCACTGCATCATGCTGTAATAATGAGGTAATCACAGATCTATCAGTCTGCTCTAGAGACATACTTACATTAACACTGAGGCGCTAACCACCAATCCTTCCACTAGGCGGTGGCTTCTTTTCATGCTCTTTGATTCTTTCATCTTCTCATACGTAATGATTCGAAAACACAGTAAAGTTAATCATTGTGCAACAGTTCTTCTTCTCATACATTAGTGCCCTCCCCCAAACTGAAATCACCTCTCTGTGGTCACCATCACTTAACCACTTCTGCTTTTGCATTGAAGTGATGAGGGATGATGAAGCTGAAAATCCCAGTTTAAAGCCATTATCTGGTTGTTGTGCGAGCTAACTGTCTGCTGTGGCTTCACATGCAAATATATACACATTCTTATGGTTTAAGTTACTGGTTTTAAGTGGTAATTGGCCATTAAAAGTGATTCACGCAGGGGGCTCACACTGGGAATTGTGGCAGTTATTTCCAGTAATCTTGGATATCAGATAGCGACAATAACACCCTGAGGCACATAGGTAAAGATGGTCACAAAAACAAGGGGTGCTCTAAAAGCTTCTTGTTGTATATGTGTGTTGTAAGAAACAAGGTAAGAAAAGTTGGGAAAGCACAGAGAATGTACATGAAGCAAAGTGTGAAAATTTCTGGAGAAGGTTTCCGTCTGAGTTCAAGACTGGATGAGGGAGTGGGTGGTATGAATAATCCTAGACAGAGAAGGAAGTGAGCACTGAGTGATCACAAGCGTGAAAGTAGTGTTTAGAAGGGAAAGATTTTATGCTGATGTGTGCTTATCATATTGTTACTTTTTGATTGCATTACGCAACACAGCCAGGATGATCATCCTGAGAAAGAGGACGGGGATAAGGAGAGAGTTCACAGCTGCAAAGTCTCCATAAAGCTGCTGCACTTTTTCAAATCTTCCCGAAAAGTTGCTCTTGGTTTCGTTTTCTTCTTCACTTCTTTCTTTTCTTCAGGAGCTTTTACATTCTTCTTCTGTCTTTCTTTATTCTCTCGCTCTTATTTCATACGGTACACACTTCATGAAGTGTGTTGCCCCTGCATTGAATAACTGGCCACCTCTCACATATGACTGGAGCACCCTATTGGTGTCTCCTATTAACATACTCTTTCTTTCCCACAGTATTTTCCAGTTTTAAATCTCTTACAGTCCTCTATCTGTCTTCTCCCTCACACACCTTCAATGTTCTGGTGGGCCTCTGTGTTTGATGAACTCTCTTCTGTACTTTCCTTTATCTTTGCGTCTAGTCCGTTAAAGTCGACAAGGCTGATTCCGATTATCTGAGCATCGAGCCCTGTTTTCAAGAATTTTATGGTCTGTCTGTCGCAGTCCACAGATCAGGTCTTTGCGAGGTCATTGGTCACGGTCATATATCCTATTAAATCCACGGATGCATGGAGAGGCATGGATGGGAAAATGAAGGCCGGCATAAATGCTGTCTGGACATGTTATCAATTTATAGATAGTGTTATTTGTGGATGTTTCTACCCTTTAGTCAATTACACAAAACCACTTATCAACTTATTCTTCAATTTCCCCTGAGACATACCACATTCACCACAGTTTAACAGCAACTTCCTTGATTGTAAAAGTAGAAATGTTAGATTTTATGAGCTGATCAGGAGCTGCAGAGCATACCAACATTTTTGTCCCTGTGAAGCATAGGGTGGGATTTCCCATTTGGAAGAATGGGAAAAGGGGGAAAATGGAGGAGGAGGAGATGGTTAAAAACCATTAAACAACTTATTTATCTACAGTTCTTGCAACTTTACATGCACTTAATATCCAATAAGGATTTTCTTACATCTTATTAAAAAAATCTCCAGTTACACAAAATGAAACAAAAACATGTCTAATTTCCCATCCCCCTGCCTCCCTCTCTTCGTCCTCCTCCTCCAGCCTCCTCAAGGGAGATGAGGTCACAGTCTGAGCAAAGATGGAGTGATTAGGAGCTTAGACTCCACACTTTTCCTGGGTGGATATCTTCAAAAACATCTCAGTATTTAGAACTGTTGGGACCTAGTTTAAAGTGTAGCATAAATCACTGTGAAACAGAAGAAGAAAAATGATTGTATTGTAATCCTTTATGCTCTCAGTAACCACCGCAGCAGCTACTGTCAGTATCACAGATGTTCAGCTCACAGAGGTGGCCTCACTAGCTGTTAATTCTCATGTAAGAGAACACAGTGCAGAAAGACACTGTGTATGTGTGGATTTATGTGTTTAAAAATGCATATCGTAGCTCCTACGTAGCGCATAGAATTTGTTTGTGAGGTTGATCTCATGGGTGTTTGATGTCAGGAAATCTGAAAGATGATAACATGCCACCCCCCAGAGAGCCTGGTGCCTGCCCACTCTGTGGGTGACTTTAGTCATGGCCATTTGCTGGGGAGGAAAGTGCAGGAAAGTTGTGAGAGAGCGTGAGAGCAACATGGCCTCTAACCACCTCCACAACCATTAGCTACAGAACACCGCAGATATGAGTGATTCAGTTTTCTATGAATTTCTATAGACAGGAAACTTATGAGTGTGTCACATACACCTCATGGACCACTTACGTTGTTGTTGCCATGGGAATGAGCACTGTTTTTTGCTTTTTAAATGTGACATTGTGACATCCGCCAGTCAGATGCTATTTGTCAACCTTGCCCCAGCTCATGTGGCAACATAGGAGTTGGCTGATTTCTCTATTGTTTATGCCTAAAATCCCAAGCCACTGTGTCAAACACAATAGTTGGGATTTGCTTTTGCTTTTGACAATTTTTGTAACTTTCTGACTCCCACAATCTGACAGTCATGTCTGCTGTATACAAGGATCAGCCAAGTGTACCACTGTGTCAATATAAGTAAGATTTGAGTGTCTTTTTTTTTTAACTCATTTGGGACTTTTTGTCCCACCCTTAAAGTGTGGCCATTCAGACTACTGCTGTTGCAAAAGCTAGGTTGTTTTGAGCAAACCTAATAAACATAACCTCTACTTCATTTTACTGTTGCTTTGTTCTATTAATATTTCTGCGTTGTTTTTCAATCCCCTTGCCCTGTGAAAGACACACCCTTAATGCTGCATCAGCCTTGTCAAATTTGTGTCCTATCTTTTGTTTTTAACTCACAAATTCTGATTATGCACATTAGAAACTGTCCCTGTAGGCCAGTCGGTGCATATTTTCACTTTTTGTCATTTATCACTGTGACTGTGATTTTTCCCATAATGCCTTCATAGACACAATACAAATAGTAACTGAAATATGGTTACAGAAAACTTTGTAACTCCAGTTTTACTGCTGTTGAAAGTTGTCCACCACATGTAGAAATGTGAAAAACATAAGATGATACATCTGTGTCTGTTAACTTCAAAGAATAATACACGGCTGTAAGCTGCACTTAATTGAAAAGCTCATCCACAGACTAAGCAGCTGTCTTCTGAAAGCAAACAGCCAGTGAGAGCAAACTGTGAGTGTTTGGTTATTCAGTGAACATACTGTGGACTAAACGGCCTGAGCAGGCAAAGTGGGTTAAATTTGCTTATTCAAGGTTTATGAATGCATCCTGTTATATTCTTTCGTCGTCTTTCTCTTGCTGCGTCTTTCTCAACACCCCTCTTTCCTCATTTGTTCCTGATCTCCACCTCTTCCTTCATCACATTTCTCCATCTCACCCTTCACCCCCTTCTCTGTAAACAAACACACAGATGATGTCATCACTGCAACATTTGGTTTATCTCCTGGTGACAAGAACGTTATGCGCTGGGTCGTCGACCCCCACAGGCAACCAAAGCTGGAAGAGAGGAAGTAGAGACACGAGGGGGTATGGTGATGTGGTGTGTGTGTGTGCGCACGCATGTGCACGTGTTTGTGCAAGTGCGTGTGTGAGTGAAATACAGCAGCCAATTCATCTCACAGGCAGATGTGAATTGTACATACTCTTCACCCTACTTTCCTAGGAGCCCTCTAAGGGTCATTGAACACATCTGTAGTAATAATAAAAAAAATTGTAGATTTACAGCTGCTGCAAATCTTATAGTATTTAAACTCTTGTGATATAGTATGGTACAACTATGACAAATTTCAATATATATGAAATTATTGTTTGAGGAATGAAGCTGAACTTTAGGACAAATGAAAAGAAACTAACCATCGAGACTTTTGCTGCCGTGGCATCAGACAGGGATGTTAAAGCTAAAAATTTTTTTTCATTTTCTGTGTTTTTTCTATGTTTTTCAAATATGTCAGTATAATTCATGACTTTTGTATATTGCAGTATGTTTCTTTTCTGAATGAAATTCACCGTGACGCCTAATAAATTCAACATTAAGAATTATTTCATATTGATCATGATCGTGCAATAAGAGCATGAGTGCTTGTTGCCTGTTGATTGGCAGCAATGAAAGCATTTGAAACTGTAGGCAAAGGAAATCCTACTTTTAAGTTAAGAGGTCAGTAGGAATAAGGAATAATTACATACGTTATTCATTTTCTGAATATTCATGCAAAACATTATTTAGTTTGATAAACAAAGTATAAATGATTTTCCATTGTTCCCTGCCTGTTTGACAAATTATTTATCATATATTCCATGAAAGTGGAATGTAAAGGTCAGTTTCTGCTTGAGGGTGGAGCTAATGTTGTTAGAGAAATGTTATTTTGTTATTCAAGAGTTCACCGTTTTAATGACTCTTCTCTTGAAAATCATGTTATTAGAGTGGTATCATATGTTTGCCAACACCTATTTTTAAATGACTCCCTTTCTGTGGTCTAGGAAAAGAAGTATACTTCTGCGCATACCATTTCTTAAAAATACCGTAAATTGGGTTCCAGTTTTAATCCTAATGATGCAGAATTTTTAGTTCAGACATGGGAAATACACTTTCTGAATTTATGTGCACATGTTGTAAAGGGATTAAATGGGTCAGCACTATATATGGCAGAAGTACTTGTTTTCATAAGTCTGGGTCCATGTCTGACACTGGCCTGGGAACGCAAATCAATCTCTGGTTTATTTTGTGTCTTGTTTCCCAGACTAGGTGTCCCTCTTTGGTTGTTGTGATAAATAAAGGACAGGCTGGTTTGTGAACTTCTTGGCAGATTGAAAAATGTTACCAATGTGTTGGAGGTTGAATGGACAAAGTCTTTGGACCACTGAAGAGATGACCCTAGACAATGACCCTGCTGTTCCTGCTGTCCCCTGTCTGACCTGGAAACATTTAACATCCTCATTTGCATATGTGGATGAGTTTCTAAACAAAAGTAATGCAAGAAATAATAAAAATAAGAACATAATGAAATTGAAATAACACATTCAACATATTTAACATTTCTTGAATATCTTATGCTTCCTGACTGTCAAAATAAGATGCAAATTATATTGTAAAATGGAAGTCAAATTTTTGGATTTCATAGATGCATAGATGACAGTTTTCTCATGAATATATCAAAATATAAATCCCATGTTACCAAGGGAGATTCAGATTTTGGTTTCCATAGTTACACCACAACACTGGTGAGGAATTTCTGAGTTGAGATTTGATTCCAGAATAGAAAGCTCCAAGAGCAAAAAAAGGGGGGGTTGAAGTAGACTGAATGGATGAATTGGAAAAGAGAGAGAGAGAGAGAGAGAGAGAGAGAGAGAGGGAAGGGTCAAAAGAAGGAGAACAAGAGAACTTAACCGTAGGCATCATGTTTGTTAGAGGTTAGTTAGAAAAACAGTTACTAAGCACAGAGGGCATGGAAAGCTGGGAGAGCTGGGAAATGATGACTTTCCTCAAACGTCTGAGTCATGGACAGTCATGTTCTAATTAGAGGTATATAACTACAGATGGAGATGTTTGGGAGCAGCTGTGTGTGTGTGTGCACGAATGTGTTTATTGTGTGGGCAAAGTTAAGTATCATTGCCACAGTATATGCTGCAGTACCATGAGATGTGAAACCAAATTTGTGGAATATCTTCCTTTTCTTTCTCACATCACATGTTTTCCATCCTCCAGCCACAAGGGAAAAGTTAGTAAATGATACAATAAAACTGGTGAGGATCCACAGTGGACTGACTTTTGGCTGAATCCTATTTTTGGTTCGAGGATTTGTTGTGGACTTTTTGCAGAGTTTTGGTATAGGGTGGGAAGAGAACGCAGATTTTTGACACCATTTTTAATCAGAGACATGCTGCTTTGACAGCTCAGTGTAGCATCCATTTTAAATATGACATCATATTCTCTGTAAATATACCACATTTGAATCAAGATCATTAATGGCATGATATTAGAGCTCTCAAATAAATTGTTCCTGTAAAAACAGTGGTGTGTTGTGTGGACAATCTCATGTGATACTGGATTTTTAAATATGTAATATTTCGAAAATTATATGAATTGATCTCTATAATATTTAGGTGGAGGCAGAAATCTCATCTATAAACTGCCTGCATAGATACCACTAGAGGGTGAGAAAGTGAGAAAATACAGGGCGTATTTGTGCAATATGAGTAAACTGATCCTTTAATCATGTTGAAGTTTACTTACGAGCGTCCCAAAGTCTGATATTATGGTGTTGGGTCAGTACTTTATGTCATACATGAGGTTTGTCTGTTGAAGGAGTATAAAATGAAATTGCAGCTTTGTTTTCTTTCTAGTGCTTTCTGAATTTGAGTGTTACATCATAGCCTGCCTGACTCAGTTTGGTCTGAGTGGAAACCAGTGAATGGAAACCAACTGGGAATTGAATGCACATGGACATGCACACACACACATGCCCACTCACTTCCAGAAGGCTCTATACCACTAGACACTCCAGTAGTATTGGAAATACATCAACTGGGATGTTATGAGAGGGGAACCAGATTGAGGGAGGGGTTGAGAGAGAGAGAAAGAGAGAGCTATTCTGTGTTCATGCTCAAGAAACATCTATTAGTCCATGTGCATTGTTTTCCGCGACTCTGCTGTGATTGTGTTTACCTGTTCATATACACATGGTGTGGTTTGAGTTTTTCCAAACCACACCAGCTAAGTATTAAGTTACTTATTAGACCTCTGGATAAGCCAGAAATGAAACCTTTGGTGGGAAAGGGAGAGAGTAAATACAACAATGAGAGAAATTAATGATGGAGGGATGGAAATGTTGAGTTAATCAAGTAATAATTGGAGAGATTTGTATCAATATGACAGCAAGCCTTGTCTTCTTTGTGCTCGAACAGAGTATAATGGTTTAAATTCCTGTTGGCTTAGATCTTGCGGAGGGAGGATTGTGTGTGTGTGTGTGTGTGTGTGTGTGTGTGTGTGTGTGCAGTAAATAGAACAGATCAAGAGAAGGTTCTGGTTCCTTTCATGTCTTGAGCTTGGCTACATTATTAGAGGAGCCTCTGTTCCTTTGCTACCTGGCCACTGAACCAGGGCAGATAAATCGGGTCATTTCTTCTTTTGATGCTGTGCACTGACCTGCCCCCAAATATCCCCTCTGCTATCAGAACAGAAGAGTGACTGTTTGATTTTGGGCAGGTAGCCCACTCCCCTGAAGCTCTTTATTAATCCTTATGATAATACATGGTGCAGATAGACAGGAAAATGAGAAGGGACAAATGCCACATCATAGACGCCTCATGATCAAGTATAGCTACAAATAGTTATTTTGAGCCACTGCAGCAGTTCACCCTTGACAGGCCAAGGTAAAAGTCTGGGAACATATGGGAAGCTGAAAACAAAAGGAAGAACACATTACACATTACTCAAATAGACTAGTCTTTTTATACATTACATGTTGTTGTATTATTTATATTACCTCACAGCTCAGCAGAAGACTTGCTATTGACTGAAATGTGTGTCAAACTTCAATATTAAAGTAAATGTTAAAAATGTAAGCGATTTCACCAAGTTACTTGCATTCACAAGCAAATGCACATTTGCAGCAATTCCATTGAAATGAGCTGCATTTTATGCTAAATGTCACAGTTTTAGTCTATTCATTACTGACCTGAGCTACACTGGACCGAAAAGGGCCACCACCATCTGCTTTCAACATTGAACAGTTTTAACCAGCTGTAACATTTTCCCACACTGGGTGTGAATTGAAATGCTGACCAGTGTTTCCTCAGAGTCCATCAACAGTATGTTGTAACCATGCAGTTACGTCAAGTAAATTCAAATATAAATGCAATTCAAAGGGGGAAAAGTTCCTTCTTAAGCAACATAAACTGATTAATTTTTCTGTTCTACTCACGCAGTCTTGGTGGCTTGGCTTAGTTTGACTTATGCAGCATTTCTTACACATTTTGAAATTCATATGTGACCCAAGAATTACCAAATGGAGAACAAACACAGCCTGCCGTAACACACCACTTATGTTTGAAACAGCACTGAAGTGGTGATAGTGGTTTGTTTTTGCAGCATCTTATGATGTCAGGCACGTTTACTGCTCTAAAGATGAAGGAAGAAATTTATCTGTGTGTCACTGTTGGAGAAGTTTGAAAACCAGCACAAGAATGGATACAACAAAAAGAAAAAAGGGTCAATTTGTTACATTTTTGTCTAAGGAGAGAAAAAAAGCCATGATTCACCACTTTGTATCACAATCTGAATTTCCCCACCATAGATGGACATGTGTTTGTGTGCGTACATGGGCATGTGTGCGTGCCTTAGGCATTGCAACATTATCGCTTTGTTTTCTGAAACAACTCCACTGTCCACTGTAAAAAGCCATTCATTCAAAACAAACCTCTGGCTTTGCCCACCAACTATGCTTTACTCACATTATTTCACAAATGAAAAAAGAAAACCACACACACTGTCAAGCTTCACACCGGTCTCTGGTGCAGTCACAAGTAACCTTTAAATACTAGGGGATTAACTAAACATAATTCCTACCACTGTGCAATTGTGTGGACCTGAAATAGACTCTAAAAACACAATGGTGGCTGTACAAACAGTTTGACTTAGAGAGGCAGAAAAATTCGTCCAAAACAGCAAAGAACGAAAAATAATGAATCAGCTCTGTGACAATATTTATAGTATACAGGTTGCTGTTACTGTTGAGATATCTCTGTAAAGGATACTACACGTGATGATAAAAACGGCTCATCATTCAAAAACAGATTTCCACACAGGCTGCGTCTGTGGAGAGAAACGGCTGCCCCAAATGACACTCTAGATCCTGTTGTATTTCTGTGAAGGCCCGGACGCACCAAGTCAACCTAAGAGCTGCTTTACTTTGAATCACGTCGCCCACACTGCCCTGCATAGCCTCACATTACATTGCTTGACACCTGAAATTGTATATTGCTAATTATACTTGAACACACTGTCCTGACTGCAGATTTTGCCGACATGTACTTACATTCACAGACACAATATATTAAGTCTCACAGGAAGGGCCATGCAACAGAATCACAACAACGAGTAAGGAGACACAACATGAGTTGATTCAATCTTTGCAGATCGGTGAATGTACTGCTCTTACTTCACTCCAGTAGAGGTGTGGGAACCATGACAGGCAAAACACAAGGGTGGGACTATGGCTATATGGTGCCATACTGAAGACAGCAGATCCACGTAGACTAGACAAACACATGCTTAACTGCTATTAATTATATAATGCTCAGTGGCATTCTCAGGAAAGTATTTCCTTTCTCTCACATATCCTACTTCCATCTTTTCCAGGCCAGTTTCCCAGGCTTAGTCACAGGGTTTCTCACATTAACTTTTTTCACTATTTTTTCTTCTTTCTTCTTTAGCTCATGTACTTTTTATTAAACATCCCCTCCATGTGATCCACTTACTTTTTCTTGTTGACACAAGCACAGATTATATTTTCCCATTAATTTGTTATTATTTTCTCACAGCCTTTAAATTTACATTGATTTAAAATCTTTCTCTCTCCTAAAACCAGCAAATATATGACCTATGCATCGATATTGATAGAATCAATTTAGCTGAACACAAGTCTTTAGGGAAACTGTCAAACCTTTGTTCACTTGGTTAAAATCATAACTCCTGATAAGATTTATAGTAATAATGTACACTGATCAGCCATTACATTATGACCACTGACAGGTGACGTGAATAACACTGATTATCTCATAATGGCACCTGTCAGTGGGATATTTTAGACAACAAGTGAACATTTTGTCCTCGAAGTTGATGCATTGGAAGCAGGAAAAGTGGTCAAGAGTACCATTTGACAGGACTCCAACTGTGATGTGTAGACGACTGATTCAGAGCATCTCCAACACTGCAGCTTTTGTGGGGTTTTCCCAGACTGCAGCGGTCAGTACCTGTGGTCCAAGGATGGAAAACAGGTGACGTGATCGCAGTGTGATGGACGGCCAAGGCTCATGATGTCAGGAGCAAAGGCTGGCACGTGTGGTCCAGAACTGGATCATTGAGCAATGGAAGAAGGTGGCCTGGTCTGATAGATCACATTTTTTTTCACATCATGTGGATGGCCGGGCGCATGTGCAGCTCGTACCTGGGGAAGACATAGCACCAGGATGCACTATGGGAAGAAGGCAAGTTGGTGTAGCAGTGTAATGCTTTGGGTAATGTTCTGCTGTGAAACCTTGGGTCTTGTTATTCATGTGGATGTTACACAACACGTACCACCACTAAACATTGCTGCAGACCATGTCCTCCCCTTCATGGAAACAGTATTCCCTAATGGCAGTGGCCTCTTTCAGCAGGATAATGCCCCCTGTCACTGGAACAATGGTTCAGGCGGTTTGAGGAACAACAACCAGTTCAAGGTGTTGACTTGGCTCCAAATTCCCAAGATCTCTGTCCAATCCAGCATCTGTGGGATGTGTTGGACAAACAAGTCCGATCCATGGAGGCCACACAAAGCAACTCCCAGGACTTAAAGGATCTGCTGCTAACGTCTTGATGCCAGATACCACAGCTCACCTTCAGAGGTCTAGAGGAGTCCAGGCTGCGACAGGTCAGGGCTGTTTTGGCTGCAAAAGGAGGAGCTACACAATATGAGGGCTGTTATTCATAATGATATAGGCTAGTGAAATATCCACACTGTGTCTAGATCCAGCTGAGTTGCACATCTGGCACCCGATGCATCTAATATGTTTCAAATTGTCCAGTTTTTGATGAAATTTGCCATCACTGCCAACCACAACATTATCCACATTTACAGTTAGTGCTGCAGCTGCACAGAAGGACTGCAGTGCTACTGAGATGCTTGAAATGTGTCCAAGTTGTCTGGCAGGGGAGATTCCTTTCTATGTGACCTTCTAAAACATCTGTTTTTTCCCTCCTTGAAAATCTCATTCTTCTTGATGTTTTTTTTTTTTTTTGGTTATTTCAACTTTTATCATATTTCACACTTCCTCTTATTGTGTCTCTTCTTTCAAACACTGCCCCACCCCTTTCTCTAGCCATTCCTCATTTTGTCTCAACCATTGTTTCTTCCTCTTCTTGTTTTTAACCAGTTTCATCCTGCCTGTCCAGAGTTGATCTGAGGTTTTGTTCATCCTTCAACTGAAGTGTGTGTGTGTGTGTGTGTGTGTGTGTGTGTGTGTGTGTGTGTGTGNGTGTGTGTGTGTGTGTGTGTGTGTGTGTGTGTGTGTGTGTGTGTGTGTGTGTGTGTGTATGTGATCCAGCAAAACCACGTCACGAGTTGACCATTAGCCAGCAAAGATAACCACTTAAATAGCCTTCAGCTGATGTTGCTAGGCAGAAAATAAGTTTCTCCTTTGAGAGTTTCTTCCCATCAAAGAGGAGCAGATGCAGCCCTAATTTATCAAATTTTATCTTCTTTCTCCCTTTTAATCTACTCGTCTCCTCCCCTTTGCTCATGATTTCTCTCTCTGTTTCCCTTTCTCCTGCTTCTTTCTGTGGCTTCATTCTTTCATCTATAAACAAACAAAGACAAACTGTTTCCACACCCCGGACATTATGTTAATTAAAACCTAATCAGACTCTGATTTCCACTGTAAACATTCATACAAACACAGCAATGTTAATGAATGTATTACGGCAGAGGATTTACTTTTTAATTTCTTTAAATGTTCTGGAAATGGCACAGAATGAGCTATGCTTATGTGAGGAGAGCTGCGGGACTCTCACCTGAATAGACAATGTCACAAGGGCCTTCTAATAAGAGCTGGATCAATGTTTTCCTTTCATCTGTTCTCTGAGGATCCACATTATAAGGTATTTTCAGTGATACAGGTCTCTGCATATCACCTTTCTAACATAACATACGTCTATAGTGTGGTTGAAAAATGTAACTCTTGTCTAATGAGGTTACTAAGTTTTAACTGAGCAGATGCACACACACACAGACAGTCGCAGCAAATGTAAACGGCCCTAATGGGCATAATTGGACTGACCTAAAATGATCATGCAGCCCTCGTGGGACTCCATTTTCAGATGGTGCAGATACAAAAGAGAAATGAGATGATTAGCCAAGCAAGCAAAATGAAAAAGAGATGGAGCGCTGCAACACAGCTGAACTTGGCAACTTGTCTGTGCAAGCAGAAAAGAGCGTGAGGCCGAGCTCGGCTTTCCCCTTGTCACAGGGCAGGAAGTTTGCCAGACTAGCTTTCAATCCACAATCTTTCTATCAGACCCCTCCACCCCCCTTCACCCCCCACCCCCCCCATTACCCGCCTTTCACATCCTTTACCTCCTCCTCTCTATCCCTCTTTTTTTAGACATTTATCTTATCCTCAGCCACTTCCTCTCCTCTCACCTCCTCCTCTTCCATCTCTTCTCTAATGTCATCTACCCCCCCACCCCCCTCCAGATCAGCCTTTTAGACTGAGACATGGAGTTAGTTAAATGAGGCCTGCCAACTTTCCTTATGTTCATGAATATTCTGTTTTCCTCAAAAGAAAGACTGCGCAGGGTGTGGTATTAAGACTTTGATATCAACAAAAGGGCCTAGAAAGAAAACCCTACCTGTGACACTGGTAATCTTGGCTGAGTTCAAACAATTTGGCTCATGTAGCAAACTAAAAGAGGTGCAAAGAAACTATGAAAAGAAACAAATTTGTTGTAATTTTCAAAATGAACAAAATAGCTTCAGAGTATGATTCACCATTCGATTGAAAAGGACCTTTGAACTGCTCCTTCAAATCAGTGGTGTAGCAGTCTTATATGTTAAAGCTTTCCTTAGTTTCAGTCCAACATGATGTCAGGCAGAATGTGAGAGCCCTGTGAGGGGCCTAGAGCCAGTCATGGTTCATCTATGATGCTAAAGGCTTTATGAATCATAGCCAGAAATAACAAACCAAAGATTCCCTCGCTGTGGTGTCTAAAAAACTCCCATTCCACTGTGGGTCATTAGAGGGAGTTTTCATATATGTAAGTCTTGTATCAGCACAGACTTCATGAGTTCATACAGAGTGGAGAGTAGGGGGGTTAGGTATGGAGAGATGAGGAGAGAGATTGATGGAGCTTAAATAAAATTGGGGGAAAAAAAGTGTGATTTCTTTTTTTTCAGACAGTTGAGATGTAAAAGGGGATTTCAAATGACTTCCCATCGCTCCAAACTCATACTCCAACCACTCCAACACCCTAAGTACCCCCAAAACAAAATCTTAACCCTCAAACAGCCATTTCAATAAGGAGAGACTAATGAGAGGAAAAATAGAGTAAGACATATGAAGTAAAACAGAATTTATGGTGAACAGAAGCAATAGACTTTGGTGCTTAGATCCCAGCAGGAAGTGGATCACTGTTCATAGTGGTCCATAGGTTTATGGTCCTTCCGTATGGGATGTCCTTCAGAGAGGGAAACTTCTGATTGGATAGTTTAATTGAAGATGGCCAGTCATCCATCCAGTGAAGGGGATAGAAGTGGGTTTGCGAAATGTTGCTGTAATGACAGCAGACAGAGAGAGAGTGAAAGAGAGAGCACTTTTAAAGATTAACAGCTTACAAGTGATCAGCCAAAGGCCACCATGTCAGGTTGTGATCAAATGAAAGCGAAGATGAGATGGTCGAGCTTCAGGACAGCAGGAAGTGGTGCTCTTGACGTAGAAGGAGATCTTCCTGACTGAACTTTTTGGCTAAGCTGTATTTAAGCCAGTGGGGTCCAACATTTTGGTCCCCACAAAGCTGTTGGACCCCACAAGTATAGTAGTTCAGCCACTAAACTAAACGAATGCTAGTTCATAATTTCAAGAATTTAAAAAAAATGTGTCTTTGACATCAAGCAGCTGCCTTTAAATGCTTAAGCTTTAGTTTGCAAAAATGGACAGACATGAACTTTCAGCTTGAGGAAGACTTGGATTTGAAGGTGAAATTCGCAGTCATGAGGTTTCCACATGACATTAGCAAGGGTTTCAAAGTCTGAACTGCATAAGAGCCCCTTAGAACTTTGTTTCCATCTGCATCTATTCACCACTTGTTCTCCTCATCGGCTTCTAGGTGTGGTTTTAGTATCTCTCCCTCTCTGCCACCATGTTGCAGCAGTTGACTCTACTTTCTTCTTTGCCCTCCATTCCTCTCTGCCTAACCGCTGCTGCAGTCATGCTCTGTCATTTAACCATACCGCACTGCAAAAAGACTGTGTGTGTGTGTGTGTGTGTGTGTGTGTGTGTGTGTGTGTGTAATGTGTGTCTCCCAGAGGGAAGGGAGGAGCAAAGTTTTTGAATGAGATAGGATGCTAAGCCAAATGAAATGCATGCAAATGGACAAGCACACATATAAACACACACAAAAAAAAAGAAAGAAAATTAAGGTGCCACGTTAAACTCAGCAGTTGAATTTGTCATGACAACAATCATTTCTATTTATTTGGTTCTTTGTGAAGATTAAAACCATGTGTAATTAGATTAGTTGATGATACCAACATTTCAGGTACATTCACTTTTGGCTTTGCATTGAAGCTAAGTGGTTTATGATCTGGCTAAACTCAAATGATATCCACGGCTACTAAAATGTGATCAAGTGTCTTAAACCAGAATTACTCTTTCACTAAGTGCAGATGCAGACAGGGTGTATGGACATAAATACAGCAATACAGTCAGATAAAGAAGCAGGCAGGCACTTAGACATATGAGACGCTCCCCCTCACTTGACCTCTGTGAGCAAATGGCAGCTGTTTTTCAGTGAGCTCATAATGGTGGAAGCCCAGTATTTGTCATGTCTGCCTGTATATGTGTGTGTGCGTATGTGGGTGTGTGTGTGTGTGTGTGTGCAGACCTACCAGAGTGGATTTCTGGGTGGTGAGTCACAGAAAGTGGAGATTGCAGAGTCAGGCAGATACATATCCCAGTGTCCCTGAGCAAAAATACACCCCCTACCTATACACACACAGACGCAGGCCAGAAATCACCTCAGTAGCAGATGTCCGACATTAGGTGTGTGTGTTCTTTTACTGTTAGAGTGAGTCCCTCTGGGAGGATGTAGCTATATTACTAATGCATCTACAGGTAAAGGAAATGTTTCAGTTATTATAGTTGATATGATGATGATGTTAAATGTGCTCTTGGAGAGAAATGGCAGACAAATACAATATGACACAGATTTTCAATTCACTATCATCCAATTCCAAACACACAGGCCCTGTAAAAACATTGTAAGAAACAAATCTCAATCTCTGAAATTGAGGACTTAATTGAAAACTGTTCCGCAACCACATGCAAACAACTGACATCACTGTGTTGTATTTGATCTGCCGCTCTGTTGCTAAAATCCTGATTTTATGACCACGTCGTGCTCGGACAAAATGACTTTACACATCAATCAAAGACAAAGACTGTGCTGTCATTTCGGTTATGTCTACTTATGGGATGATCCCTTTCTCTGCCACAGTACAGAGTAGACGTTGCTAGCGGAGCTTTACTGGTGACTCCTGTATGGAAAGTAGATCAGGAAAGTGAATAGATTTATTGCTAGGTTCTTTTTTTGGAAAAAGCACCTAAATACAGCGAGAAATGTGCTAATTTGGCAACACTGCAGGCTGTAAACACCAATAGTGTAACTCCATAACTCCTTCATGTGGCAATCAGCGAACCAATAGTCTAACTTCACTCAACTTTGTCACTTACTCAGTCAGTCACAGAAATTCATGTGTACAGAGCTGGCTCTGCTGTTGTGCTCAAGTCGAAAAATAAAGTAATGAGAAACGAATTTAGCCTAAAATAAGTGCATCAACTATAATTGTAGATAAATATCTTCCAGCATATTGAAAGACATGGCAGTAGGACATGAGATATGATCAGACTATTGATCAGACATCACTACTGATGAATCATCCTAATGTTTGGCAGTCTTGAGTAGATTTCCAAACATATTCATCTCAATGAGGTTGAGACTCTGACTTAACACAGTGATTGAGCTAATACCAGCTGACATCAGGCAGGGGAAAGTTACATCATGGAAAGGTTGCCAGACAGGGTTTAAATAGAAAGATGAGCAACCTTTCACGGTCATAGTTGCACCTGTGGGCAAATTAGAAATGCCAGTTCACCTAATCAACATGTCTTTTGACTGGGAGGAAGCTGGAGCACCTGCAGAAAGGCAAGGGAGAACGTGCAAACTCCGCAGAGGAAGGCCGCAACCAGCCGGCAGGTTCGATCCCAGAACCTTCTTCCTCTGAGTTGACGGTACCAACAATATTTTAAAAAAAATTGAAAAACCTAAGGCCTCTAAAAGTTCGAGACTAAGTTTCCTGTCTCGAAACTTTTTACATAATTTCATTACCATTAGTGATGACCGCAGACAGTGCTATAAAGAGTGGACAGACAGCTGGAAAGTAAGTTCAGTTGTTTTTATAATAACATCCTCAGCTAAAATGGACAACATAATAAAGAATAATATTGGACACAGAACTGAGGAAGGAGATATAAGGCCATACGTGTGTGAGGTTTTTGCCTGCATTTACACTTTACAGATACACAGATGACTTTGCTGTGTATTAATACTGGGCAGATACAATCTGTAGCCATTAGCCAAAGCCTGATATAAGCTACTTAATTTCTCTTTGCTATAAACTTCTGTTGTTCAAAATGAATAAAAACACATCAACGAGCTTCACTGTTGCTTATGTTGACTGTACCATAAGCACTTTGGTTTAGACAGCTTGGGTCAAACCCCACAAGGAGGCCATTACTATAGATACATTATATATTCACTGAGGCACCCAGTGTATTAATCTGCTATTGAAAGACGTTCCTAAAACATGATCTACTTTCCCCTGTTTGCTAAAAACTAAAGTGCCATTGCATATGTGATTGTTTTTAAAGATTTACTACAGGAGCAGCAACAAACAGCCATCAGAAAACACTGAAAATATTCAAAATCAATATACTGATATATATTTATATGATTTTTTGATATGACATGTAGGATAATGCCAGTCTTTAGGGAAATGTTCATTTCTGTACTTCTGTGCTTTTCTCATTTTGCTCAGCTTTGATGCCAATAGTTTCAAAAAAAAAAAAAATTGCAGGTTCTATCTGACCCCAGTTGTATATATTTTTCTGGACTTTACTCCGTTATACAGGTTCAGTACAGCATAATTAGAAAAAAAATACCAGGATGGAAACTCAACCAAAGAGACAGACATAGAAAATGATGTCAGTGCTCTGGTCTGAGCATCCTGTGGTAGATAGAATCATGGAATCAGAAAAATGATTCTATTAGATTTCCAGAGCTGTTTCTATTTCTATGAAGGGACTCTGCTTCGATTGACCTCCCAGCTGCGGCACCTAAATTCCCATGTGGTATTACACACATGTGCACGCACACACACACCCACACACACGCATGTCCAGTGGTGAGGTCTTATACACTGACCTCTGTCAGACTATTGTATAGTAAGAATTGCATGCTATATATGTGTGTCCTTGTATGGCTTCCTGTTTGTTTGTCTTTGTACAAGAGCAGAGCTATCCCTCCATCTGCACCATCATTACGTGGCATCATACACAGTCGGAGTGTCTGTTGCAACAAAAGGAGGCTCTTCTTTTGTCAATATGGATGCAGTCTACAAGCCATCAGCACCACATGCTGATCCAGTCTCTGATTCATGTCAAAGGAACTGTGAACATAGGAGGGTCTGAGCTTCTTGGCTGCTTTGTGGTTATAGCTCCAAGTCATGTAGTATGAGTGAGCATTAGATGACTGCTGACAGAAAACTCAGCCAGGTGATCAAAATGGGGGATGATTCACTGTCTGACTTTGCCCTGGAAAGAGGAGAGAGGGGGAGATGAGGATGATGAAAAAAAATCTATGTAACAGTTCTTCAGTCAGTATTTTTTTTTTTTTTTTACTTTTCTTTTAACTTTCTTTTACCTATTTATCCCTTTTAGACTACACTTCCCATCCCAATAGTATTGCATAGATAATTACACTCAATCACATCCTGATCCACACAGGAGGCACACTATCATGTCTATCATTTTGGTCCCATAAGACAAGCTAACCTCGATTGCTTTTCTAAGAGGAATAGTTCATTCAGTGACAGCTCTGACACAGACACAAGGGAAAATATATACACCCAGGAAGATGAATACATCCACATATGTGGAAAGATGTTTTTGGCAGGTTAGGGGGTGGGGCACAGCCTCAACAGCTGGGTGAGACAACTTAAACATCCAAAACCACGTCAGTAAATGCTATAACCCACATACACACATACACACAGCTGCATCTGGATGTGTCCTTGAAATGCTGCTTAATAGCTCAAACTCACTTGAGTTATTAAAACACGCTGTAGCCAGAACGTACTGTTTCCAGATGGTGGCGCCCACTGTGCAGTGAATCTTCCTCGGCCTAGGATCAGTACAGTTACAGGAATAACAATTACAGTAACAATACACGGTCTTAAATTAAGGGAATCGCATTTATCTCTTTTAATCAAGTTCAATTTGAGGGAAATAAATTGGGACATTTCAAGAGCATCAGTGGGATTGTGTAATTACTGACCTACTGCTGATGACCACAGAACACACCCTGCTCTGCCTAAAGGCTTGCTTATGCCATCTGTGGTACGTGTATATGTTGTGTGTGTGTGTGTGTGTGTGTGTGTGTGTGTATGCATATGCATTATTTTCTGCCTGAACTAAGAAACTAAGAATGATATTTGTGTCCAGGCACAGTGTAGCTAAACCAGTTGTTGAATATAACACAATGATGGTGACCTGCTTACAATTAATAAAAACTATTTATTTAAATTGGTTTATACATATTTTAAGGATATGTACCATAAATTCATATTTCCATTGGGTCAGAATTAGAGAAATGACTTTGGATTGGTTCTTCTTTGACCTTCATTACAGGTCTTTGTCATGGGAGAACTCTCCTCACCTATAGCACCTCTCTCACGTGGTCTTCTGCAGGGACCATACTTAGACAGTGTATTAATTACCAGTGGTATGCTGACGATACCCTGCTCTATGTTCCAATTTAAAATGATGATCCTCAACTCAGGGCTCAGTGTGAAATCTATTGCTTGTCTCCAGTTGCCAGACTGCTGACAAACTCCAATAGAGGAGACAATATAGCTGCGTTCCTCTTGCCGCTTTGCCTTACAGACTATATTGAAGTTGTAGTTGGTGGGTTTGACTTGAAGGGGAAGACTCTTGACTTCTGACCCTCTGGTGGGTATCACAGAGTTCAGCACAGCATAGCCTGGTTTATTTGTTCAGTTTTCTAAACATCCTTTTCAAATTACTGTGTATGTATGTGTGTGTGTGTGTGTGTGTGTGTGTGTTTGTGTGTGTGTGTGTGTGTGTGTGTGTGTGTGTGTGCATGTCCCTTAACACTTTGTGTATGGGTGTAGCACTACTGTCAGCACTGTCTTATCACAAATGACTGAGATAAACAGTGCACATTTAAAAGGGGTTAAAACTAGGTATTTGTAAATGCAAATTGACTGGTTCAGTAAAAGTGAATCTTTAAACTGCCATTTTGGTTTAATGCATTCAATCAAGTCATTATATGTATCCCTTTACTAACCAAGTGTACTAAACAAGTAAACTTCCAGATCTGTTTAAGAAAATGTCAACATTTTCATTATTTGATGACAAATGTGATGAGAATTTTTTGTTCATTTCTCAAAATCTGTTATCTTTTCTCTGTCTCCAGCCAAAACCTTCAAACTGTAAATTTAGAGACTTACTGTCTAAAGATGTAAAATTCCCTGGCTACACTCACATCTCTCACAGGCTGCATGAGGCACAACAGTGCTTTTAGCAAAATGCTAATGTGGGTAGCTAATATGTTCACAATAACTGATGTTTCAGGTTTCAGCAGTTATCATCACATGCCTCTTTTACACAGCCTGTAGAAGGTGGGAATGTTGTACCTTTTTTTCTGCTCTGCCCTTCTATGTAAAAGATAGAAGCACAGAAATGATCAACGTTTGACTATAAGGGAGAGGCAGCGAGGAGACACCGATGCTGTTGGGGGCAGTACTATGATGGCATTAATGCATCTTTTACACTACAGCTGCAACGATTTGGCACACAAATAAACACAAAAAGTAGAAGTTTCATCAGTTTTGCAAATCTAGTCATAGTCATAAACCAAAGTATTGACTAAGTAAACTCTTGGCACCAGAAGAAAAGTTACAAACAAAAACATCTGCGCCTGACTTCATGTGTGTCAACCGGTGAGTTATACTAAGTCAGGGGATCTAAGTCAGAGGATGCACTGTCTGTCAGTCATGGACGTATATGTATTTATATCAACAGAATATACTGGTCCTAAATTGTGTATTGGTGTTTTAGTCAGTGTATGATTATAAGTATGTTTATGTAAAAATATATATCAAGTAATTATTACCTCTGTTTATTGGGGGTTTAGTTGCTTGAGTCAACTGTATAACCTCTAAATCCTAATGGAACTTTAATCCTTGATTACAGACTTTAATCAAATACATTAATCTACTGTAAGTAAACAACTAGTCACTGTGGCCAACTGCTTTGTATCTGGGCATAAACATACTGGTCCTGACCTCATGAGTCATGGGTTACAATTATTAACTGCCTGAGTTGCAAGATTTGAATGAAACACAGCACACACTCAGGACCTTTGTATTAGTCTTCACACACACACAGAGGCAAGGAAGAGAAGAGAGAGGCCAAGAGAGACACCAAAGAAAGAGCTAAGATTGTGATGACAGACGACTGAGGAAGAACTGCATGAAAACAGAGAGTCAAAAAATAGAGCTATAAATGATTTCCCTTTTATCACAGAAACAATCAAAACACATATATTTAAGCAATATCTACCTATCATATTCTTACTATTTTACCTGTTTTTTTGATGTACCTTTCTTAACATACAAACAACAGACTATAACATGTTAATGAATTAGCCTTAGAGACGCTGGTAGACAGATTTTGTTACCATTGTGCAGAGCCAAGTTAGCTGTTTCCCTCTGTTTCCATTCTTTGTATTAACTGCTTCCTGACTGTAGCTTTGTATTTCATGGACAGATACTGGATAAGAAAGTTATCTTCTCATCGAACTGGACAAGAAAATGGATTGAATTTAGATTGAATGTAAAGACAGAAAAAATAAAGACATGCTAGATAAATTATGATACCCAAAGCTATGACTAGAAAACCATTGCTTACTACGTAACCTGTGTGTGTGTGTGTGTGTGTGTGTGTGTGTGTGTGTGTGTGTGTGTTTGTGGGCAACACCCCAATGAAACCTTTCAGAAAATATTTGACCATAAGCAGGAGTCACAGTCTGGATAACCACAAGTGTGTGACCATAATGCACTGGAGCCTTGACCACTGACTGGCATTTGGTAAATTTTGTCTTTTACACACACACACACACACACACACACACACACACACACACACACACAAACTCTAATTCTCTCTTTCAGGTCACATTTCAGTCCAGTTCAGAGCACTGATCATTGTCTCACTTACTCTCTTTGGAATAGTGAAATTCTGAGGAATGATGTCAGCATTACACGAGCTAAAATGCACATGCATACACACACAAAGGTATAATGAGAAAAAGGTGCAAGCTGCACAATACCTTTCAGTGCTGCCAGACTATTGGCCCTCTCCTCATGCTGAACCCCTCCCCCAACATCACCCCTTTTTTAGCTCCACATCTGTTTCCCAAACTTGGGATGGGGCCTTGGAAAGAACAATATCTGGGTCAGAGTAAACTCTCTCATTCTGTGCATGTGTGCACAAGAGCGCGAATGTGTGTACAACATACCACACTCATTAACTGTATGAAAGCTGTCTCACACACTGTGAACTTGAAGAGTGGTGTAAATGGGTGTGTACCATTCAGCATGTATTCAGTACATTCAAAAAATGAGTTTTGAGTGAAAGCCAACATGAGACATTATCACCTACTGACGACACAATCTGAATCTCAGGATCTGCTCAGGAAATATAGAAATGGAAGTTTTATGTATCCCTGAAAGACCACATTCTTATACTGGGTTTTATTCCCTTTTCATTGACTTTTCTTTAAGGACTGCTACTTTGATACTAAAATAAACAAAAATGCATTCAAAACTAAATGTTACTGAATAACTTTATTCCTCAACATCCCACATTGTTGTTTGATGAGCAAATGCTGAATATTTGCTTTGCTTTAACATTGAAAGCAGCAACAACACAGAAATAACGTTTTGAGTTTATTAGAGTTGAATAGAGTGAAATATATTATTCAGAATCCTAAGTCATTTTTTCCTCTAGTTTAACCCACTAGAACGTGATGATATGCTTCCACCATGTGGACAAACTTGCCAACACAGCACTAAACAGAGCCAAATACCATTCATTGTCTATACCGCTTATCCATCTGGGTCACTGGAGCCAATCCCAGATGACACTGGGCAAGGGCGGGGTACACCCTGGACAGGTTGCCAGTCTAACAGACAAACAACCATTCACACTCACGCCTACGGGCAATTTAGAGTCACCGATTAACCTAAACGTGTATATCTTTGGACTGTGGGAGGAAGCTGGAGAATACAGAGAAACCCACACAGGCACAGGGAGCACATGCAAACTCCACACAGAAAGGCCCCAGGACTGGGAGTCAAACCCAGAATCTTCTTCCTGCGAGGTGACAGTGCCACTGCACCACTGTGCCAACAGAGCCAAATACAAAAAGTGTTAAAGAGTGCCTCCAGCTGCTGGACTGAGCAAACTTTATTATTATAAGTGACATAACAATACCACAGAAAAAATATAGAAATACAGTTTGTTATTATCAATATCATCAGTTAACAGCCTGTTTGTTAATGGTTTGTCTTAGTTTTAATATTGACACCAAATACATCTGTGATCTACGATACCTGACAAAAAATGCAACTAAAACAAGCACAAAACACGTTTCAACTCATATACACCTGTAACATTTTTCATTAGAAGTGACTTTGAATGGTTTAAACAAAACAGTGCATCTTACCTATATGGGGTGTAATGGTTCAATCCACGGTCAGGCATTTTAATTTTCCTTTATACTATTTAACGTCTGTGTCAAATTATTTATGTTAACTTGTGCAGCATCTATCAACATTTTTCTTAACCCTTTAAGCCTTTATGTCTTCTTCTTTCTGTCACTGTTTCCCAGCCTTATTTCTTGGGATATTTTTCTTTGGCCAGTGTGACAAAGTCCTCAGCACTGTCCAGTGACACCAGGCAGTCCTGAGAGAGAGAGAGGTGATGGGAGATGAGGAGCAAATTGGACAAATGGCAGATGCAGATGGAGGAACAGCAACATAACAGCAGCAGTGAGGGGACATGAGATTTAAGAGAACGAGAAATAAAATTGTATGTGTGTGTGTGTGTGTGTGTGTCTGTACCATGACGTAGAGGTATCTGTTCTGGGGTCCTGTTCCGGGAGGGAACAGAGAGGTGTGGTCCAGCAGCTGTTTCAACAGCTCACTAGATCTGTTATTGTGCTCGTGATCTCGACTGAAACGGCTCTGTCTGTTCACACACAGCAAGGCATCCACCTCACGCTGATAACCTGCGGAGAGAAGGAGATGGAAAGTGAAAAAACAGAGGAATCTGAGATGAGACAACAGAGTAAAGTAAATTGGATGAAGCGTCTCACCGAGCTGTAGCAAGATCTTCTTCCATCGAGATCTGACCTCTCGTCTTGCGTAGCGCAATGTGTGTATGTCATAATTCAGCTTCTCCCATTCCTATAGGTAAATACACAAACACATGATTATAAATTCATAAAATCATATACAAAAGGTCGTCTCATACTGTGTAAATGGGGATGGCAGGGGAAAGAAAGACAGTGAATAGTCAATTACTAAGCAACACCCAATTGTCATGCCAGCATGTAGAGGCAGTACTGTATATACACTAATTATTGGTTAAATATAGATGATTTTATCTTTCGCTCAAATACATAGCCCACAATTTTTCCACACAATAACTTATAATGGTTGATTATGCAACTCTTCTGTACAGACAGTGCTCCATTAACTTCTCTATGACCCTGATATTAGTTCTGGTGTTTGTGTTGTTTGAATCTATCGCAAGCATTGTGCCTTTTCACCTCAGACATTTTGATTATGTCACAGCAGGAAAATTACAGGTGTAAATTAAAATAAATGGGAGTTGAATTTGTTTTAGCTGCTTCAGTTTCATCACCCTGGTAATGTTAATTCCAGCTCACTGTCACACTGTCATGGCTTTGTGCGGCGCTCCAACAGATTAGAGCCATTGTTAACATTATTAGTAAAACCTTTAGCTTTTACAGCTACGACAAGCCGCAGTGTGTGAAAAAGTCATGAGCCAATCAAAACTTCACAGTAATATCAGTGATGTTTGAAAAAGATTTTTTTTAATGTGTTATCAAAGATACTCTGCACTGTTTTACAAGCGTTTACACACTGGCATGTCCTACTTTACTTACTGGACCAGTGCTTAATTGCCTTTTAATGCAGCCAAGTTTGTTTTGCCTGATATTAAAAGGAGTCCCACAACATAACAGGAACGGATCAGTGAATGTTCTGTTTGAATGCCAGGCCCACATCATATTAAGGAATTCATTTATTAACACAATGTGTCCACTGTGTCCTGCAGCCAACTATTCTCAGCGTGAAGACTATTCAGACTGGTCAGTGACTGATATCGCTCAGGCTCACTGAGCTGCAATCCTTATATATATGAGAAGAGGTCTATAAGTCGTGGCCCCAGTGTGTACCCTCTGCAGAAAAATAGCATAGGTCTCATTCAATGTGTATATTTGCATGTGTCACTAAAACAGCAACATTTTTTTAATTTACACTTTAGGAATCAAGCTAATTAAAGAGGCAGCTTTTAAAAAAAGTCCCAAACAGAGATGTACTAAGGGGATCATCAGTCTGTGTCTAACTCACTCTAATAAGCAGCCTACAGTTAGTTACTGTGTAATGATATTGGGTCACTGATTGAGTTTGTGTGTGGGCATGTCCATGTGGTAGAAGATCAGGTAGAAGCTTAAGGTTTTAGGGTTAGGATTAGAATTAGGTTTGGGTTGGGCATTCAGTTGTGGTGGATAAGGTCAGGGTAAAGGCTCAGGGAACACACAAAAAACTGCCTCCTTGCTTTTCCCCAGTAAATAAGATGAAAAGTTAAGCAAGCCTGCTATGACATCCTGTTTGTCACGATGACATGGAAAAGACGTGTCAGATATCGCTTCGAGTTATTCTGAATGATGCATTGGACATAGGCCTGTAGCAGCCTCTAAACATTCATTTGGGATAAATATTTAAGCAGAGAAACTGACTTCTGGCTGCGTCATTATTCTGGAAACACTAGGTTAATTTCTGGTAATGTGATACATCTCATAAGTTATTTTGGAATCTAGGTCAAGTTCATTTGCTGATGTGAGTCAACATGAAAGTGAGTCAAAGGCGTCTTTGAGAGCCACCTGTGTACTGTATGTCTTCTTCCCTTATTAGATAAATAAGTTAGAGATCTACAAATAAGGAAGAGAGAGTTACTGTTTCACTGAATTACAGTAGGACCACTTTGTACTGGTAGTGTGGATTTTCTAAACGCATGCTCACATATAGAAATACAGTCAGTCTTTGTCCAGATTTATGTTAGGTCTCTGTTTGGTTTATTTGCCGATAACATGATAACCACAAACTTCTGGAAATCGGTGACAGTGTAGTGACTTTTGTTTGAATCTTTTAAACTTCTGTTTTGAAACACAAGGCCAACTGGATTATGGATAAATAAAAACTTACAATGTTACAATGTGAACTAGCTGTTAACTAGGGACTAGCTAATCATATGTTAAAGTTAAATGCAATCACTATGTTGTGTACATATATGGCTGTGGATGTGTTTACTGTAGATATAAATGCTGTTTATATTCTACACTAACTTTAAAACTACACCTTAATACATTTAAATTAAGCCCAAAAAGCATCAGGAGAAACTGATAGCTTGCAGGTGACAGCAGTTGTCTTGGTTTGAAAGGGTATGAACAGATAAGCTACTTTTTTTATATAAAACGTGTATTTATTCCCTCTCATTTGTCTTTTGTGCTAATCATATCATACGCAACATTAGCACACTTTGTCTCACCTCAGTAGCCTTGTCAGCCTGGTCTCTCATGCTGATAAAAGCCTGTAGCTCTCTGTCCGATCCTCGCCTGATGGGAGAGTCATGGGGTGTGTTTGTGCTGACCCATGGATCAGTGGCACCCCTTGGGCTCTGCTTGTTGCCCATCGGGCTCCTTTTTGAAGGCTGCGGGCCAAAAAGGCTCTCCTCCTCTGTGTCACTGTCACTGGAGTCACTAGATAACAGCTCTGGTCGTCTGGAAGCTGTGGTGGTGTGCATGCTGAGGAGAAACAAGAGGAGAGGAAATATTTGGTGCAAAAGCATAATTGTCTTGAGACCAGTTGAGTTGTTTTAGATTCTAGTTTGCTGCAATTAGTGAGGGCAGAACTTTAGGTTTGTCTCACCGCAAAATGGCACTCTTCTCTTCTCTGCTGTGTTTCAGATAGTAGTGACAGCAGCAGATGGTAAATTTAGCACCCATTGGCCCCTTAAAAAACTATCATAAAAATGGGTCTCTATCCGTCTTGATATATCCAACGACAGTCACACCTCCTGCTGCAGGTTTTTTCCAGTATTTCCAAGCTGACAAGTCCTCATTTGCAAACATCCAATAGTACAAATGCTATCTTGTAATGTCCATCCTCCCTTCTCCTTGCCTCTCCTGGCCTAAATGAGAGCCCCTCTGTCAATTACATTATCCACGTGAGTCCAAACAGGGTGACAACAATAACAACAACACACACACACACACACACACACACACACACACACACACACACACATACACACAGGGCTGTTAAGAAATGAATGGCACATTTGTTCAACAACTCCTGATAGTGCAGAATGCAGTGGCAGGGGCATAACTTTTTAAACACAAGCTCACTGCACAGTTTATACTTTAAGTCTGGTTCTGAACAGTGATGCTCTCCCTGCTTTCTACTTGTTAAATATCCGTAAGATAAACACACATAAAGAAGCAAACAGTAGGTTTGTTACTGTACCTTGTGATATTACTTGTTATATAATTTTACTGAGACTTCATAAATGTTAATATATAACTAATTTATAATAATCTCTCATACCCAGCGTATTTACCTCCGTGTAAGATTGCGAAGCCAGAAATGATCTTTTGTCCACATGACAACAAGGTCACCTGTCCCAACTAAAATGTACTGCATCACTAACACTGCTGTCACTTCCAGCACCAGTGCTGCAGCAGCAGGTGCAGCAGGTAAAGACACAGTAGCTCGTCCGAGGAGGGAAACTGACGGGAAAGGCCTCAGTGAGAACGAGCAAATGATAACACTTAAATGTTGGACACTGGGTTTGTTCCTGCTGATAAACGGAAGGATTAGAGACTCCTCACGGGTGAGTTGTGTTGCGTTACTATTACGATATTAATAGTGGGGTCGGAGTTTAACCTTAACAGTTGTGTCCAAGCAGTTTTAATTCTTTGTCTTAAACAATTTGCCAAATCACAAAAAACCCTCTGCCTCCCTTTTAAAGTTATTGCAGGTGTTTCATTTGTCTTTCATAGCCTTATTGACTCTACCTTTGTTAATTCATGGTCCAATAAAGTAAGTTGACATATTGGAGGTTAGGTTTCTGAAATAATGCTAAAGGAGGATGTATTAATAATTCCATTCATTTTTACATTTACAGTTTAGTGGAGAGTTTACAATCAACATGGAGTTATGACTATACCAAATATCACCCCATGGATGAGGTAAGTAATTATAGATGTTTGCACTTATTGCACTGGATATTATACTGGAAATTAATGTTTTTAATATATGTTTTTTAAGATGTTTTTAATCTTATATCGCACCCCTTTATCTTCACTTTAAATTTGGACTTAAATCGTTGTAGAGTAGAGAAGGACCATTGCCAGGGAAAAATAGAATTATTCTAAACTATCACCCTGATTCAACTGTAACTCAGATATACATGTGGATGGAGGATGTGGAGCGAGGAAACCCAGAGCTGGTGTCCTCTGCTGTCTATGGAAACACCACTGAAGGACGAAACATCACACTGCTGAAGGTATTCAGAACATTTTCTTTCACCTTCCAAATGTGTTACTTTTAAAAAGTGGGATGTTTTAAGCAAAGTGCTTATTCCCTATTGGTCCCATGGAGACTCTAGTTGAACTTGTTGAACTATGAACATTTATCAATAATGTTGCAACCAGGTGACTATTAAAACAATTTTAAATGTATTTTCACTCTACCTTTGCCACCTATTTTATAACTTACTTACTAACTATTACTCAGCATTTCATAAAATGATAAAATGACAGCAAATCACCCAGACTCAGTGCTGCGTGTCTCCTGCAGCTGGGACTGGAAAACTCAGAGGGCAGAGGGAAGAAAGTGATCTGGGTGGACTGTGGTATCCACGCTTGAGAGTGGATCACTCCTGCCCTCCCTTGTTCAAATTGTGCACTTGTATAAAACCAATAAGAAACTGGAAGAGATGCGGCAGAACCTCGACATCTATGTTACTCCTGTAATTAATGTGGATGGATATAAATTCACCTGGAGTTCATTATTAATTCAGCAAACAACACTGTGAACACATGGACTTACTGTTACTGAGTGACTTACAAATTCACTCTGCATCTGTGTGATTTCACGTAGAATCGTCGGTGGAGAAAGTCCGTTCCCTCCCTCCCCAGGGAAGTGAATGTTATGGTGTCGACCTCAACAGAAACTTTAATGCCAACTGGGAAAGTGAGTTACATACTGTCCTCAAAGTGAATGTGTGTTTCACACTGTTACACCACTACGTAACATTCACTCATTGACATAATAGGACAAAGGATTTAAACATTCCTGACAACACTATAATTATATATTATAGCATCAGTGTGTAAGTTTTCTCAGTGAATTCACATTTTAGAATTGTTTTTGACAGAAGCAAACAAGCATGATTTAAACATGAACTTGAACTGGAAGTAGTGTTATGAAACATGTTCCTCCTATCAGTACACAGTACACAGTAGGAACAGCTCCACAGATCCTTTTTAAGACTCTTGCATCCAACACACACACTGACCTGATCTAACCTGTTCTTTCATGTCCTTGCCTCCCCTAAATAGCTGTTAGCCCTTGGTCCAATCTGCACTTGATAAGTCACACTAATAAGCCACCTAAATAAAAAGAAAGGACAGTAAGGCAACTTAGGCCTTCTCATACAGCATGCAGTTCAAATGGAAGTAATACTATCTTTTCCTCCTCCTCTTCTTCCTCTTCGTCTATCTCCGTCCCTCTGTGGCCATCAGATCCAAATTCAGGTTCAAGTTATGACTGGGCTCGTCTCATTGGTATCCCGTTCTCATATACCTTTGAGGTACCCTCCCTAACGCTGCTGTCACCACAGTGACGGGCTTCAGCACTGTTTCTGGGGTTGCCATGACGATTTGGAGCACTCTCATGGCTGTGTCACTCACTGCAGCGTAAGACAGTGAAAAATTGAATCACAAAGAGTGTGGCTCCAGTCGGGCAGAGCGAGATGCTGCAGACACAAACCTCTCTCAGAAAGGTCAGAGGTCATGAAGGAGCTTTCAACAACATTTAATCATGCAGCCTGTAATCTATTGTGTTTATTCAAATTTTTTATCATCATTTATGGTTATTAATAATGTATAAATTTTTACCAAGAGGAACAGACTAGGAAAATCTTTTTCCAACAAACATGGTAGTGATGTGGTACATGCTGTGCACAGCAGGGGGCAGCATCGCTTTATTTTACTCACCACACTCTTAATCCATGTGGGGCTTCTCTCCACCATTTTATTTTATTAACTTCATTTTATTTATTAGTGTCACATGGCTGATGAGGTTTACATAAAAGTAAGTCTTCTCCTTCAACTATGAGCATCTCCTTCTTTTGTCATCATATCTGATTCTCATCACTTCTAGTACCAGTTTGAATCAGCCATCAGAAAAGACAGAAAACCACACACATTGTAGGACTTGATGATGATACTGTTTAATGAGCTAGAAGAGCTTGGAGTTTTATCTGTTTTAGCAATATTTCCATGACGATATATAGGACAAATTCTAGTAAAGCAGGGCTCTTTGACAAATTCATACAAAACAAGATTCATGGTGGTACTGCACTGGGATGAAATATAAATGGCTGATAGATCAGCAAAAAATTCAAGTCATATAGAGATGATAGATATCTTTACCCCTATATGCTTCTTTGCACTGCAATGAATAAACATACAATGGTGGGATTTCATCTTCCTTTATGTGCCGTTGTACTTTCAAACTCTTAATGACCCAGTCAGTATCTGGAAAAGTATTTTTGGAGGCAGCTGCTTTATTTCAAACTGGATCTGAAATTCATTTTCAGGTGTCATCGTTTTCCACAGATCCCCTCAAAATGCAATTCCCCTCATGTCTGGGAACATATTTTTCATGTTGTGTCCGCTGATGTTGTTCATGGTTAGAGCCTGAACTTCTCCCACTCGAACTTTAAGGTCTTCCTACATTTCTCATTGTTTATTTTCTACACCAGAGGGTGTTGGCTTTTCTCTGACACTGACTCACTGATTTTGAATTTTCTAGGTCTACTTGTGAAAACATATAGAAGAGTGGGTCTCTGCTGAGAACTTTAGATACACATTTTCCCTCAACCCATGCCCCCCCATGAGATTAATATTTCCAGAGTGTATTCCCCCCTGCTACCTCAATGACTGCCAGACCACCAGTTATACAGACACACACACATGGACACACACTTGGCCATTGACAATGTGACATTGACGTACTGCAGTTGAATACCTTATGTGAGGGTGAGTGATGGACCAGTCACCCTGATGGCTGCTCCCTGAATGTGTGTGTGTGTGTGTGTGTGTGTGTGTGTGTGTGTGTGTGTGTGTGTGTGTGTGTGTGTGTGTGTGTGTGTGTCTGCGTGCGTGCGTGCGTGAATATATGTGTGTTATGTTTGAGCAGCAGTGGAAATAGAATTATATTCCAGCTCACATGAAACCTCAACACAACAGAAAGACGGGTCAAACACCAGGGGACCAAGAGAATATTAAGAAGGAACACACACACACCCAAATACGCACACACATAGTCATATACAGGCCTTCAGGGAAAAAGCTATTCACTGCTCCATCACTTACACTCCGAGAAGACACTCACACAAGACTTGGCGAAACAGAGCAGAGCTTCCTGACACACACACATATGAAGAGAAGAACTGGGCAGGGATTCAGAGACACAGATTGAAGGTGATAATAATTCACAGTGAAGTCTGGCTGGTTTAGTTATCATCAGCTCATCCATCTACTGGTGTGTGTGTGTGTGTGTGTGTGTGTGTATGTGTGTGTGTGTGTGTGTGTGTGTGTGTGTGTGTGTGTGTGGTTGAGCACTCATCAAGGTAGCGGGGGAAAAAACACACTGTGGACATATCACAGGAGAAATAGAGACAGGACCAAAAAATCAAGCCGGCTCATCGAGGAAGAGGTGAATGAAGAAGCATGGGGGGGGACAAAGAGGGGGTTCAGGAAAACAATGAGGGGATGAGAGGAGCAATAATGTAGGGCAACATGAACAGGGGAGCACAGTGTGGGAGGAAAGAAAACAAGTATTAGCTTCTTGGCTGCAGGTGTCCATTTTTAAATGATCAGTTTATCTACAGGTCTGTATCAGTTTAAAAGGGAAGTTAGAGAACATCAAAATCTTCCTCTTACAAATGAAAAACACTGTAAATAGGCGATTGAGACACACCCTTGCTCAATTCAAATTTTTGCAGCCACAGCTTTACTTGTTCTGTTATTAGCGATAGCTTATGGTGGCTGATGGAGAGCTAATGTTAGCGTCAGGTAGATGTGTAACAAAAATACTTCAGTCTGACTTTGTAACATTATGTTTTAGCGAATGTTGCTTTATTGTAACTTGTGGCCACTTTATTCTAACTGCTGTTCAGTAAGTGAGATGGGCTTACTTTAAACCGCAAGTAACCATAGCAACAGTACCTCTGGGACCATACAGAAAACTTCCTGTCTTGAGGCTTAATATAGGAAGAAGACTGGATTTTTCCCAATCTAGGAATTTTAGCAACTTTAAGAATCCTGTCTTATCTCAACTCATCTCATCTTATCTCAGGTTGGGAAATCCCAAATACTCAATCTCACATCATTATAGACACCTCACTCTTCATGAAAAAAATAACAAACGCGCTGTCAATTGCACCACAACTAGGAGAGCTACTGGGTATAGGTTTCTCTAAAGATGGTCGTAGATGCTAAGCTAACTGCGGGAGTCCCTGTATCTCCTAACAAGTGGATTCGTTAGGGAGCTTGTGTAATACTCTTCCCATCTTCAGTTAAGATGGAAACATTGACTTAGGACTTCTTCATCTGTAATGTTTGTTTTCCTATCTGATCCTAATTACCATACCATAGCTACCAATTACAGTTAAGATATATATGTCAGGAGGTTTCTGTAATTTGGCCAATGTGAAAAGAACCTAACCAGACTATTGTGAGTTTAAGTCATTACAAACAAACTTAAAAAAAGGAAGAATGACCCTTTTCTTTGTGGTTAGTAATAACATTCAAAATTGTGGTGATACAGGAAGTATGTTGTCTTATCCATCTGCCATTAATTTGTATATGACAGTATCTTTCAATGTACTGTATCAATGCTCACATTCATGAGCAGATCCAAACTATTCAGAAAGATTAAGAATTCAAGATAAGATTCAAAATGACAGCGATAGATTGATAGATAGTGTGAAAAAACTCTTCCTCAAGAGTTGAGGTGATCTTTACAAAGTGTTTTAAAAAATTCAGCCTAGGCTTTATTGAAACAATGATTTAATAGAGCACAAGAGTTGAGACTTTTTCCAAAACCCATTTTTATTTCTTTTTTGTCCCAGCAGAAGCCCATTAAATCAAACTGGCGCAGTGATATTGTTGGGACCCTTGAGCAATAATTTCACAGACTATTTCAGTCTCCGATCAATACGGAACAAGCCACTAAGGGACATGTGACACTGACCACCCTGCCTCTGTGTTTAGCAGGGATTTCTGTGAAAAAGCTTGAGAAAAAAAATTGACAGTGGATAGTTTCTACAGGATTCAGTATGGTTTGTTGTGATAAATTTTGATTGGACATTTCCTGTTCAACAATGAAGGCCTTGTTGAAATGTTAATTACGGTCAGCTAAAGGAAATGATAATAATATGTTTATTCAGGCTTAAGTACCTATTTTTGGGGGGTTAGACAATACATATAAACTCTCATACACTCTGTGAATCCCACAGGAGGCAGCCAGGGTTCAACTTCCAGACTTTAAAGGTTAAAAGAGGAGAAATCATGTTTTTCTTTTATTATTGCAGGAACTAGCTCTAATTTGTCTGCTCCACTTTATTTTACATGGATGCAAGTGGGAAAAAACCTTTAGTGCTGCTCTCCTTTCAACACAGAGCGTGTCGAAGATGATATCCCCAATATGCCAGCATGTTTCACCACTGATACTTTCTCATGCTTTAAATTGTAAAGGGTTTCACGGGGCTCCTCAGCTCCTTTAAAACACGTGTTCACGTGTGCCACACACATTCACATGATGAATAGAAGTGTGTGTGAGAGGGCTGTGGGCTGTGGACCCATGACACATCTTCACCACATACTTTTATTGCTAATCAATATTGATGACACAATTTTTTTAAAAACTGTCACTGACAATCAATGGGAATTATGCCATGCTTTTTAACTGTCACTGGTAATCGATGAGGGTGGCACCATCATCTGCATCTCCTGATCATTACAGCTGGTGATCAATAACACGGCAAGCTGGGGATGACACATGATCATCACACAAGCAGTCTGTGATGACAGGTAGATATGTATGTGTGTGTTGAACGGAAACGTGTGAAGCTGATTGAAGGACAGACAGAGGAAGGGAACACCAAAGGTGGCATGGAAAGAATTTGACACCAGAGAGACACAAAGCTCAGGAAGCAAAGCAGCCATATTTCAAATGATCATTAGGTCAAGGCTGTCAAGAGATAGTACAGTAGACAGCACAGGCTCCATCCCTCCCTTCCTTCCTTCCTTCTTCCCTTTCTTCCTTCCTTTACTCTTGACTGCGTAGGCGCTTAATTAGTGATGCAACTTAATGTCGTGCAGTAATCCAGCATTAGCACTATTCTTATTTATTAGTTAGTTATCTTTGGGGACTCGCCTGTTCAGAGCTTATGCGCTCATGTGGTAACCGCTTGGCTATCACCCCTAACATTAGCACCAGAATAAAATATAGTGGACTTACACCTACTGTAATATATCGTTTGACCTGTGTGGGGTCAGTGAAATAAGGTGTAAATACATCATCAATTATCATCACCTCGTTTGGCACAACGTGTATGTAGTTGCCATTAGCCTGTATTTGGAGTCTTCCTTCTAGCTTTCCAAGAAATGTAAGTCCAATATTGACTTTTCCTACAGTTCTTTTGTGCGGTCTACTCTCTATTACCTCAGCGAGCCACAATGCAAAGTGCTGGTATGAGCATCAGTGGCAATTTGATGACCAGTGTCTTGCCCAATGACAATTGTGGACAAGATCCTGTAATTTCCACCTCCAGAGCCAAAGCCGCCACACCATCTCTGGCGCCTGTGGCTGACTGGAAATTTCACCCTTGCCTGAAGGAAATATTTGGATTTTTAGCAGCTTCAGGCGCCGTGTTCACCAGTGGATCGCTAACCTTGTCCGTTTGGTGCAGAATTGGTAGGATACAGGATGAACTTTATCGGAGTTTTAGCTGAAAAGCGTTGTCTGCACTGCTGAGAGCAAGGTTGCCTGGGGTAGAGAGAGTGAATCAAAACTGTGAAGTTATGAGTGTAAAACACTGAATCTTAAAGTATTGATCAAAATAGAATCTGCATACTAGTTTTACAAAGCTTTCACACACACAGTCCTGATGAAGCAGATTTATGTTATGTTCATCAAATCATTAAGAGGATGTTTTTTTTCTACCTTTAATTCTGATTATTGCTTATTTATACCTTAAATGATTTTTACTTTTCTTTCGTGTGTCTTAGGAGAATATGCTTGTGCATTACTATGTAATTGTGCCAGCACGTCTGCCACTACATAATCACATGTGATTGGAAATTCAATGGAACTTTGATCAGTGGTAGATCATGTAATAATTAAGTTCCCTCTACAGTTACTGATATAATTTCAGAAGCAGAGTGAGTCACTGTCTGCCGGCTGGTGGAGGATATACTGATGTGCAGACATGTAGGTGTGGTTCTCCTGTAAAAACATGGAAAATTTACTGTTTCTCTTGTCCCAGTTCTCACCAATGACTGTGTGAGCACAAGGGTGATTTATTTTATTTACTTAACCAGGATGAACCGCAGCCAGCTTCCTCGCTAGTGTTTTACAAGTGTAGAAATATGCTGAAAATGTCTTTGAGAAATCTTTTCCTCATTAGTTTTTGCCCTTTTAGTCTATATCTAAATCCTGCAACATGTGTCGTTATCAAGTATGAAAAGTTTCCCATCTCATTCCTTCATTCAGATAGCCAACTAGCATTGTAACGTTGTTGTTTTAACCTTTGTGACTGACAGGTCTTTTTCATCCATGAACAATTACATCTTCTTGAACCTTGAAAACAAGGCAAGACTTATTCCCACTATGTTCCACTTGGCACTGTCGCTCCAACTGTTGACCCATCATTCTCCACATGAGATAACTATGGAAATAACTCACATCCTCTTTTCCTGTTCATGCACCAAGTGATAAGGCAACACAGAGTAGAAAGCAACATACAGAGGAAGTGGATGGTTAGATCATTTCATTGGAATAGAGAGAGAGAGGCAGACAAACAGAGACCACACAGCAATCACGCCAGTCATAGACCATCACCAAGAGGTGACCAGGCCATCTGGGTCTCTGTTTGCTGGTAAAATGACTTGCCATCAAAACAGGAAATAGCCAATATTGCACTAATACTGAGAGGGAACACACTGATGGACATCTCTGTCCTGACACAGTTGGTGTTTGTGTGCAGTTCTGTCTGTTTGAATGTATGTGTGATTTAGTCTTCATATTAATGTGTGTTGAAAACGGTGTTGTGTTTTTGCCCATCTTCACTTTATATAAAGCTTCTATAAGCTTCATTAAGGAAAAACTGTGTGTTTTTCTCACTGACTGGATAATGATGGAAACAGACAAGGCGTTTGATCAAGACTAATTCTGAAATCAAACACAGAGTAACGAAGTTAATATTGCAAAGAATGACTCAATTCTTGGACAGAGCTTGAATTACCATGTTTTAATAATGTGGAAAATGGAAAGAAATATTCTGCTGTTATTTTATTAGGTAAAATCTCCGGGGAAACTGTGTGTGTTAGTGTGTTTGTGTGTGTGCATGCGCGTGCATGTGTGGGAGCATGTGTGTCTGTGTGTGTGTCTGTGTGTGTGTGTGTGTGTGTGTGTGTGTGTGTGTGTGTGTGTGTGTGTGTGTACAAGAAAGTAATATGTTCATGATGGATTGAATCTGTGGCTTTATAGATCTACATTTTGATTTATGGTACCACTGGACTGAATAATGAATGAGTGTTTGTACGTGTGTGTGTGTGTGTGCGCGCACACGTGTGTGTGTGTGTGTCTGAATGTCTGTTGTATGTCAGTGTGTCCCCGCTTTCAGTGGTGTATTCATTTGAGCGTCGTGACCTGACAGCTGATCATGAATAATGATGATGGTAATCAATAGCTGCTCAGATTCTTGACCACTGTGGCTGTAGGTGACTGACATGACGTGAACACAAACACACACACACACACACACACACACACACACACACACACACACACACACACACACACACACACACACACTTTACAATTCTCCACCTCCCCTTACAGAAAGTCCCCCATAAAACACTTTCAGTGGGACAGCTATGCAAAGTCCAGTCTTCCTCTATGTTTCCTTTGAAGCAGGAAAACAGACTCTACAGTTTGTTGATTGTTTAAACAGAGGAGAGGGAGATTTGCAGCCTCTTTCAACACCATGGGTTCACTGATGTTACACTTTCCTCCCCCTCTAGGTGGCACTGTTGAATAGCACAGAGACACCAATAACCAACAGGGCAGTCTTTGGGTCTAGGATTGCTAGTTTGCTACATAGTGCGCGTGTCTCTGCTCTTTACATCTTTACTTTACATTTTGCTCATAATTGATATGTGATGAATAGATGCATGGGGGAAGGTGTAAACTAAGCATTTATTCACTGATAAAAATATAGGCTCATTCCTTTTCAAATATTAAGTTCACACAATAAAGACTTTTCCATCTTACATATGTAGTAATCCAACCATATTCATAATATAACAGGCTCACAGTAGATTAAATTATATATCAGCATACGTTGTGTTGGGCTAAAAAAAAAGTGCTTTTCCTATTTTAGCTTTGTACAGTAGATGATGATGAAAACTATTAATGAGCTCAGTATCAAAGGTCTTTTCTGAGTTTGACTTTCTCACTTGTTCTTTGTATGTGTGTAGATGTGTGTAGGTGTGTGTGTGGGTGGTGGTTCACACAAATGAGCATGCAACTCAAGCTTGATTTCTTCTACCAGTGGTTTCGACCAGAAAATACATCCTCTCAGTTTCCATTTATCTTTCATCTCTCCCTCTGTTTTTGTGCCCTTCTGATTCCTTCTTGTCCTTTCTCTCACTCAGTTTTCTTTCCTGCTCTGTACTGTAAAGTCATGGACTTAGTTCACTGATGAGATACTCAAATACACACCCAAATGCACACCCACAGCAGAAAGATGGATAATGCTCTGGAGTAATAAGGCATGGACGTACACACACAGGAGCCAGCCAGAGTTTGGGCTCCTGCCCAGCTGTCCTCGAGGAGAGAGTGCCCTTTAGCCTACATAAGAAGCATATTCCCGAATCTGTCAGGGGTGTCATCATTTCTCATGCTGCTGTGCCGGGGTCAGGCTGCTGAGGCGTTGGTGGCAGACAGTCAGGGTCCAACTAGATGAAGAAATCTTGCAGGTTGCCAGCTGATGGTGTTAAACAATACCTGGCTTCCTTTCCAAACTAGAGGAAACCTCTAGTTAAATGCTGAAGCAAAGCACTAGCTGAGAATTAACCTTTAATTTCCTGATTGACAGTAAGAAGTGGTTTTGTTATTCACTCTAGAAACTCTGCTCAGATATCATAATCCACTACTCTCAAGAACAGTCAGGGATGGTGCCCTTTTGTTTCCATTTAGGCATGTGTCCTTTTTGCTTGTCTTTTGCCTTATCTCTGTCTTCTCTTTCATCCTCAAACACACACACTAATAGACATGAGCTTAGCTTCACTACACTGACACAGATGTCTTTCATTCAGCATGGTTGAGTTGGACAGTACTTTGCGACCTCAACACTCCCATTTTTCACCACTCCACATTCCTCTGTGATTTCATTGCATAGTGTTTCCAATGCAAACCTGAGGGGAAATCCAGTATGTCCACAGATAGGGCCACTCAACGCTGCTCTTACTCCTAGCTAGAATGTACGTTAAGTCCTCTGCGCAAGCTGGGGAAGTGTCTGGTGCACTCAGTGGAAATATTGGATTTAAACATTGGTTTCACCCCCTGGTAAACATTTATTCTTCCATGCAGACAGAAAACATTGGATACTATTTTGATTTTCTGCCTTAGGGTGGGAATGCTATATGACCAAATGACACATCTGTGGTATGGATTATGAAAGTCACAGGTGGGGCTAGTTGAACTAATCTATAATAATTGTATTCAAAACTATGAGAAAGCCTTATGTTAAAAATAAGCTAATTTTAGCATTAACAGCTTTTTACTTAACAGTTTAGAAGAAATGTTGCAAACTCAACATCAACCTTGATTCCTGTTTTCTCCAACTGTGGAAAACAGCACCAATGTTAACTCGTATCTAACATGTCCTTTCTACTACTGAAGTTAGCATGCTAACCAGCAAACCCCGGCCCATCTTTTTACTATCCAATAGCCTCCAATCTACCCTGAAGATGCAGCACTGCTCAGAGGGAGAATGATAACCTCTGTGTTTAGTAAATATAACGATGGCCAAAGTGACAATCACAACCACCTGCTCCTGACAACAAACTACATTCAGTGGCATGGATTACTTGCACATAGCGCCTTTAAAGGTACTCTTTCCCCCACTAGTGGTAATGTGGCATAATATTTTGGTACATCGTCCTCCACTCACTGGCATAAGGATAGTCAAATTCTGTAAGTGCACATGACTTTTCAGAGGGTTTATGTGGAAGGGAATACTTTGTACAGTTGCACTTGTTGTACAGATGTATATGGCCTCCTGGACAAATACAATGTGTTTTTGTAAGAAACACACACAACACAAAACACAAAAAATCTTCCACAGGGTACCTTTAAAGTACTCAAAGAACTCATTTGCCACCATGCTTTTTTCGAATGGAGTGGAACAAAGATGTAATGATACCATTTCATGGAGCCTATAAGTTTTTGTGAGATTTTGTAATGCCAAGAAACAAAACACACACAGGTATGCATGCACACGATAACCTTTAATTTTCGCAGTTACAATATATGTCAATACAGAGATACATACTGTGTCCCCAATGGCTATAAATTCTGATTTAACCCTGATAAATTACCAGAGAAGACAATAACATCACAGACCACACACATACACACTTTGCAATGAATCCCAAGCTGCGCACACTCATCATACTAGAGCTCAATAATGTGATAAAGAAAACATAGCCTCATATCACACACACACACACACACACACACATACACACACACACACACACACACACACACACACACACACACACACACACAAACACACAAACAGACACACCATTAGTATAGTTTAGTGAGCCTCCATGCATACAGACTACCTGTTTAAACCAATCATTACATCGCCGCTGGCTCATATGTAACACTAAGGAGAGAAGAGGAGGTAGCTGGCCAGGGGAAGAAGGGAAAGAAAGGAAGATGGATTGACCATAGTGTGAGAGGAATAGATTGTTGGGTTATGACTATAAACTTGTCTTGAACCTGCAATATGATGGGTATGTGCTATCAAAAAGAGCTGATTTATACTTTATTTGACCGCAAGGACAGTTTAAGGCGGGCAGGTAGCTGGATGCCAGGATGGAGGGATAAGACAAAGAAGAAATGACAAGAGAGACTAAGAGGAGGAAAGAGTAGTATAAAGTAAAGTAGAAAGATGAATTGATAAACTGTGAGAGTGAGATGTGCAGGGGGACAGTTGAAGGGACAATTTAAGGGAGGAGAAATGATAAATGGGAGGAATATGTAACACAGCAACAGCAGGGTTGGCTGGGTGTGCCGCCGCAGAGTCAGGAAAGAGAGAGAGATGTAAGGGTGAGATAAAGAGAAATGATAAAGTGTAGGAGTGGGAGGGATTGCTCTGGCCGGACGGATGGCTGGTGTGAGGAATAATATGTTGTAGGGGAGGAGGAAGGGAAGGTAAGTACACAGCAGGAATGAAACAGTGTCAGATGCAGGGTGATGAATGATGAACGCTGTAGGCGGGAGGATGGTAAAGAAAGCTAGAAGAAGGGAAGGAGGGACGAGGCAAGGGAAGGAATGCTGAAAGGAATAATAATTCAGGTTTAACTCCACACTTAAGTTACCATCATTAAATGAAATGGCGTTTTGCACATCATTTTTATACATTCGTTCGACTTCCTGTGCTACAGCCTAAACTGCTTCCAAGAAGATATAATCATAGTACTTTTAGTGGATCGGACAGAGAATGTCATTAGTAATTGGTGAGTAAAGTCAAAGTAGTGAACAACCTAAAAAAATGACCTGCTGGTGGTGCTATATGAAAATTGAGGGAGTGACCAAAGTCTCAACAATTTCAAAATCAAGTGGGACATGAATGTGTGGACAAAGTTTCACCCTAATTCACGTAACAGTTGTTGAGATATTTCCATTAGGAGCAAAGTGGTGACAAACACACACACAATGCCTGCATCCATTAATTATTCAATTGAAATGAATTTATTGTAAATGGGAAATTATAATTAATATCATATTAACTGGAAGAGAAAATAGAGTAAGATGAAGAGAAGGAGGTAATGATAGTAAAATGAAAGGGTTTTAAAATGAAAGCATGGTGAATGGGTGGATAGGGGGAGGAAACAATAGATAGATAGATGTCCGAGGCAGGACTGACTAATGGTAAACCAAGGTGACAGAATGGACAGAGAAGAGAGCTGAAAGGGAGGATGGTGAGGCACAGATGGATGGGAAGAGTGTCATGTTGCTTAACTAATGTTTCCCAGGCCTGTAGTTCAATTCCTTTTCAGAATTAAAGCTCCATCTATCACCCCAATGTGCCTCGTTAGCAGTGCGGCCCTAACCAATCCCAACACAACCATTTACATTTTAAGTAAGACGGAAGATGGAGCTTTTATCTCCCTATGTCCCTGTCAGTCTGTCTGTCTGTGTCTGTTTCTATCACTCTCTGTCCACTCTCTTGCACACGTGCAAGTGCATCAAATGCATATTGTGTCCAAAGACAAGTCTGTGGTGCAGTCAACCAAAAGAAATTGCTGCACAGACACTTGGCATCTTTCATTAAAATGTGAAACCAGACACTGAGAAAAAAGATACACACTCCCAAGACTGCAGAGTATTTTTCCATTGAATTGTCTCTCTGTCAGCCAGAATTGTGTGAAATTAGTTTGATTAAGGTAGTAATAGACATACCGTTCATTAGACACTTTATACTTGCTTGGCCATGGGTATTCTTTATTGTCATGGTACACATGATAACATAATACATAGCTCTAGCCTAATTAAAATTGTGCTATCCATTTTTTCTCTGCTTTCTTCCATTATTTGTAAAAAATACACATATCTTGGTGTCTGGCTCTGGCCCAGCAGCCAGCTAATAATGACTGGGTTGTATATCACACAATTCAATTTCAGTGATGAACTGCAAAAGGTCTTAATTGCTTTTGGTGTTGCTTTCTATAAAGCTGAGTCATTTCGCACAGACTCTGAAGGAAATTGGAGTGGTTTCTCTATCTTCTATATTTACAGCATAATTATCAATATGCCACAGAATCTTAACTTGATTAATGCCAATCTAATTTTCAATTTGATTATAATAAGTTTAGGTTTTGGAGAAGAGGGATGGAGAGAATATACATCAGAATCTATGAAATGCAAAATTTTGTGCAAGGAAAATGGGCAATTTGGTGTATTTTCTCATGCTCATGGACAATGGATGAGCAGAGGAGGATCAGGATGAGGAATTTCTTTCTCTCTTTTATTTGTATGTGCAAGCATGATGTTAGCTTATATCTGCTTTCATTGCTGATTAAATATTATAGATATATAAATCCACCAATGCAGGAAAATGCATGGGCCAAGTTGAAAAATATTACTGGAAAGCAATAGTTATTTATTCAGAAATATTCTTTAGAGGTGCTGGTAGGTAGTTTTTAAACTTTGGCCAGAGCCAAGCAACTATATCACCCGCTATCCATTATGCTAAGTCAAGATACTTAGGTACTTAAGGTACTTGAGGCTCAGAGTAGTGCTGGCCAAAAATGACCAACCAACTCAAGTCTAAGCTAAAAGCCTATGTACTGCCTCCAGGAAATAGCCACAGGTCTGCTGTCAAAAAAAGTTGCAAACCTTTGGGTCATACTGTATATGAAAAGGATTACCACCTTTAAAGTTACAAACTAACTTGAATAATATGTAACAAAGTTAGCTTGATTTAAACAGTACAGATAGTGAATGACTGATGCAGGCTTTTCCTCAGGGCTTCCCATAGCTGTGTGTGCTTCCTGCTGAGATTGTTCAATACTACAAATCCTCCAGGACAGTCTCACTCAAGCCATCACACGTGCTTACTCAGGACCTCTTGGGGTTACCTTTTAATGCAGTTGATACCCCTTCAGTATCATTTTCAAAGTGCAGAATAGTACAATAGACTCCCAGTGTTCTTTGTTGCTTTGAAAGTTGACACGAGTCAAGCAGACCACAGCCCATAGTAGTGCTGATGTGCATCTATCCCCACTTAAACCAAGCACTCTGAGGACCTACACTCACAAACATGAGTCTCGCAGTGAGACTGTGTTGAACCTGTATAATCAACCCTACTCATCTTTTGCTGATACTTACAGAGACTCGCTGGCCTTGCCTTTTACTGTATAGGCCAAACTGCAGCCTTATTGGTGTGATGGAAAAAAGTTTGACAAAAATTCACAACTTTTTCAGCATCTTTTTTCTTTTCAACATGTTACATCTTACCTTTAAGATTACAGGTATAAATAAAAACAAAGCATTGTTTGCAAGTTGTTTACACTTACACAAGCGTGACACAGCCAGTGAGTGATGGTGGTCTGTTTGTACTGTTGTTTTATAGCAAGAAGGTTCTGGTCACTCTTCTTGGGTATATCCTGACCCGCCCAGTCCATACCAGATAGGTACTAGCCTGGTCCCTGGGGTATGGATATGGTAATGAACTAATGAATGGATGGATCCATCTATACCTTGTTCTCTCCAGCTACTTCCTGTCTCTATTTGTTACTCCACCTCTCCTTACTTTGCTCTTCCCTAATCTTTATCCATCTATCTCTATCACCACTCCCCTTTTCTCTCCTCTGCGCCTTTCTTTTACTGCTCCATCTCTTTAGCCATCTCGACTTTGCATCCCTTTTCTCCCTCTGTCTGTCTGGCTCTGCTGATGGTGGCCATTATTAAAAGCTGTCCTGTCAGATATGTCGCTCATGGCTGTTATTGATGCCCCTTCATTACTCATTATCGGTGAGTGCCTGCATTAGTGCTGACTGGCCATAAACTAGCTGACATAGACACACAAGCATATTCTGTGCACACACTGTTGTGCACACATAGATCACGTGTGCAAATCCAGAGCACATACAAGATGTCTACAACAAGGGGCAGCAGAAAAGTGTAGGATTGTATTGTTTCATTTAGCTTCTTTGTATCATGTGAAAGAAAAGAAGGTTCTGGGAGATCTGTCTGTTGCTTGACCATTAGATGTCAATTAAACACTAAAATGTTCCATATGACCCACTTATTGGTGCAATTACTATAAATTGTGTTAGGGGTGGCTGGTTTTAAGGTCATGGATGATCTTGGATGGATGAACTTTGCTAAATTATCCTTTTTTCAGATTAGTTGTACAGATCGTGTCAATAAAATTGGTATTTGTCTTTAAAAGTTCAGTTGCAGCCCATTGTTAACTGTTAACCTGTACCTTTCTGAGACTTCATTTAAAGTCTGCTTGCGTCACAATGGCGCGACTAAGCAAGGTTTCTTCAAATGTTATCCGTCATCCAACGTTGTTGGATCACTCACGGCCAAACCTATCCCAAATTTTATTTTGTAATCTGTAATGAAAGCAAAGCAACACTAATATAGAGTCCAAGGATTACACTTAAACTCAGTTCAACAACTAATGGCTCAATTCCTTAAAACTAATTTTTTTGTAAAAAAAACTTAGGGTAGTGTTAGGGTCAAGTCAAAATCCTCTGTGGGTCAGACTGTCTCATTTCTGCTCAACTTTTGCGGCACTGAAAACAAAACACCTTTGTTGACTGCGTCCTGCAATGGATGTAGCCACTGAAATAGGACACACCGTAAGAGAGCGCAGTTGCAGTCCGAGAAACCTCCATGTAGGCAGGGAAACCTCATTCAGGACAGCAGCCAACCAACTTTTAAATCCAAACACTTACATATAGCACATACAAATCAAGTTTTGTGATTCAAGTAACTTCCCACGACAGGAGTTCCCCTTCTTAGAAAACATTTGTTCTTGATGGAGAGGAGACGAGTAGAAACAAATATGTATGATTTTAGTGAGATGTTTAGTGTGATTTTTTTTTCTGAGTTGTTAATTCAAATGATCCTTCACACACACCCTTTTTTCGGTCGCTACTGTTAACATAAGACTGGCTGATTTATAGGTCACAGGGTACTGGTGCTGTTTGTCCTACAGATACCTGCATCCCATTTGTATGAGAAAACCATGCACAGTGTAGAAAGTTATTTGACAGATGCATTTTATGAGTCTGACACTCATTCTCCTGTTTGCGAATATGTTAGTTTTATCAGACCTCACACATGCACACACAGGGAGGCATATGGAAGTACTTTCCCTTATTTGTCTATGTGCTTCTCTCTGTTATCTTAGGGTACTGTTACGTGCCATAGTGAGGCATGTTGGGCGTCCTCTCACGCATGACGTTGAAAGGATCATTGAGTGCACTGGCCAAGGAGAGGTGATGTTAAAAAGGAATTTGAGTGGGGAAACATACAGTATATGTTTAAATGTGTAACAGACTAAATGAAGCCTGCAGACAAGCGTTTATTGTCAGTCTACAACCTGCAGACAATGCAACTCAACATTTGGATAATTTATTTTTATGGCACTTTGGATTTTATCTTTCATTTTACTCGACACAGATGTACCATGACAGGCACTCTCAATCATGTGATTTTATACACCCTGTAATTCACCACAAAAGTACAAAGAATATGACATTATTTTTATAGGCAGGTTATGAAGGGGAAGTAGTACATTACAAAGATTTTTTTTTTAGGGTCATTTTTTTTGCAGCTGTACATCCAAATTGGCCCATTCAAACACAATTGGCTTTACTGGTGGGTGGGAAACCAGTGAGGAATCATGTCCTTTATCCATTTGTAATTCCCCCCAGTTTGCCTGTGTTCATTGTCTCCTTTAGTCTACACCATCTGAGATAAAGAAAAAAAAGTGTCAGTAACAACTGTGCAGGGAAAGTGAGAATTTCAAATCAGAAGTAAAATGGAAAAAAGACACAAAAGGGAATGTGCCTTTAAAGATACTTCCCCAGCGACAAGATTTTGTTCTCCAAAAGGTATTATGTCCTCTACTGTGCTCTGACTGTGCAGCTTGATCACTTCAACAGTCTGAGTTGAGTTTGTTTTAAATGATATAGTTTTGAAACCAAGAGCTTGCCCATACTAAATCTGCATTGATTTTTTTTTTTCTGCTGTCACATTTCTGGCCATTACTCAGTCTCCTTTTTACTCTTGTCTTGATCATCACAAATTTCTCAGGGAAATATTTGACTTATAAGCTGCTCAATGCTCCACTATGTTCACCAGGGAGTTGCTGCCTTGTTTGTCTGCTGCTTGGTTCTGGGAAGGTGATGCACAGTGGATTTATCAGAGTTTATCAGATTGTTATCTTCCCCAAAACAATACTTTTGCAAGCCAGAAACAATGAGTTCAAGGATACTGTCAACCTCCATAGTGTTGAGGGTGACCGTGGAGTAATGTGGTGACACCTTTCACATTATATATAGCCAAAAGCCAGAGAAAATATTAATTGGTGCAGCTTTAACACATCAATAAGATGCTTTCTTGAGGAGAGCACAAAAGAAATCATTACTGCTTACTACTATGTTTACGTTCAGGTTTTAAATTCCATGTGATGATACTACTGCAAAAAATTCCTGGGATGGAAGCCATACAGGCAAACAGGTAGACTGCATGCAGGGTTGCATGGGTAAAGTAATAAAGAGACTGCAGGGTTGAAGTCTTGCAAACTAATTGCAGCATGATGAATTTGTCTTGGAACAACAAGCAGCATCTGAATGCTGCCTTGTCTCCTTGACTGATTATACTGAACAGTCTCCCCCTTCATCCATCAAACATCTTTATGGCTTCTTTGGGGAATAGTTTGTGAATGTGTACAGTACTTGTATGTGTTTGTTGTGGGTCTCTCTGCACACACTCACACATTGCTACACTCACGTTTATAGCGCTGCATTGGTGAGTTTGTGCGCGTGCGTGCGTGCGTGTGTGTGTGTGTCAGGAGAGGAGTGGCCAGGCAATTAACCAGCTGTGCTAACGATCATCTCAGTGCAGAATCACACAATGTTTTACAGCGCCATACAGCACTTTACTGCCTTTGTTGTCACGGTGATATAGTATTCTCCACCATAAAGTGCTGATACTGGTTGATTGTTTTGGCCTCTTCAGGCTTTTTTCTTTTATGCACATACATACACACACACACATACACACACACAATGCAAATTCACTCTCTCTCTCTTTTACACACTCATACACGTGCAGACACATTACCATTCTTTTATAGCTGGTGTGTTTTTTATAGCTAGTGTCTAGTGGTCTGCCCTGGGACCAGTCTTGAGCTGTACATCTCCCTTATCGTAAACTGAGCGGTGTGGCCAGTGTGGCTATCTGGAAATCCTCCACTGTGCATCTCCTCTGCACATTAAGTTCAACCACTGCAGTTCATTCATTCTGAAACGCAGGAACAACAGAAAAAGGACTGAAGTCCAACTGTGTCAAACAAGTTTTACTGGGTACTTTCTTTTTTGTAGCTCAAAGGACAAACATTTTTTTTTAGTCATTATAGTTGTATGTACAGAGTAGCTTTCATTATTCCATCTATCCTTTTTATTAAACATGTTATTTTGAAGATTTTGAACACAGCTCTACCAGGAAGAGTAGCTGTTGCCTTGGTGACAGCATACACGATTCCTAATAAATAAACAATAAAGTTCAAGAGAGGTTTCACAAACAGATGCATTAAAAGTTAAAATGACAATTTGTTATTGTGTTAGTATGACTGTATGTGATATTTTTTCTCTGCATACATATATGGGTGTAATTGAAGTTGCCATTCAAAACTGCAGGGTTAAGTACAGTATTTCCAAACCTGGTAGATCATATTTCCTTCCACCTGAGTTGATGTTAATGTACATGTTGATGTATGACAGATAACATAATCACATGTCTGAGTGTGGAACATTTAATGAATTCTCGCAGCGAAGGTCAGCAATGAAACTGCTGTTACATGCTCAAATTTAGGTTTAATTCATATACATTCAATACACGTAAATACAAGTTGATATTTTAGTTGGTAAGATGAATTGAGCATATTGCAAGAACTCATATTCTTCACACACACTGTTTCACACACACACACACACACACACACACACTTACACGAGCACGCTGGCCCCGAACAGCAACAGATGTTACCCCCAACAAACCATTAAAGCAGCATAAGCATAGCCATAAACAAACCCTCATGGTAACATCAAGAAAAGTTTGCTGACAAATTAACTTAATGTCTTAACATATTGATGCTGTTTATTGTTTACTTGCCACTTTCTGTATCTTGTGCACACACAAAAGTCATACATCAGGTTATTCCTTTCCCACTCCCTCTCTGCTGCAGACATTGTAACTTACTGTGTGTTTGTGCATCCATTTGTGCGCTTGAAAAGTGTGTAAAAGAGTAATGGCATTTTTGTGTGCGTGTGTGAGTGTATGAGTTCCCCACCTGTGTGCATTGCATTGTGGTGTATGGATTTATGTGTATGTGTGTGCGTGCATTACCGCGTGCCTTTGAACGTGCATGTTTTGCAAGTATGTGTGTACATGTGAGTTGCATGGGGTCTTAATTAATCTCTGTCATTAATAATTTAATCATGGCTTTTTGTTTAATAAACAGTTTGGCAGTGATGTATTGCGGCTGGGTCAGGTAATTTGATTGGCGGTGGAAATGAGCTGGGTGTGCATATGTCTCTCTCTCTCTCTCTCTCTCTCTCTCTCTCTCTTCTCCCCCTTCCTCCCTCTCTACCTCTCACTCTCTTGCTACCAGAGATATTACTGCTGGCATTCAGGACTGGCGAGTGTGCATGCACAACAGGGGGAGGGCAATTACACTAAGATGCCATAATGATCAGTGATGGATGTAGAGAGAGGAGGTTCTTTCAGAGCACATTTCAGCTAATGGAATAACACTATGGGAAAAAAACAGCAAAGAAAATTTTCAGAATTACTTTATATTACAAAGTACATTTCCATCAATGTCTCTTCAACTATTATTCAGGGACTCAAAATGGGGTTATATGCTTTTTTCTCTGTGAGCTCTTTCTCTGCTCAAGTCTGTTTAATAAACTTGGGTCCTAGGGCCAAGACTGAACTGATTCAATGCTTCCACCTGTTGACACTAGATGGCACTCTTGAACAGTCAGCTTCAAATTGCAGCACCAATTCAGACCATTCTGTGATCCAGTACTTTCTTCCTTTCTGAATCCACACTTACTTCCTTCCTGTCATCATTCCTCTGTACTTATTTAGTTATGGCCACCAACATGTAGTGAGTTCAATCGTGAACACCAGCATGGATATTTGTGCTGGTCAGCTTCCTTAATCTTTCAGTTCCTTTTTGGGTGAGTACAGTAGCCTAGTGTAAGACCTCACTTTGGCCTTTCAAAGAGGCATTCACAGAAATACAACAATAACGCCTGAGAGGACATCGTCCATTATCAACAAGTCCAACCTTCAAAGAACAAAAAATGGCCTACAAAATTCCAATCATGAATTTCCTTCAGTCCTTTACTAGGTAACAGTTCTTGTAACCCCTCACCACAATCATGACCCTGGAGGTTTTCACTCCTCTGTTCAGTATAACACATTAAATAAACAGGAAAAATATTTTATCATAAAATAAAGTCTTTCTTTTATTCTAACCATTGAACATCTCTAAGTGCTACGGTCCACTTGCAAATTTACTTTCCCTAGTTTGGCAGTCATTGAACACACTATGAATATTTTATACTGTCATTAATGTGCACAGTAGGAAATGACTTACTTGTTCAGATTTTTTTGAAGCCCAGACAATAGAAGCTACATGCAAGTGAAATTAGCTGAGCCCGCTACTTCCTCTCAGACCTTGGCCACTAATCAAATGTACATGGTCTTTAGTCCTCCCCCCATACTTTATTGTGTATTGTGCAATGGAAATATCACAAAGAGAAGAAAGCAAAAAATATTTTTATTTTAGTAGAATACTATAGGACATCAGTTATATTTCCTTGGAGTCCAAGTGTTAGTGTGTACGTCTATTACAGTAGACTGCTCACGGGGGAGGTAGGCATGCTGTGGCACTGTATGGTCCATTTGCCATGGTAAGGTTGCAATACCGTTGCATATGTAGGCCATTGTGAGGATTTTGTGTGTATCCTTTTGAAGCGTGTATAGCCTACAGTATGTGTGTAAAAACCATAACCTGTGTGTAAAAGGATTAGGAGCAACTGGACTGGTGACAGCTGTGATGTTGGTGTGTATGTATGTGTTACATGTTTTTGTGGGAATCAGTTTTCATGGCAGCATGGGATAGGTGTATTACACACCTAAAAGTATGTGCACCCTTGAGCTTCGGGAGATTGCTGGACAGCTTTTCTTCCGTGGTGACTTTCCACACTTTTTGGAAGCTGGCTACAGGGACTTGCTTCCACTCAGCCACAAGGGCATTAGAGATGTCTGCTATTGACTCCTGGGTGTTAAGGTCAAACTTCAGTCAGTACTCCAGTTCATCGCCAAGCTCCTCTATAGAGTTGAGGTCAGGGCTTTGCACAGGCATAGGTGGTTGGGTGTTGACATATGATATTTACCTTCCCTTCCTCTCTAACTCTCGCTCCGGCAGAGAGAGAGAGAGAGAGAGAGAGAGAGAGAGAGAGAGAGAGAGAGAGAACCTGCCACACATATGCATGTACAGTGCATAGAGGGAAGAGGCTGATGCAGCTGCATGAATTAAAGCTCCTTCATTACTGGTTATATTTCACTGAGGAAAACAATAAATACATGTGAATAAATGTAATTTCTATTCATGGGGGAAAAAAAATCTTATCATTGTGAAATTTGAATATGTTAGTGTCTACAGTTATTGAAGGGTTGGTGGGCATTTTACTTTATATCACCGCCAGTTAGGAGCATTTATCCTGACAGATGTCCATTAATAATTGGAGCTTGGAGTTTGTGTTGTTCAGATTGTATAACTAATACAAAATTATATCTTGGGAAGCAAAATTGGATACAAACCATATATTGTGCTTTAGAAGTGCATATACCTGGCTCCTACAAAACAAATTAGTGCAAATTAATTGCCACATATACTAAAACAGCAGTCTTGAGGATCCTTCAGGGTCCTTCAGGGCTGGTGGCCCAAGGGCAGTGGTTTTCCTTGTCTAGCCTTGTGTGCATGTGTATCCACTTCTGTGAAAATTATTATTGTGTTGCATAAAATGTACCATTGTTATCCCTTTATTTTATTTGACTATTGACAAAATTTGAGAACAATCACTGAGATTACTATTTGTGTAAAATGGCCAGGATTTTAATACCGTCAGCCTTGTCAGCTTCCTGTTTTCTGTTTAGCTACTTGTTGCCTGGCAACACACACAGCAGCATTTCCAAGGTATGATATTTTAGGATGTTTAAACAAGAGAGGCAAGATTGAGAAATCTCAGACAAGTAAATAAACCAAAGATATTGTAACTTCAGGACATATGACAATTTGTTGGCAAGTGGCTGTGGTTTACGTAGGATAATACAATTGCATGGAGTCTGCTGAGGCAAAGTGGATGTTTCATTACACAGACCTCAAAGGGCATCAATTCTCAGTTACCCTAATGCCACAGACCATGACTTATTCCATATCATCTCTTCCATTTCAAGATCACATTATTAATGGTGGCCCACATATTTGATTAACTTCAATAATCTCTCACTGGTTCTAACATAGATCCATATTTACCTCTTGTTCTAAGGAAAAGCATCTTAATTCATATACAGTATGTCCCTGGCATTCAAACACAAAACCAAACCACACTGTTATTGCCACTTAATCTGTATATTTAAGGTCAGAAGTGATGATTGTGACTGCACTGACCTGCAACAGTATGTGGTTTTGAATCTCTTAGTCAAACTAACTTATTAATGAAGCATTGCTCTCTCAAGCCTTTGCTCCTCTTTGTACAGCAACACAAAGGAAAGCTAAATATTGCAGGAGAAGTAAAAATTAAAACATCATGTGGTCAGTGCATTTTTACCAATGAATTAGCCAGAACAAAGACCTCTGTTACACACTGTTTTTAAGGTCAGATGGGAAGATTTCATGACTGAATACAGAAGTGCACAACAATAGCCTGAGTGTCTATATTTTTAGTGTGAACAATCCTGCAAGACTTGTGCTATGCCCTGTAACACTGGACAACTGCTCTTAGCCTTGTACTGTATGTGGTACTCAGTAAGTTTTCATATGATTTTAATGGCATGCAGTGACCCAAAGGAGACTGTGTACTATAAATACTACTGCATCTACAAACTTTTTTTGTTTTGTTTTTAAGAGTCGAGTTCTCTGACATTTCTTGAACTGGCATTCAACCCAAAACGCTACACCTGAAGCAAAGAAAACCACTTATTTCAGACCTGAAAGATTCTCTGGCAGTAAAATGTTTCATTGTTCACACAGCACAATCACTGTGTTAATTTGATTTAGCATCTTTTGCCACTAATTTACGAAGTGTAGCGATGTATGTACCTCAATTACCTTTATCTTATCAGTCCATTTCCTGCTGATTCAGGTCTTTGAATCCATTTCTTCAACCACATCCTGAGGCATTTTCAGTCCACTTGGGACAAGAAACCCTCCTGTGTGTTTAGGTTCTGCCCCCAAGATCTCCTCCAATTTGGACATGCCCAGAATACCTCCACAGGGAGGCACAAATGGGAGTTATTGTAATCAGATGTCCAGACCACCTTTACTCCTTTGATTGGTGAGTGTACATTTAACATTTAAAGTGGTCCACAAAAGAATATCTTGAGCTCACCCTTCACATACATCCACTAAACTACATTACACGCATCACAATAAAGCTGCAACTGACAGCCAGAGTCATCAATAGCCCCAACACTTTAAATAGCCACATGCTTAAGTGAGAACAAAACAATGTTAAGGGCAATAGCTGTTTTTCTTTTAATGTATTTGTCACAGCCGAACAGACTAAGTGACATGTTCTTCCCTCCAGCGAGTTGACCGGTTTGTTGAACATGTGATTAATTAGACACAGCGCACTGGAGTTTTAGTTTGACGGCACTGATGATGCAGAACGTATACTGTAGTGACTGATTTGTGTGATCCCCCCAACCCACTCCCCCACCCCCAAAAAAGTATGTTTTTTGAATCCTTTAGGGCCTTAGACATGCATATGATGACTGAACTGTGCCTCTGTGTGTATAGGACTGTATACATGTTTGTGTCAGACAGTCTCATTAGCTGGTGGAATCACAGCAGTAGGTACTGAGTCCACTGTCCCTCTGGAGAGAAAGACTGAACAGATGTTTACTGTGAAGAAACTGTGTGAAGGAAGAGAACAGGACACACAGCTGAAAATTACACACTGTGACACCCACGCACATCAGACACATGAACACCCATGCACACAAAAAAACGCTCATAGCAGAAAAACATGTACACAAAATTGTACAAAAACACAGGCGCCGATAAGCAAAATAGAGAGGAAACCATAAAACACAGTGATGCAAGCTCTGTGCAGCCAAACCAACATTGGCATTCAACACTTTTGTTTAGAATCATAATCATAGTTAGAAAGTCTGTCTTAGGAGATGGAAACGTAGTGATGACAACAATGAGGCCAACGCAGCAGCTTATGATCTTGTTATTTGATTCAAAAACATTTGTAAAAGCCAACTTGTTCTTAACATGCACCTGATCTCAAAACCAGAAGCAAATCTTAAAAATCTCCTGGAATAAGATAAAATCAAAGTTAAAGCTGTAAATAGAAGCCACAATGGGAAACATGTTATTGACCCTTTGCTAAGCTCTACCACCCCCTTGGTTATTGTTGCTATGCCTGTCAAGCTTTCCATCTACTCTCAGCACGTAGGCAGTTTACAATGATATGGTGGCAGATTCACCACTCGTAATTTCAGAAACAATGCATCCTTGATTTCAGGTAGCAGCAGACAAAAGCTGGTGTTTCATTTTCAGTTGGCGACCGGCACCTTACCTGTCGAAATGGCAACTGTCGCTGCCATATGAAGATTTTCATTTAAAAAATAACTGACACATTAATCAGCAAGAAATAAAACGGATTAAACTAAGCTTTTGATGGACACATTTATGATACTATGTCAAATCAGTGCAGTGTAAAAGAAAAGACTAGAGCTAAAAGTCATCTCAGGTGAAAAAAAAATCCAACATAGGACACTGCTGCAACCTGTAATCTCACACAATAATGATAACAGTAATAATGCTAACACTAATATGCTAACTCTTGGCTTTGCAAGGACCACTAAGTTCCTGATGTTGGTAATCAATGTAAAATGTAATGTTTGCAACCTGTGTTAAAACACATCTTCCAAGCTATTTAAACTCTATATATACATATACATATATATATATATTTGTATATATATATATGTGTGTGTGTGTGTGGGATAAGTGCTGTCACAAAGTGAAGACAAAGTGAAATCAGACCTCCATAAAATTTGTGAAAAAAAAATTTTATGGAAAAAAAAATATATATATATATAC
>CM076658.1:18111044-18127017 GCA_038496675.1 Rachycentron canadum
CCCCCCCCCCACACACACACACACACACACACACACACACACACACAAACACACACTTTTAAACACACAAATAAACACAAGACACAAGCAGAGAACACACGCGCAATGGGGACACACAGCGTCAAATCCACTTAACCAAACCACTCTCTTCCTGAAAACGGCTGATTTGAGCCCCCGCAGCCCATAATCATCCAATCAGGGACAGAGCAATCTCCTCCCCACTGGGTCTATCAGAGCCCTTCATTCAGCTTGCACTGTTCCTGCAGTGATGGCAAGATGGAGTCGTGTTCAGAGCATCCTGCCACTCATTCTGGGCATGTTCAGAGGGGCTATCCCTCGCTAGGACTTTGTGGTTCATTTATATATTTCCCTGTGGTGTGCCAGACTGCTGTAAAAAAGTGCACATTGCAAAAGGCACCCAGTCAAGATCACATATCTCCAATTTTGCTCCATTTTTTTTTGCAACTGCTGGCGACCATCAGCTCCCAAATATATTACATACATGTAATTACCTGAGGAGCGAGCCTTATCACGGTGCATCTATTAGTCTGGTCGATGATTGTGCAGGAGTTTCAATTAGTTACTGTGACATTTTAGATTTATCATTATTATTTTAATGTTGAAATTGTCATTAACACTAAAACATACAAACTCCTCGCCACAATCTCTCCCTCTTCCTGCCAGTTGAGGCAGTTGGCAGCCCACCCAGAGTCAGACATGTAGCATTAGCCAGCTAAGATTAACTTATAAGGAGCAGGACAGCCAAAGTCAGATGAACAATAAAGACAGGAAGGAAAGGCCCCTGACACAGTGAGGTGATCAGCAAGTTAAAGCAACTGTTAAAATGAGCTAGCTAGTACCTAAGGAAAACCATGAGCTGCTTAGCTAGTTCACAAATGTTAATAAAGTAAATAGAAGTTTAAAAAAAACAAAACAAACAAAAAAAAAAAACGCTGATGTCCATGATGCCAGGTTGATGCTGGAGGGGAAATGAATGAACCAGCTGCTGGGTCAAAATCAGCTGCAAAGAAGCCTTTTACAACCCTTGGACAACTGTGTGTTTACAGTACCACAAACAACCCAGAATTATGACCCAGCATAATCTTCCCTACAATGTATTTACACAAAAAACCCAGCACTTTTTTGAGTGTAGATAGATAGATAGATAGATAGATAGATAGATAGATAGATAGATAGATAGATAGATAGATATTCACAAAAATGTGGAGGTAAGTAAGTGAATGAATCACCTTGCAAAAAATGGAATGAAAATTAAACTTTGTCTTTGTTAGCAGTTCTGGGTCGTCAAATGCAGTGTATGCTGGGTCATGGCTACAGCCAGTCCTTTGTGCTCTGATTGGCTTAATTAGCTTTTGAAGTAGGAAATTACCCCTTCAATGAGATTTTGTGATTTCTGAGAGTGTGGAGAGAAAGACTTAATCAAATATAATCAGGTTGGAATAATTAGGATTTTTATCTGTAGTGTAAAGTTACAATATACTATGCTTTTTAAATGCCCCAATTACATGGTTATTGATGTATGGTGGTAGGATTATGCTTCATACTTTATTCAAGCACACAAAAAGGCTTTGTGTGTGTGCGCATTTGCATTTGTGAGAAATCCATACGTTGTTTTTTGGTTCCCCTTCATGATATCCATTAAAGAGACCTTTTTACTTGAGAATTGTGCTGCCAATTTAATTTTGAGATCAATTTGAACAGCTGAAGGCTGCATAGATGCAGGATTATGGGCATCCACTTTGCCTGATTGTGTCTGTGTGAAAAACGCAGATATCCAAAGAGAGACGGAGGGTGATGAGAGTCAGATGAATGGACAGATAGAGGAAGACCAAGCCAGACAGAAGGAGATGAAGCTTTGTCTTTGACAGAAGAGAAGTAAAGTGCATTGTGCGAGTGGTCGAAGGTTGTTGTCACGGTGATAACAACCCCAAAGTGTCTCTTTTGTTTGGGCCGATATTGCCATCTGTTCATTTCGGTGTCATGAAAACAGGCTCTAACATGCTTCATGTGAAACAAGGTAAAGAAAAGGAGCGCAGGCTTTTAGAAAAAAATAAAGAGAACGTGGATGAGAAGGAGGGCAGGTCGAATTAGCTTTATATCCGTCTCTCTGACAGTGAAAAGGGACATAATTAGAGAAAAGCAATCTCCCCTCCATATCTCTCTGTGTTTCTCTACCTGTACGCTTACTCAACCCCCATCTCAATCACCCTCTCTCTCTCTCTGCCCATCTCTGAGATGTTTTTGTCCATTTGATTTTCTCCTTTTCATCCTCCATAATGGCACATTGAGAAACCTCCATCCACCCTCATCCCCATCCTCCTTTTCTCTTCCATTATCCCCCTTTTTGTCCTCTACTCTTTCCTCTTCCTCCTCCTCCACCTCCTCCCTGCCTGCCCCATCTCTCACTTTCCACCTCTCTCTATCTCATTACTCCGCGGGGGCCACCATGCTGTGAACCTGGCCATCAGTAATGGCTCATGGCCTCAGCGGATGGGAGACCGCAAATGTAGCACAGATGAAATATTAGGTGGTGACTGGGATTGTGTAAATCAATGGCTTATGAAGGCTGACCGGGCTCCTTCATCCTCTCACACATACACATCAGAGGCTTGGCCTGTTCTTCCTATTATCTCTCTCTCCATGGGTAACCCTCACTTTCTCTTTGTTGGTAAATCACTCCCTCTCTGGTCTTTGTCTATCTCAGTTTGTCATTAACATCCCACTATTTTCTCTCGTCTTAAATTCATAAAAAAAAAAAAAAAAAAAAAAAAAAAAAAACCACCCCACTCCCTCTCCTGTCTTCCCCTTAGTCTGTCCCTCCCACCCCCATTGATGGGATCTGATAATGAGGGCCATGACTTGGTCCTCATTTTTACCCTCTTCCCTCTCTTCCTCCTCCTCCTCCTCTTATCTGCCTCTCTTTGCAGCAGAAGGTAGATAATGGGGATCAGAGAGTGTGTGTCTCTTCCATTAAAGCCCCTGCAGGTTCATAAACCAAATCACAAATCAAACAAAAGTGCAGAGCTGGAGCAGAAAGACTCCAGATTATGGCAGCCAAGTCTCCAAATAGGGTTTAGTAATGTTGCCATGAAATTAGTGAGGGAACTGCCGAAATGGCATTTAAAAAATAACTATAAGGGGCTCACAAATGGCTTTAATGTGGCTGGAGTTCCAACAGTCATTTGCACAGGTTGTACATTTGCAGACCTGATAACCACAAGTTATAAGCAAAAGTCAGCAAATAGGAGTGTGTGAAGCCTGCACGTGCACACACACACACACACACACACACACACCCTCAGCATTGGATTCATGAATGAGATGTAGCTCATCAGCAGTTCGTGATGCTGTTGTCACTCCCTTATCAGACTTATGAGACGCTACTGATGAATGCACATTCATTTTGTTTTAGCTTGTTTGTCTGTTATGGGCCTGGAAGTCCCACAATCCCTCTTTTTGGCTTTCTCTTCTCTTCACTTTCTCATCTGTATCCAGACCCCCCCCCCATCTGTTACTCCATGATTTTGCAATTAGCATGGAAGCTATAGGCTACTCAAGTTCACATTGAAGATAAATTACTGGTAAATAATGGAAGAATTATTAATTGTGAATTTCGGTAAGCCTTTGTTCTGCTTGTCTATGAAAACCATGCTCCCATGGTTAATTACACAGTAGCCTGTGCTTCACATAAAAAAGTAATTGCGTCAAAATATAAATTGGCTTCATCATCTGTTCCTGTTGTTTAATGCACACATTCAGAGGCAGAATTATTGGTTCAAACATTTTAATAAGGAGGTAGACTGTCTACATTTATGTAAGTGACTTTGTGCCATTGGCAGGTATACAGCTCAACAAAGCTTTGGACTGATCAGCTCTAAGTGTGTGTTCATGCAGGTGACAAAGAAGGATGCATCATTTTGAAAAGATTTACACTGTTCAATAGTTTGGGGGTTTTAACCACATATATTGTAGCTGTCAAATGTCAGTGTCTTCCAGGCAAGAGTCGTACTGTTTTGTTTACTTGTGACACAAGTGCTAAAAGGAGTCAATTAACTGTTGAATCAACTTCAACACCTACTTCAGCTACAGCTGCTTCACAGTTAGAGCTAACACTGGTAAACACTGGCACTTTCTAAATGTGTGACTCAATTAAAATATTGACATTGTAAGATTAGAAGATGCAGGAATAAATTAGGGCGTTAGAGTTTGTGAGTTTCAAGTTTGTGTGACTACATTAGCTTATTTGTCATACTGGTTCCTTGTAGCGTTAAGTATGAACTTACTACTTTACTAAATCAACCTGCATTTCCTGTTATAGGTAAAGCAACAAGACGGGGAAAACTTGTTCTGGCTAACTTTATACATCTTTCATGTCCACTCTTTTTGCAGGACAACTGAGCATCAACTGTCATATATCAGTCATACATCATATCACTCCACCAGTCTTAAACATCACGAAATAAACAGGCCAAGTGGAGAATGTAGTTCCAAATCTTAATCAAGGAACTGCTTTACACATGAACTGTCTCAGTTTTTATTCAATAATACTGTTCTTTGGATTCTCTGATTAAACCAGAGGAATAATAAGGTAATAAAATTAAAAAAAAAAAAATCTTAACAAAAATAAATCTCATGTTGCATAAATATAACACAATTCTACCTGTACTTATGCTTTCTATTTTAACTTTATAAATTGATACCTCAATACACCGTACAAAAAATCAATATGTTCTTATTTCACTGCAGAAAAAAAATGAACCTAGTCTTTGTAGATGTAAAAATTAAATGTCATTGTACAAAGTAACTTTGACTGTAGCATTCTCAAATGTCACCATATATTTGTATTAGTATTGCTCTGTGTTTGAATCTGGCTAAACAGCCTCAGTGCTTTGTGGCACTAATCATCCAGCAGTTCCCTGTCTGTGTGAGAACTGCTGCACTTCAGGCAATTCACAAAATTCCAGGCACATGTAATCATTGATTGCCTGGAAATGTCAAGAAAAGGCTATTATGATTATACTCAACGTTTGAGCAAAACAGAGATGATGGCAAAGGAGAGAATTTTAAAATGCTTATTGGCTGTAGATGTTTTGCTTCAAATTAGGTGAAAATGTGTCAGGGGAAATTCACATGTCTTCATCACTGTCGTAGAAGTCTGAAAATATGTGAACCGTAACATGATATATCTCATCATCCTTGTATGCAAAGTGTCTCCTATAACAATCAACATGCAGTTGTAATTATATCCAGCTTTTAAAGGGTTTGATTAGCCTGAGGTTGGGAGTTGTTAAAGGTTGGATTGGGACATATTTGTAACCCCTCCAGGGGCCTTGTATTACACAATATTTGCTGTTTGTGTTTCCACATGAGCATAAAAAGCAGTTGTTGTTGATGATCACGAGGCTTTCATCTGGTCAGGACACCTTGTTTTCTACTTTACGCTATTCTCAAGGTACCACTAAACCAATATTGTACCTGCCTTCTAATCTACACCGTATTGAACACAATACACTTTAATGTGCCTTCCTGGACTCTATAATATTTCCTGTTTTATTTTGAAATATACTTTCCTTATGTGTCTGTTGTTTTACTTCCTGCATTTTTGTTTTTTCCACCTTCCTCTCTTTTTCTATTAATTAGTAATCACCTGAGTAGCCGTGCCTAACTACACACCAGTTTCCTGATCCCATCCATCCATCCATTTGTTTTTTTGTTTTTTTGTATTACCCTGTGTTGTGCTACCTGTGTTTTGCTCACCTGTCTGAACCAATGTTATTACCACACTGTCCTCCTGTAAGGCAGTACCTTTACTGCCTCCACCTACTTTCATTTGTGCCTATATTTGAGTCCTTTGCCAACCATAACACCTTCTCTGTCACTTCTGCCAGTAATCTCTGCATTACAAAATCCAATCGGTCCTTGGATGCTGTTCATATCATTGCAACCCTATCTTGCTCTTGCACTATGATTTCCATGTTGATTTGCAAGATAAAACCATGAGGCTTCATCATCCTCTGAATGTCCTTACTCCACCACCAACACCATCCTGCCCTGTCGACTGTATTTATATGTACCAGTGCTTAATCAAGATGCTTTACTTGGATCATCAGACTTGTTATACATTTCCAATTGATCTCTCCTTACTGAGATTCAAAATTCATTTACTCCTTAATAGCGTACACAAACTGTATGTAAAAAATCCCTCATGGACCTTTAGGCTGTTTAAGATTTTAGCACCACTGTATCACATCAGGGCCGAAGTAAAATATTTTGATCGAGGGTTGAGATCAACATCTTTAATCACACGACTCATCATCAGAGTTGCTGTGATTGCAGTGTAGTTATGTTATAAGACAGTTTTTGCATGCTTGTCGCACCGTTGTAGTGCTGTTACAATCCCAGAGGGGTGTACTATCCTAGGCTCTTTTATACTGACAAAAGGTGCAGTGTTGTACCTTTGTTTTCAGGGGAAATTAAATTCATAGTTCAATAGTCAATCCATTAAAAACTTTGACAAAAACATGACGCTTTCAAGCATTAACAGACACACACACACCTCTCTCCCCACTTTCTCATTTTGTTTTTGTCTCCATCATTTTGTCTTCCTCTCACCATGTCTCAGTCGTCCTCTTTGTCTATCATTCTCTCCTTTCTCTCTCTCTCATTCCTCCCCTCTCTCTCTTCCTGTCCCTAGTGTTCATTGCCACATTGAGTTTTCACAGGAATTTGAGCATGAATCTTTAATTAGCAACAGCTGCTGTTCTTGTGTGCTTGTCTTCATGTGTGTGTTTATGTGAGTGTGTTGGTGTGTGTCTGCTTCGTGCTAACTATTCTCACGGGCTCACTGTCACCTCAATCACTGTTTCACACACCAAGCAGCCTGCCAAAGAGCACACAAACACACACACACGTAAAACACACGCATACACGCACACAAAGAGTGCACACGTGTGCTCATGCTTCCAAACTCACATATGCACACCCACACGTGAATGCATATGACACTTGCATCCATCACTCACCACGCACACATGCGCATGCACAGAGAAACACTTTGTATATTTTTCAGTCTCCTTGGCCCTCTTCCTGTCTGTCCTTTAGACTCTTCCCCTTGTTCTCTCTTTCTCTCTCTTTGTCCTCGTTTGCTCAGCTGTTAGTTATGAATTATGTATTATATCCTTATGGAGTGAGAAAAGTTAGCTTGGGGCTATCATTCCCCACTTAACGATCATTAGTTGCATCTTTGCACCAATTAGAATTTGATGGCAAATCAGGTCCTTTTTGCAGCCATCTAACTCCTGCATAATGCAGCTTGATGCACCTGTTACTACTGCTGAATTTGTTGTGATTTCACTGAAAACTGTGTGTTACGATGAGCTTCCAACTAAATCACCCATGTTGACTCAAGAGCATACTGGTATCACTGGCCTGGACTGCTTTCACATATCAATTTTGTTACTGTGCTCTGGACCAAGTAAACATAGAAATAGCCTCAGGCAAAGGTGGGGGCATTATACACCTGTGGATAAAAGGTTAACTATGATGAGGGAAAAAAGGAAGTCAACAAGATGAGGTCAAAACCTGTAAAACAACTGGCATCGGTCTCCTATTCTCTCCCACTCTCTATGCTCACACAAGTATTTCAATACAGCTGAATTCCCAATGAAGCTTTTTTCATTTACAGGTTTTTTTCTGTTCACCAGATGCTGGAACAAGTAGTGACTGAAAAACAGCCCACTGAGTCAATGAGATCTCTGAGGCCAGCTGATCAATGATGTAACTTCATGAAAAGGTCAAATGGCAATCGGTTGAACTGAGGGTTCATGGGTTGTGTCAGAAATCACTCATTCACTCCTCCCTACTCACTATCCAGGGAGCTCCATGTAGAGGACTATATAGTGAGCTCATCAGTAAAATTGAAAAACAAAAAATTTCAGACACTACATGTTTAATTTGATCCAATGATGCATTGTGGGATACTATGAGTCCACTATTTAGGGTATAATAATTCTCACTATATATTCAGACAGCACTGCAAATAGGACTATAAAAAGGGAGTAGTGAGTGATTTTGGACACATCCGTGGATTAAATGCAGTCCTGCCAAAAACAGATCAATTATAGCATCTTAATCTTGTCATTAATGTTCACTGTGACTTTTTTACAAACTATAAACCCTAACACGTAAGCAGCCAGCTAAGTCTGTATTTCTGCCTCTGTCACCATTATATCAACCTCTCCTCTGTGCATTGGCGTGCCGTGACTTTTACAAATAGGCAAGCAGAGTCTGCCAGTTGCCAACCTCGCCGCCATCTCTTTCTAGTTCTCTCCCCAGCTCTCTCGTTCACTCTCACCCACTACGTACACAACCTACTTACTGAGCTGTTCCTGAAAGCAGTTACTCTACTCCTGTAACAATATTGTCTCAAACTTACTGCAGATCTAATAAATCAGTGTAATTTGTTAGTTTACTTGCTACTACTGCCTCTTAACACTGTGCAGGTTTCCACTCATGTCTTTGCATGTGTATAAAGCTGCAATATCAGAACTGATCTCAGAACAGTAGAAGCTTAGTCAAGGATGGCTTGAAAAGCACACGTTGGCTGTAGCTAGCCACCCGTCAAAGCCTTCCAAAATGGCTGCTGTCCTCTCATCTTGACAAGCTCCAGCCTTTGTCAACAGGACACAGTCACACCTACGGAGAGTCAAGCTAGTTTTCAGAGACAATAGCCTGCAACTGCCACAAGAGGGCAGTAAACTATATGATGAATAACAAACAGGCATCAGATAGGACATAGCGCTGGTCTGAGATCAAGCGGAGGGCGAGATATCACTTCCACCTTAGTATCATTCCAACTGATCTATTTTTAGCTTTAATGTTAGCTTTAAAATCACTCAATCAAATTACTTGCCTTGTATGGCCTAATGGCACTCTGACTCCACACCATACATTCATTGTCTCCAGAGGATGGCTCTCATCAACATAGGACTGAAAGTTTTGTATTTTATTAATTGATACTGAGATCTATGATAGCCAGATGACATTACATTACAACTTTAATAAGCCTTTCAACTAATCTAGACATTCCCATGACTTTCATCTATCCCCACTCCTAATGAATCAAACAAAGACAGGGATCTTTGATAGGAGCTTACAAATGGGAGGCATCCTGGACCTTGTATTATACATGGATTGGTTAGATTTCGGATTTAGGAAAAAATCACGGATTGTATTAAAATAAGTGGCTTGTTAAGGTTACAGGATTTCCGTCATAATCAACATGGTTAAGGTTATTGAACTGTCACAGATAAATGAAAAAAACATTGATTATTAGTTTCACATGGTAAACGGTGCTGTGTTTGGTCAGGCCATCAATCCACAACAACACTGACTTTGTTGCTCTGTATCTATATCTATACATCTGTAACTATATATAAATATAGAGCAGTAACAGCCTGCTTGTGCAAGCAATGTGTGGACATGCTTTTTACAGGAGGACAGTCTCAACATGTAGAAGTGTTCCTGCTGCCCACAGACAACTGATCCCAACACAGGAAGGTGGCTAGAGGAGTTATAAAAAGATGCTCTTCCCAACACATTTAAAGTGCATCTGGCAGGAGTCACCTATCTTGCACAAGAATATATCATATTGACACCTAGCAATTGATTGTGTCTCTCCCCAGCTGCTGCCAGGATCAAACATTTCAGTTACAATTTAGTTGCCGCTCATAACCACCACACCACCTTTCCAGCTGAGAAAACAAGCTGCTCTGTTTGCCATTGAATCTTGCATCTTTTGCAGCACTGTACTTTGTTCTGTCAGAGTTTGCCTCCTCTCCTCTTCTCTTGTCTCCACTCCCAGAATCCCTTTCTCCTTCACCAGACAGCCTTCTTGCCAGGACTGGATTTTATTTTGCTGACTTCAAGGCAATTTGTGGGATAAATGTCATCTTTTCCATTATGCTAACATTGCTGCCCTTCTTGCCTTACCCCACATACACACACACACACACACACACACACACACACACACACACACACACGAGCACAAACACATTTAGATGGTGAGTTTGTTTGAGCCTGTTCCCTGTTAGCACCCTAGCCAGATGTACAGTGGGTGTCATTGTGGCTCCATGGTAACGAACCAAAAAGAAAGATTCACGTCTCTTCTGACGTGGTAGGAGTCCCTCAGTTTCCTGTTGGTCACACAGAAGCAGATGTAGCATATTCTTTTTCAAAAACAAATAGAAGAGGAAAACACCCTGGAATGCACCATCATGTCAGAGAATATTTGAATGTACTGTTGCAGCGTCTTGTGTTGCTTGACACTGCAGGTTGTTGCATGCAGTGGGGAATCTGCAAACACCCCCTGTAGTTAAATCCAAATGCCATCCTGACATTTTATAGAGCATTAATAGTATTCAGTGCTCCGTACATCCTGCGTTATCCTGCTAGCTTTTCTCTGTGTGCCCACACTGTCCTAACAACAGGCTTAATGGCTCAGCTCATTTCACACTCAACTTCACACTCCTTCTTCCATATGGGAATAGGAGATGATAGAAAGGTTGAAGAGGCTGTAGCATTTCAAGGGAGGATGTAAAGGAGAGGGACAAGAGAATTCAAAAAAGGGAATGAAAGGGAAAGACATTTTAAGTAAGGAGTGAGATTATTTAGGGTGACAGGGTGATATTGTTGCGACGAGAGTTGGGGAGGAAGTGATGGAGAGATGGATTGGAAAATAAAAGGGGATATTTAATGATAAAGAATTGGATGGGGTGGAAAAGAAGATGAAAAACTGTCTGAAAGGTCAAAGTCAGGCTAGTAACCATTCTCTCCAAAGACAAATGGGAACAAACCCTCTTCAAAGGAAAAGACCTGATACTAAAATAACGTCTTTTTTTTCCCTCCTTCATCAAAGCTTGGGTTTCCATCAGGCTTTGAGCTTGTTATCATACTTTCTGTTCAAGGGAACTTAAGAACATCTTGTTTATCTCTTATCTTTTCACTTCTCTTTTATTCCTCTGCTTCCTAATATCCCACTTCTCTTTGCCTACATTTGATTTGTTTCCCCTTTCGAAGGATTTATTTTGCCAGGATTGAACAGATTGTTATATAAGCATGACACAGCCAGAGGAAGTTCACCTCTGAAAGGGGAAGGCGAAAGAATAATATTTAAAAAGTTATAAACGCAGATTAACTGGGCAGAAAGAGTTTAGCATGAAGATAAAAGGGTAAAGAAGGGGAGTTGGAGAAAACATATAGTGTGTAGGAGGGGTAAAAATGACAGGATAAAATGGATCGGCAGTTTATATACACAAAACTTCTTTTGTTCTCTTCAGAGGCATGCCCATGTGGCCTCTGTGTGTGTGTGAGTGAGTGAGTGTGGACACCCTGATACACAAGCATAAACTCACAACATAATAACACTTATTAACCTCTAACTAAAATTTTCATTTACTTTAAAAACAGTTGTCAAACATTGATATTTGGTTGAATGTAGCCTGTGATGTTGGATGACCAAAAGTCAAGGTCATCACAACATCTAATGTCAATGTCAATTTGATGTAGTATGCTGATGACAGCTGCCCTTGATATTTTGATGGTTTTAAGTTCTATTTATGCAAAAACAAAACCCAATTTCTTCCAAATGTCTCATGCCAACAGCATTTTGACATATAAAGTACGATATTTGCAAGCAAAACCTCACTTCTGCTAAACATTACAATGTGTCACAATCAGCCAGCGTTGGGTTTTGACATTTGTCTGACCATGGTGAAAAGACCTTCAAGATTTGAAAGGCATGACGACAGGTGTGAAAGTTTATTTTGCTTGTACTTGGCAGTTGATTAACAGTATTGTTGCTATGTTTCACAGAGCTAATAGTTAATTATTGTTTTGTCCATCCATCATTTTTCTATACCACTTATCTCTGTAGGGCTGCAGAGAGGCTGGAGCCAATCCCAGCTGACATTGGGCGAAGGAGATCTGGACAGGGTCGCCAATACCAATTCACACTCACACATTCACACCTACAAAGTCACCAATTAACCTAATGGGAACCCATGCAGGCAGGGAAGAACCTTCTTGCTGTGAGGCAACAGTGCTAACCATTGCATTTTGTTTTGTCCCGTTTGATAATGTTTGTAATGGCCTGTAATGGTTTGTAGTGTCCGGTAACTAGCTAAATGACTTGCCCACAGAGATTCACCTCACTTTCTTGCCAAGATATGTTGTTGATTTGATGTAGTAGTAGGAGAGTTGTGAGTATCAGTGTCTGCAGCTGGTGTACTATCTATTGGAAATCATAGCAACAGTTTGCTGTTGTTAACTGATTAACTGTATATCATTCTCTATCAAGGTATTTGTCTGCACAATTTGCAAAGGGTTTTACCTAAAAACACAAGTTTCCTAGCAGTGTCGATTTGGTTGAATACATAATTCTCTCCCAGGTAATGCTACCCTCCTTGTTAGCATAGCTCCAACCTATGGTGCACACATTATGGTCACATATATAGGTTCATGTTTGATGATGTTTTATATTGTAAGGTGTGTGTTTGCTAACGCTAAGTATTTCTTTTGCTGTTGAGTACAAATATCAAGTCTTTCTCTTTTTCCATCTTTAAGAAAGTAAAACACAGAAACAGACAGAGGTAAATACTTTCTGAAGGAGTTCAAATTGATGTTTAATTAATGTTCACCATCATCCAGTAAAAGTTGCAGGGAAAATGTCAGTTGGATTGGCCTTACAGAAAATATAGTAGCTCTATGTCTACTAGAAGGTTAAAGGGTCACAGTCTTACACTATTGATCTGATGGAGCATTAACATTCATGCTGCCATCTTTAAAATTGCAGTGCCTGTCAGTGAAGTATGCTGTATGCTAGAGGGCCACACTGGAAAGCAGGCCTATAGACATAGAATTACAATATATAGTATTCTTTCTTTCTTTCTGGACCTTAAAGTGATTTAAGGAAAATTAACCTGAGCCATAAAAGAAAGAAAGGAGGGGGAAAGAACATGTTGTCGAACATGTGGAAACCTTCGAAAGGTCAGTGTGTTTGTGCATGGCAATCACACTTGAATGCCAAATAAAATACTCTTCTCTTTAATTCTTTAATTCTCTATATAATACCACAATAATCTGTTGTTTACTCTCTGCTTCTTCTTCTTCTTCTTCCATACAGTTTTTTTTCATCCTCCCTCTTTCGGCACTGTGACTTCTTCAAACCATGGCCTGTTGAAAATTCAATTTAAGAGTGCTGTGATGTCTCCCTCCACGCTTGCCCCCCTATTACAGGCTAAAAAGTTCACTGACCAACCCCCCACTCTATGCATACACATTTACACACACCCACACACACAGAACTGCAGAAGAAAGAGACATGAGAGAAGAAAATTTTGAAAAAGCAGTGTGAAGAAGAAAGATATGATTTCCTGTGGTTTCAGGAGTGCCACAGTCTCAGGCCAGTCATATATTATTCACTTTCACGAGGCACACAGTAATATCTCTCACACTGTGGATTCAAGGCTTCTATTTCGCCAAAGTGAACAGAGGAATGGAATTTTATATGAGAGGACTATGAAAATATTGTTCCTAATAAATAGGTCTGTTGGTGTTTTCTCTTTGAATCCTTTCTCTCCCTTTTGCTCACTGATTGTTTTCCCTCTTTTTTGGGGGGGGGGTTTCTACCCATTTCTTTTTTCCTTCAAATTCTTTCTGCATAGGTCAGAATCTCTCTCTCACCGTGGGGATACAGTAATAACAATATAAACTTACTTTGGATTTATTTTCATGCCTACTGATGGTAAATGTGCACATACACATACATACACATCCAAGACCAGGTTGGGGTTGTGGCAGCTTTTCTTGAAAATGTTTGAACTGGAGGAAGGAAGAGGGAAGTTAAGAGAAACAGACTTAGGGTTACAACCTTTAAAATATAAATCTGCATGTCTTTTTCTGATGGAAGCACTACTCTATGAAGAATAATTGTCTGTCCTCTATGAAACCTGCGCTTCAGAGGAAGAAGTGTAAACTGAATCTTATCACACCTAACACTAGTAGGAGCACTTACCCAAAGCACAAGATTCTACTGAATGGTTGTTCACAATGTTGAGAAATAATTTTAAGATTTAAAATTAGTTTGTACTATTTTTACAAGTATGTAACCTACAATAGGAATAATAGAATGAATTGAATTGAATGTGGTTTCATACATTTGCCCCATTCCCACTGAGCTTCTAGACACACACAAACACACAAACCGTGATAAACAACAGTCACACATTGCACACTGATGCTATAGCAAATGAATCACTTGAGTCACACAAACAATAAGCGCCCTACTTGACAATGAGAGCAGTATTCGTCAAAGACACTGGGATTCCACAGGGATCTGTTTTAGAGCCACTGCTTTTAGCATCTACATGAATGACATGCTTTTATAGACAATGAAGGTCATGCATTTTGGCAGGGTTATCGGGTATCGATGTTCTTATCGAGAAGAACAGGATGACAGTGTGCCCATCTACGGGGCATGAGAGGTCACTGAATGGTTTTATGATTATGAAAATAAGCATGGAAGTACTCTCCACAGCCATCTTCAAAACACCAAACGAGGGAATATCCTTTGGAAGAATGGTGTTCATCCCTCCAATCAAGTCCAGAGACATGTAGAATCAATGACAAGGCATGTTGAAGGCTTTTCATTTTTTCAGTTATCTATTTGTATATGTACATACACACATGGGTAGCAGTTTACTAAGGCCACATCACCACCAATATTTTTTATTTATAAACATATCAGCAACGACACTACTTTTTTGAGTCACTAATTATAGAGACTTGGAAATGCTACTGGCCCCATTTTAATTTAAAAACTAATTTATAAAAGCATGTCATTCACATTTAGTCTGGATGGGCAGACAACCACATCCACTACCTAGCTGGGTCTATGTTTTCCACTGCCATTGCCGCCATATAACCTACTTGTGCTACTTTCAGTTCCACCTGGTGGTTGGTCATGTTACTTCCTTACAAAGCCACATTAATATTTGCTTGGAGTTGTGTTTCTGGCCAAAAAATGAATGTAAATCTCATATTTATTCTACTTTATCAGCTAAATACTCCACAATATTCACCAGCTACTCATCTGCCAGTAGCTGCTGCAGAGGCAGGATACACTGGGGTCATAGTCATAGTCATATAGTCATAGATCATCATGTTCTATTATCAAAAAATTCTGTGTCACAGATTTAATGTCAGAAATGTCATAATTTATTTTGAGAAACAAAACACTGTATTTACCGTGGCAATAAAGTTAGGCAAAAGAAAATACATAAAGGTACATGCTGCAACAGGGCAAAGTTAAAAAATTCTTTTTAACTTACCTTAATATTAGATGGGAAAATATGAGATGCAAGTATTAGTGCCTGTAGCAGAAGCACTGTATTTCACATTCTAGTGAAGGATACATGACTGCGCCTTTATTGTATCGAAACTCTGCAATACATGTACTGTATATACTTAAAAGCGGGCCACTTGTACAGAGGAAGCACACAATGAATGATTCTTTAGAACTGTTACCATCACTAAGACAGCTTAAGAGTTTGCACACTTACAGTAGGTGGATATCTAGAAGTGCAAATACATATCATTCTCCAGCTTAAGGGCATCAACACAGTGCATTCTGTGTAAAATTCTTTGAACTGCTTCGGGATTAATCCAAAGCAAGACTCTGTGTCAATCTCTGCTATTATTTGCAATGACAATGTTGGAATGAATAAAGCAGGCCAAGACATTTCCAATGAGATGGCATGCTTAACATAACAAAAGGATGTTTTTCCCTGCATCTTATTCTGTTTTCTGAAAAACCTTGATTTTATTCAGGCAGTCAGTCAGTCTGCTATCATTGCTTCTATTCATTGCCTTGTTGTTTAAGCCCCCCCCCCCC
>CM076658.1:18127407-18159158 GCA_038496675.1 Rachycentron canadum
TTTTTTTTCTTACCCGTCACATTCTTTCTTTTCATTTTTCTTTCTGCACTTTCTCGTGATATTTCCGCCTCACTTTTCGTTTTCTCATCTCTCATTCGTCTCTGAGGATTTGCCCCAGACATAAAATGCTTGTATATTCAATTATTTATTTATTTGTTTTGTATTTGCATGAGGGCAGGAGGTGTTATAGTGTGTGTGTATGTGTGTGTGGGCTGCATAAAAGAGGTCAAAGTATAAGGATGATGTAGTTATGGGTTTGCAATTAATGAATTTACATACGGTAATGGGGAATGTTTGGCAGGCAGGATGCTGCTCTCCGATGGGAGCAAGTCTGACCTCTGACAAATGGACTGATCGCAGAAGCAGAGAGAGAAGGAGAGAGAGAGAGAGAGAAAGAGAGAGAGAGACTGACCTTAGAGAAAACAGAGCGATCTCCCACTTAATTTCACAGACGCTCATTTACAGACATTTTCATAAGAGAGAGAGAGAGAGAGAGAACGAAGGGAAAGAGATTAAATTGCTTCATGCATTGATAATATCTTATATTTTGTATTAGAGGGAGACAGGACGGAGCCAAAGAACGAGAGAGGGGGAGAGAGATCGACAGACTGAGCAATCTCTGGGTGATCTCCTTAATTTCACAGACGCTCATTTAGAGGCGTTTTCATAGACGAGAGAGAGAGATTAAATTGCTTCATGCATTGAAAATGTCATATTTTTTGTAAAAGAGAGAGGAAGGAGATAGAGGGCATGAACCCGCTAGTCCTTTGGTCTGCAATTCCTCTGAATCCAATTCAGCGTCAGACTGCTTCCCATTCCATCACCCTATTCATCTGCTCACATCAAATTCTTGTTGGACTGAGGATATAACCAACTGTATTGATTTAAAGAAGCAGGCTGGTGATTTTCCATATTGTTACCAAATCCCGTGAAAATAACAAAACCAACAATGAACTTAACCCACTAACAAATATTGTGCATGTATCAACAGTCTGATATATTTTATGAGGCATAGTGCATACAAAAACAATTTTTACTTATTTTTAATTTTAGGTTGCACCATGTCCAACATATTTTAGTTATAATATCTATTAAAATAAATCAAAGCAAGCTGCAAAAGTATACAGTCTATAATTTAATTAATTATAATTTTTCTCTGAATTGTAACAGTACAGCATTATCCTCTGAAATATAACGGAATGGATGTATAAAGTAGCATTAAATGGCAATACAAGTCACAGAGATAATATTGTTGAATTATTATTTTGATAATGAGCCAATGTTGTAAATGAAAAGCCACAGTTCAACGTTTTTTATCTTAATTGCAGTATATCACAAAAGTTAGAAACTAGCAAACATTACAACATTGTAATGCCCTTAAAGGCCAGTTTGATTTAATTCTGACTGACTTTTTCTCATGATTGTGGATGTAGATTGGACCTCACTGTATATTTTTTGGTGTGAAATACCCACAAATGAGTAATCACTTTCCAACTTGTATGCTCCAATTTAATTCACGGGCTGTCTTGATATATTGCGACTGAATGGCTCAGTCACATGATGAGATACACACATGCAACTTCACTCACACACACCTTCTGGTCTCCACAACTATTAGCTTTCAGAGGCTGTCAGAATAATTCTGTGCTTGTTATACACACATAATTAGTTTTCAAAGTAGCTTTCCATGAATATAGTATCAATTACTTCCTCTCTCTTTCCTATCCCCCTTGGAGACAGGTGGATTTAGTGAGCTCACATTTTCTGATGTGACAGTGTGTTAATTGAGCTATTAGCCAGAGGTGTGTGTGTGTGTGTGTGTGTGTGTGTGTGCATGTGTGTGTGTGTTTGTGTATGTGTGTGTGTGTGTGTGTGTGTGTGTGTGTGTGTGTGTGTGTGTGTGTGTGTGTGTGTGTGTGTGTGTGAGTGTGTGTGTGTGTGTGTGCATGTGAAAGACAGAGAGATGCAAACCCAAGGTGTGTTCAGGTTCAGTTTGTGGTGTGTGTGTTTGTGTGTGCGTGTGGGTGCATCTTTACAGGTGTTTTGTTATGGTCTCTCTCTTTCTCTAATTAACCAGACTGGTAGGTGTGAAATATAGAGACATTTTTTTTTTTTTTTTTTTACTATTTAGTCAATTTCTGTGTCTGATGTCAAAGACAGGAAATGTGTCTGTCTTTTTAATTTAGCACACATTCACTGATAGTTCTACATGTTAAAAGTGTGCAAAGTCTTCTGAAATTTTTGCTGTGAAATTTGTCAGTAGTAATAAAAAAGTGTAAAATGAACTGAGAGAAGCTGTTGTTTTTATTGTTCTCTGATTTATACTGACTTATACACATAAGACAATGACCTCCAAATGTTTGGCAGCCTGGTATCATGGGGAAAACTAGTAAGAGTTCAGGGGAAATGTTACTCATTGGCATTAGTACTTCAGGCTGCTTCTAATACAAGCAAATGTGAAATTGAAGACATTGTTTTGTTTTCCTGGTTTTTGAATCATCACCGATGAGGAGCCTATTCATTTTTTTTTCATTTCTCGTCCAGCATTTTGTCATCAAATCATGTTTTTCTTTCTCATGTTCTGTTTCTTTTGTATTATTTTTCTGTTTTCCATAACATATTTTCCAATAATGTCTAGTTCAGAGGCAGTAGTCCAGTGCAGGAAAGGCGTAGGTCTTATTCATATATGAAAACACCACTCAGATTTGGGAATTTCAAAATAATTGCCCTGTAGCTTATTCCCCTCAAATAAATGTATGTTGATGAAATAAGAAATGCTCAAAAAGATATAATGTATCAACAAACCTATTGAGTAACATTACCATATAAATACGCTTTCAAAAGAAAAGTTGACAAACTATGGATTGTAATTTAAAATTGAGTTATGAGAGCAAGAGTTACTATAGTTATTAGATCAATCTCACAAATTCCATAAAAAATAAGTCATTGTCATGAAGTCACATGAAGAGTCTAAAACCCACAGACCTAAATCACTTCTTCATCACTAAATTCACTGGACTCTTCTCAGTCACAGTTAGATTATATATATATCAAACCTTTGCAAAAGACTATTGAAAATAAAATGTCAATACCTTTGAAAAAAAAACAAAAAAACAAACAAAAAAAACAAATAAAGCAAACATGTTTAATTTGATGTTGATTTCCATTGTATTTTCCAAAGTCCAGGATTCCCAGAGGAGACATAAATGCTTTTCCTGCTAGTCCATACTGTATGTGACACATTGAATATCTCTGCAGGGACAAGGGATAATCGACAAGGCCACTGTTATTAGTGTGTGTGTGTGTGTGTGTGTGTTTGTGTGTGTGTGTGTGTGTGTGTGTGTGTGTGTGTGTGTGTGTGTGTGTGTGTGTGTGTGTGTGTGTGTGTGTGTCTCAGAACATATTGACAGCCTGCAGGGTGCTAGAAAAATCTTTTGGTTCTTTCAATGGTATATAACATGTTGAGTACCAGGGCATATCATTTAGTCTGGGCTGGATTTATTTAGCTAATACACTTTATTGATGAGTTCTGGAGGTTTATAATTCCACACAGAGCGAGCAAAGTAATGTGAGGAGACAAAAGCAAAATGAAAACAAGAAATGAGTGCCACAAAACAAACATGAAGAAAACACTGACACTAATACAGTATAATTCCATTTACACTATAAGTTTATTGTATTGTCAACTGTTATTCTATGCAACCTGTTTACATAATAGATCTTTGGTTCATAAAACCTCTCAGTGGGTCATTTGCTAACAATGTTAAACCTGGGACTGTATAACTTGGATCTGATAATACCTATAGTATAGAAAGAGCTGAAGGCATAGTTGATGCAGTGCTGTTAGACATGTTACTAAGCCGGTGAAGGCGTAACTGTCAACATCGAAATTATGAGACAAATAATTTACATTTTCTTCCACATTCCACACATTTCTTCCACAATTTAACTTTACAAACTGTACAAACAACATTGACGCATTATAACCATAGAAATTTATTATGGTGAATATGGTTGAAATGCTTTTTGTTTATTTAGACATCCAGCAGATGTGTTGCAAAATTAATTGGGAGTCATATTCTGGCCACCTGGTGTGTTTCCTTTTAACTTTGTCTTAATCTCTGGCAATTTAGGTTAGATAGGCTTCATTTTTGTTTGTTCTCAGTGATGAGCCAGGCGGATTTATTTAAGCTTTTTTGGCAAAAAAAAAAAAAAAAAAAAAAAAGAGCATTAGTGTCTGTACATTAAATACAGTAAATTATGTCTGTGTTGCATTGTCACAAATAAAAAAAGTTTAAGTTATTCTCCTTGGAGTTCTGTGGGCCAGCAGCCATGTTATATATGCAATTAGTTTGTGCAGTAATGCAAATGTAACTTTTAAATATATTACAATTGCATACATGGCTGCTGTAATCAAATGGCTGCCTTTGTCTCTTTGTTTCTTGGTTTTCAAGTGAATTCAAAGCCTGTTTGGTCTATTAAAATCCCCAAAGACAGCAGTATGATACATCAACTTCAAGTCAAGTGATTGCCCCTGGTTTGTAGGTATTATTGTGTATGTGGCCCCCTGTTGTCTTATGCCAGATGTGCCCCTCTGTCCTTCTCACCGCTGAAAGCCTTCTTGTAATACATTGATCTAAGGCTGCTTGGAGTAATTGAGAAACATGGGTGGCATGAGGAAAATAGAAGTACATGATCTTTTGCAGTTAACATTACAGACTGAATGAAGGACAAAAGATATATCCATGTTCTATACATGTACCTTATGTGTGTGTCTGTCCACCCTGCTTGTGTTATACCGGGATCTTTTTGTTTTTTTGTTTTATGGATGTCAACCATGGGCAGAGGGCTACACCTCTTGTTACAGGCAATCGGCAAGTCACTCTGTTTTCCTGGCCACTCTGTAGCTCCAGGGAAGTAGAGAGGTGCTGAGCCTCACCTCCATTACAGCAAGTAAACTACTTTGATTACATGTATCATCATTACTAAAGGAGACAGAAGAATAACTTAACAGAAGACACAGAGAGAGCAGGAGAGTAGGAGGGAGGGAGAAAAGCGATTTGTAACTGCTGAGCTAAAGAAACCAACAGAAAATAGCTTCTAAACAACAGAGACACCAGTGACGGGAAATGAAAGAATATATTACTGCAGCACAGCAATAAAAGCCCTATTCAGAAATTAAGGGTCTCCACTGAAATGCTAGAGGACTTCTAATTTGAAATGATTAAAGGAAGCGTTGAGTTTGCATTAACGCACAATCCAGTAACTTGGCAAATTGGAGTGACTCAAAACAAAGCCTCATACTAAATTACCAGTGTAAGCAATTACAATGTCAAAGAGAGGGAATTAGAAATAAAGTCATGCCTTTAATAACAGTCAATCACCTGCTGTAGTTCAGGTAAATAAATGCACCAGCCATTTTTTGAGAAAAAACAATTGCTAAAAACTGTTGTTGACAGTTTGTTGGGAACCACCCTGGGTCCTTCTCTTTCCCCTGTAGTTTCCCTCTCCTTGCTGAGTATGAACGCTGATGAAGATTATGTTAAAGACCCAGCCCTCCTCTCCAGTCTTCACCAGTTCGTTGTTTCACTTTATGATAGTGACTACTGTTCTGCTCAGTGTTCTTTGCCTGTTGTTTCCTGCACCCAAGATCCCCGATTTCTTACCTGTTCCAGTCTCAGCTGGTTCCTGTCTCTGGTGTTCTTGTTCCAGCCAAGTCAACCATCTTCAGCTTCAGTCTCTGATCTTTGATTCCTTGATGCCATATCCCCAGCTGCCTCACTGCTCCTGTTTCCCCCGCCACTGAACTTGTCCTCCAGATCCCTGTCAGCTTTTCTCCACTTCCATACAACGGATTCCACAATGCAACCTGCCCCTTCACCCCGTTCCACCCAGCCTTCATTATCTGCTCTGTAATTAAACAGCCCTCTGTCTCTGCATTGTGGGTCCGATCTTGTAAAGTAGTTGCTCTTAACTCACTGTGGATCCCAGACGGAGGCCTCTGCTGTGTGAGAAACAAAACAAGAAAGATATGCTGTTGCATCTAACTGTGTTGTGATCAGTAAATGTAGATGAATTCACAGCACAGTCTTTGTCTTTAACTGATGTGTCAGGCGATTTGTCAGAAAATGTCTTGGTTAAAAAAGTTAGGATTTCAGCAGCTGCTAAGAAATGGCTTGGAAGCTAACCTGTAGTCTTAATGGGCTATGTCTCAGTCACTTTTTCAAATTAGTTCCAATGTCTGATAACAGAAACAGAAGAAAAAGCTTTATTGGGAATTCAGCTGCATTAAAATACTGTATATGTAAGCACAGAGACTGGGAAAGAATAGCATATGATGTTGTAAGTTGTTTATAAATTTCACAATATTTCTAACCAAATCTTGAATTTCACACATTGACCATATGCTACCCTGCATTATACTAGGTTTTGATCTAGTCTTGTTTTTCTAAAGCAGAACATTTTCTACCACACATTGATTTGTTTGCTGGAGTCTGGATGCACCTGGCCCGACAGCAGGGGAGCATTCACATCCTAGCATGTTCACTGTGGTTAATAACAGTTCATAATGGAAGAGGCATGACACAGAGCACTGCTGAGGTTAGCATATGGGGTGAGGAGAGGGAATGAGCAACCATATGGATCAACTGGGCACAGTTTGAGTACAAATGTATTTCTCTGTGATAAAAAAAAAATAAAACCAAAGAGGAAATCTTCTTTGGCAGCAGGGATAAGATTGGCTGTAGGGGTCGGCTAATGTAAGTCAAATATGGTGTGTGTCACGCATCAAAATAACAAAATAACAGTATACCTAAAGCTTACATCTAATCTGTCATTTTAACATTTTCAAGATGTTGTTGCTATTGCTTCCATGTGCTGTCAAGATGTTTCTATTCCTGCAACCATAGTGGTATTCTGTTATTGTCACTATCAGCTACCTTCTTTTTATCAGTGTGAACGAATAGATGTGATGTGCAACAGTTGTTACACATCATGTGCACATAAATATATGTCTATCGGGACAAGCAGGTGATCGGTCTATCAGCCACTGGCTCCTTCTTGATATCAGCACGCTATAAGGAGCCAGTTTAGTGCTGTTGTTGCTGCTTATCTCCCTTTGTGCCATTACTGATTATAAGATGTAGACTGTGCCACACACTCCTGAAGTTTGTAAATTTTATTAATCCTGTTTTGTCTATGTTGTTTTTTTCCCCCCCAGCTATTTATTATGATAAATGATTGTAAAATAAAACACTTCTAATTTCCCATGATTTGGCTCAGGGGCTGCTTAGAACAGAGAAAGAATGGGTCTTATTCATGTTGTGGTTTGGCCACCCTCAGGTGTGATATAACACCAGATTTATTCACTATTTGGATATGGCTTCAGTCATAGGTCTTTTTCACACCAGACATTTTGACTTATCATAGCAGGAAAAGTGCAGGTGTTACTAAGAATAATAATGGCTCTGTTCTGCTCAAGAGTCATGACTGTGACAGTGAGCCAACATGCACAACACCATGGCTTAGAATATGAACAGCTGAAATTGAATCGAGCCATCATTAATTTTATTTACATGTGACATGTCACAATGTCAAAATACTGGCAGTCTTGAGAAAAGAAAAAAAAAAGGAAAAAAAAAGATGTACAAGTCAATTTTGAATTGATTCTGACGAATCACGTGCCACACAATGAAAATAATTTAATTTGATTCTTTGGGATGAAATTGAAAGTGATTAAATCAACTAATTTTTCAGTCCCTTCATCTTGAATTATTACATTTACAGTGAATTGTCGCAGTGTTGTAGAAAAGATTTTTTTTTTTAAAGGCTTTGCATCTTTCTCTCTAACTTTTCTGTTAATTTAAACATTTCAAAATTTACATCCTAAATGATTATTCAAGTGTACTTCTAACTAACAAACTTTCACCAAAGAAAGAAAGAAGAAAAAAAAATGCATGCATGCACAACGTTCCTCCTCCCTGGGGGTTCATTAGCAGCGATGGAATTCAGTGACCCAGAAACTAAACCTAGCCCAAATCAATTAGCAGACATACACATGCATACATTTGAGCTGCTAATTACAAAGCCAAACTCCACCTCACAGGGAGGGATTTCCTCTTTGAAGATCAACCAAACTGTGAAAAGCCAAAATGTTTTGTAAGTGCAGTCTTTTTGTTGGCTTCAACACTTTAATGCTGAACTAGTGCCAGCCTGCAGAAGACATTTAAGGGGTCTGATTAGGTTTTCTAAGGTTTGCATGCTCACAAATTTGATGTTTGGTATATTACTTTGGATCCCTTAATATTAGCCTATGTCTTTGACATTTAATTATAGCCACTCTCACTGGATGCATGCCTATTGTAGGCTTTGCAAAGGTAAAACATCATCGATTGCTACCATTAACATTTAGAATTACTACAAATTAGACAGACTTATGGCAGTTTATGTTTGTGAGGAAAAATATTCTGCTTAAAATGTTTGACTTCTTCCAATCCAATATGAGACATCACTGAATTATTTGAAGTAGCTAATGTAGTGTTATTGAATTCAATGAAAAAATAAACAGAATGGGAATTGGGCACAGTTGTAAGTGACAACATAAAAATAAGGCACCTGTAAAAATGACCTTTTACAATCCATGATTATGTGTATTGGATAGAGCAGAAAAGTAAAAATGCCATGCAGAGGCAGCTTTGTTGATGTCATGCAAGCTTGGCAGGCAGCTTGGAGTTTGGATAATATTATAATATCCTACTACCTTTTAGGAACGGGTTGGACGTGTAAAAATACCTTGTAGAGCACTTTTATTTGTTAAAGCCTGAGGAAATAGTTTGTTTTTCATGGTAGATCTTTTTGCTCATCACATTGGGAGAAGCTCCATCAAGTCCTCTACGTATTTCTTATGACAACAGATCACATGAATGAGTGTACTCACAAAGAAGTTAAGTAGAAAATTAACTTTATTACATTTTCAGTGTAGTATTATATAGAAAGTTTAGGACTATGTTTTCCACCGCTGCAGCAGTTGCTGTATATATATATATAGGATAAAGTTTACACAGTTGATAAATTCATATTTCACCAATTTTTACCAGTGTTTCCCCTCCTTATTTTACCCTTTGAACACAGACCGTGATGTTGTGCTGTGGATGTGTGAACTGTGGATGATGTGGATGTAATTGGTGCAGTTCTCCTTTAAGAAAGTGACAGCAACAAGCGGCGGAGGAGCTGGTCAGGAACTGGCCAGGAGCGGACGGCAGTGAAGGCATCTCAAAACTTTTCCAACACACAGTGAAGTGGTCTGCTTACCCTTTAACGGCGCCTCAAACGTGTCCCTTCACATGAAAACAACCCGGACGCTGCCATCCTTTGTGTGTCGGTGATGAAGCGGATGCTACTGTCCGCTTCGGAAAAAAAGGGAAACTTAGGAGAGAGAAAACTCCTGGAATGATGCCCGAGCGACTGCATCCCTCCCTCCAAAGTTCAGCTAAGGTGGCTAACGTTAGCTAGCGGAGGACTCGGCTCGTTTACTGTGTGTGAAAGTTTTGATGTGCGTTTTTGTCCGGTTGTCGAGGCAGGCTTGTGGCATATCACCTGTTGTGGCGGGGAAGGGCGTGGGGAGACGTTGTGCTTGCGGCAAACTGGACGCTTTCTCCCCTGGCTCGCTCTCTTAGCCGGGCCAGGTTACATTATCAAGCTAATCACTTTTAGCCAACTGGAGCTAGCAGACGGACAGTCGGACGGACAGACAGACAGCCCTCCCCCGTCCTCCTGCAACAGTTAGCTAACTTTCAGGGAGAACCGACAACACACCCACACTTCTCCTTTATCACATAAAACGCCACTCTACCGCGAAAGGACTGTGGTGCTTTTAACGTAATGCGCACACCCCTGGCACTGGCTGTGGCTCTTTATTTTGGTGGACATGGCATGGGCAGTTAGTCAGAGGAAGATAAACCATGACAAGCTGACAATCTGTGTGATTTATTAAGGAACTGATGTCAAAATTATTTAAAAGTGTTTCTGATCCCAAACCAATCACTGCCTTTCTCACACTTTTTTTTTTTTTTTTTCCTCCCCCCTTCCTACCTTCCCTGGCTGGTCTCATCCCGGCCTCCTCATCAAGACTTTCTGGGGGGCATTCTACAACTTGGAGCCTTCCTGCGTCATTATCACCATTGTTCACCGCTCATAACCAGAGGGCCCTCATCTTGGATGAAGTAGAGCGTGCTATAATGAAGGTGACAGTGACTTTTGGGCAGACTGGTGTGGTGGTGCCCTGCAAGGAAGGTTGGACCGTGAGGGACCTCATCCAGCAGGCCACGCAGAGATACAGAAAACTCCTTGAACAGGTACTGCTCAGAGGCTGAAGTGGTTGAAATTAGCCTCTTGAGATAGGCAACGTTGAGTTATACAACTGTGTGTGTCTTGTTGCAGCTACTCCAAATCTAGGGAAAGGTGTTTACTGTTATCATTTTCAACCAACAATTTCTTGCACAATACACAAATGAGTTTGAAGGACGTGCAGAGTAGTATGCCGGGTGCTCAGATATTGTTGTTTTCCTAAATGTCAGGTGGGTGCATCTCAGAATTACCTCACCTCGTACACATCAGCCCACATGGTAATTATGATGGATATTTTCTTCGTGTAATTGCTGTTCATTTGTTAAACTTTCTGAGGCAGTAATTGTAGTTGTGGAATAACATTTCATTGACATTGATACCAGATCCAGTCCAGTGTGCCCAAGAACATGAAAAAAAGCGTGAATTAATTTAATTCTATCTCCCTTTAAGTCTTCCTGACCTTTGAACCACCAGTTAGCTACATTTATTAATTGTAAGAAGTACTTTTGTAATATGGTGTTAAGATTTTCATGAACTCCTGAAAGACTTAGGAAAGACGAAAGATAACTTTTTATGAAACAGCGTTTTCATAATATTTGAGGTTTTCCCTGAAGTCATAAAAGAATAATCGAAAGCTTTGTCATTTTTATATCATGAAAGGACCATATGATTTTCACATCCCAAAGTCTTGGGAAATTAGATAAAGCCAGGAGGTCCAGTTCTCCATAATTTCTGCATAAAAAATTAAAAGCGTGTCTGATAAGAATTGCGATGGTCCAGACGGGCACAGGCATGAGTCGTTTCCACTTTAGTTGTGAGTGTAAAATGCAAATCTCTCCCTCTTGCGATTACTTTATGACTGCTGTTGATTCCCTGCCTTGCTCTTAGGACAGGAACCCCGTGACCCCCATCAGACGACCGCATCTTCTCAGTGACTCGCTTCATATTGGCTCCATTATTCAAAGAGCACGCCAGTCATATAGATAGATGGCCTCAGTTGTGATTGAAGGAGAGATGTTGAAGCTGTGTGTGTATGTTTGTATTTATGTGAGACAGACACAGAGACAGCGCTTGGAGATGCCATCATTAGTTCCATCCTCCCCTCTTTCTTGGTCTCTCTACCTTTTTAGCCTCTTACTCTCCCTTCATCTGCCCGTACCCCTCCCTACTCAGTGCTTCCCCCATACTTAGCCTTTTCTTCTCACTGGTACATCTCCTCTTCACCTCCTTCATAACTCTCCACATAGCAGGAACCCTCACTTCTGTCATTTGAACTCTTCTTCCTCTTTAACCACTTCCTCCCACATCTTCTGTTCCTTTTTTATGTGACCTGTTCTGCCTCTGTTCTCTTCTAAACAAACACCATGGAAAACTGAGTAAAAGCAGAAGCAATGTATACTGATTTAGGTCCAAGATGAAGTGTTCACATTTAAAATTTAAAGAGGGACCACCTAGTGTTAGCTGTATTTCTTTCATGGGCTCAGTTGTGGTGACGGCATATCATTAGACTGTCAAAACTCACAGCAGAGGATAGCCCTGTGCTTTAAGCTCTCCGTATGTTATATGGTGATTTGAATCACAACACGCAGAGTAAAGTTGCGAATGTTCAAATTGCAGATGTGACTATGCAAAAATTTTTTTATATATATATTTTTTTTTACACAAAGACACAAGTCAAAACAAACACCAAGCAGATATACACTTGATTTGAAATGCATTTTAATTTCAATAGACTTGATGAATGAAAAGCTCATATTGCATTACAGCATATTCTCCAATCTTACACAAATGCAGCGACATTTTAGGTGCTGTTAATGTTCACTGAGAGATGGCGTTCCAGTGTTCTCCTGCAGCTGTGATGTGTGTAATGATGCACCTCCCTGCTCTATCGATTAGGTCTCTGTGTTTAAATACTTTGTTTCCTGTCTGCGTGAATGAAATGCCTTGTTAAGCACATGCACACAGTGTGTGTGTTTTGGCCTGCTCTCCCACAGCTCTTCTTCTTTATCTCCCCCTCACTCTCTGTTTTCCTGCTCTCTTCCCACACCTTTGTCAGCATTTCTCAATCTCTCCTTCTCTTATTACCTTGACATTTTTTTTAATTTTTTTTTTACATTTTCTGCTGTTCTTCCTATTTCTTGAAGATTTTGGCCTCTCAGTCCTCTTCTTCTTTGTTGCTTGGCGTTTTAAATCTTCTCCCCTTTGTTTGTGTTCCCTCTCGTTCCTTCTTCTTCTCCTGAATTGCGTCATCTCATCCCGACTTCTTCTATTATATTTGTATTTTTCTTTCTTCTGCTGCCACTCATTTTTCTGCAACACTAATCAGTCGCTGTTGCTGTGTAATTATGGCTGTTAGCGTGTTTCAAGATTGGAAAACCAGGATATGTCTTCGATATGTGTATGTTATAGAGCTGTCCAGGATCTAATCCGGCCTCCCAGTGCTAGGCAAATCATGTTTTTAAATTGTCGAGACAGATCACTTTCTGTCTGTCTCTCCCCCTCCTCTCGTCCTCCCTCCCTCTCCGCTCCCTCCCTATCTGCTTCATCCTACTTAGAGAGTATGCTGCTTGTATTAAAAACATTTTTATTATCTTGCATGTTCCAGCCTGCAGCCACTGTAACTAACTAACACTAGCTGTCCCATTTATCAGCTGCTTTGTGAGTTCCCACACTGGTGCTTAGAAGGAGCTAACACTGAAAATAGGCATTAAAGCCACATTTTGGTAAGCTTGAAATGAGTTGGGCATCTTTGAGGTTTAGTCTCAAGTTGGGCTTTAGAGAGGATTTATTTTGTGTTTTAGTTGCATGTTTTTTATTTAAGTTTCACATTGATCACAGTCTAATTATTAGCTTTTCTATGGCCTTTTTTTTTCGTTGCAGTAAGGAACCAAAGTGGGGATGGAGAGACAAATGGGAATGTTTTAGTATGTAGAATACCCCTGACCCGTGTTATACTAATGCATGGAAAAGTCCTCTTTAGACTCTCAGCTCTTGCAAAGCTTGTCTCTGTGAAAATTACAGTCTCACTTCATTAAATACTATATCATCTTGAGCTCTAAGAGTTCTATGGACAGAGCTCAGTGACTGATGCTAAGCCGTAAACATCACGTAGAATTTTGCTAAAACACATAGTATACGCTACAGATGGCTTTTTAGAGTTCACATACCATATTTAGGGTTCTTAATAACTATTTAAAACATACCTGCTACAAACTGTGGATGATATGCATTTACTAAACACAGACTGTAAAAGTTTTACTTTTATAACCAATACTTACTTATACTGTTAAAGTGAGAACTTCCGTCTTGGACTAGTATGTGACAGTATTAGGTTAATTGTCACCAACCTCACTCAGTACATCAGAGAACTAAGTGAACCATGATCTGTAATGACTTTTTTTTTTTTTTTTTTTTTTAATTCATTCCTTACTGACAGCTATAATATAGAGGCAACACTCTTGATCAGTGAATGTAGAGGCAAAGCACAAGTCGTGGTCGGGAAAAGAAGAGTGAAAGTGGTATCAAAGGAAAAAAAATTAATACAGTCATACATGAGGTTAATGTAGAGGAGCAGCAGCGAGGAAATACATGAACCTTTTAAAGGAATCAGAAAAAAGATGATGAATTAAAAAAGGAAGATGGAGGCTTGAAGAGCAGAGCAAAGAGGAAGAGTGTCAGAGAAAGAGGATGGGTGGAGGAGAGCGTTTTTGTTTTGTTTTTGTGGGGAGTTGTCAGGAAGTTATCAGCTTGTTGACAGACTTCTTAATTACCTTTTGGCCAAACAGACAAGTGTGCGGTTGTGTGTTTATGGATGTTTGTCTGTGTGATTTCAGGTTTGGTCTCTGGTAAGATGGAGGTTGTGTATCTGTAATGTCAAACTACACAATCACATGAGCATGTCAGTCTGTATATTCCCTTATTAAGAATTGTAAGGAGATGGGATTTCTCAAAATATATGCAGAATACATGTATCAGTACATGCGTTTGTGCACATGTATGTATCAGTACATGAGTACAGGTATCGATTGCATCCATATTTAGCATAATGTTGGTCCAAAAGTACACAAACTTTGAAACCAGTTACCTTTGTAAGCTGACATGTGATATATGTATGTGTACACTTGCGCAGTTGTCAGGTGGATGTGTATGAAAGAGCTCCTGGCGATGTGGGTGTGTGCTGTAGTTACATTAGCCAGGGGAGGAATGCTGATGTGGCCTAACAAGCTGATAAAATCGTAAAAGCATACTGGCCCTGTGCCAGACCACAGGCAATTATTCCTAAGAGGGAGGGAGGGGCAAGGAAGGGACGCGTGCCGCCTTCTCTGCAGGATTTTGTTGATCTTGTCGTAACGTTTCCCCTATTCTGTTCTCTTTTGTCCTGTTATTCTATTCATTTATGTTCTGTTCCAGTGCTATTCTTATTTCTAGTTATTTCTATTCTATTTGTTTCTGTTCTTTCCTGTTCTTTTCTTTTCTATTCTAAGTTAGGAGAGACATAATGGCACATACTTTTCCAAAGTAAACAATAGCCTGACAATCTTTCCATATAGCCAGACCATTAATGTGTAAGAATGAAAGCCGAATAAATTCTAAAATTGGTCAACTTTATCATTGAACAAGTTAATTATAAACAATGTCAAAAAGTTAACGTTGCCATTGTTATGAGTATGACTCATAGGCAAGGTGCTAATTAAAATCTGATTTTAAACCATCAAGACGAACAAACTGAGTATAGAATCAGCTTGTGCCCATCTGAACCGAGGAATGGTTACCATGGTGCTGCCACTGGCAAGAAGACGAGCTTTGTTACTGCTGGGTGACGAGAGGGGTCAAGAGGCAATGTAACTCAGATTTTGTTATTTTTCCACAGAGTTGGTTGCTGCGTCTTTACTCACTGTCTCTTCACAATGCTGTTTGTTGTGACAGATAGGGGGGGCTCAAGCAACAATACTTGATAATTCCAGACCTCTCAGTTTTGGTCTTGGACCCAAAAATTGGAAATTGATGCCACAGATTGAACCTGTTGCAGTGTTCAGCTCGAAGTGTGTGGAACAGATGCCTGTCACATTTTGTGTAGACAGCATGAGCTCCAGAGTGTGCTTTAAGTCAACTCTGGATCACTGTTTTACGGTGTGCCTTAAACCTCTTCTTTGCAGGGCCTTCAGTTTTTTTGACAGCAGCATGCATACCAAATGCTTGTGTCAGATGGCAGACTTAAAAGGCTGACTGTTCAGAGATGAAGAGTGGGGGGAGAGGTGGAGGGCTATGTGCATACTCAACAACACTGAATAATCTACATAGTGTTTTAACTAATTTCTCGATCATGTCCTGAGAGTCAAATACCTAAAATTGCTTAAGATTATCTGCATTAGTATCAAGCAAAACGCTGTATTAAGTCCTAATCCCCCTGATTTTCAGATTAGATTGGTGTGTTTACAACTGTTATCTTACGTCCTACAAAATCTAAGTGTCCCTTTAGGTTTTTGAACTCCCAGATTTGGAGGAACATGGTTTCTGCAGTTCCCCCCCCCCAAAAAAATGTAACACATTATTCATGCACTCCCATGAATATCAGATATGATGAGTATGCTCATAGCTTTTATCTCTCTACCTCCCCATCTCTTGTCTCCTTAGCTAATAGCTGCATGACTACTACTGTAACAAGAGATCACAGGGTGTTTTTGACCTAGAAACAACAGCTGGTCATCAAAGGAATGAGGCTGCTGGATGTTGCTGTTCTGCTTTTATCACTACATTCCCTGTTTTCTTTTCTGATGAAATTAAAACACACAGTTTGATTCTTTGTGTCCAGGCCCACGTCTGCAGTGCTCAGTTTTAAAGAGAATGTTTTTAAAACAAAATAATAATGTAATGGCATTATAATGTAATTATTATTAAAGATTATTAACAATTAATCCGCCATGCATTTTCTCAAATCATTACTGGTACTTAATGAAGTACTTAAGTACTTAATACCTCATCATTATTTTCAGAATTGATAAATTATTTTTTAGAATTTATTTTATTTTTCATTATTTCATTTTAAAATCTTAAAAATGAAACCCTAAAATATTTACTCTAGATTATATGACAAAGGGAAACAGGAAATCCTCTTATTTGCGACTCGTGACCTAAATAATTGGTTTTGTTTCACTACTTTTACTTGGAAAATGACAAACCATTTCAGTAAATCTATTGCTCATTTAGAACATTGTTGTTATAGCAAATGTCCCTTACAAATTGATGGGAGAGAATCACAAAATTATATATAGTATTATACCTTTTATAATGGGGAAACGCAACTTTGTACTTGCGATTGTGTGACTAAACGATTAATATGGCAGTTGAATAAAATCAGTGGATTTTTGGCAGTTGACCACTATAATTGTTTGACAATAATGCAGCAGCTTTGCAAAAAATTTGATGAAAAGAAAAAAAAAATTGTGTTTGAGTGCTAGATTATTCATATCACTAAGGGGGCAAAGCAGGCAAACTATCTTGAGGTGCCAGGTTTGTCAAATAGTTTGTGGTAATTTGATCAAATTATAATTTGTTTGGAACCATGCATCCCTAAAACACAATATTAATTGAAATGAAAGCACATTGTATAATCTGCTGTGTGATGAACTGCAGGGACCCATAGCTATTTTTTTCCCAGAACACCCCAAGGCTTTAATGTGGACCTGGCAACTAAAGATTTTGATGACATAAAAGACATTTCTTACTTTTGAAATAACCTAGTAGATGATTAGGTTGTATGTAATAGTAGGCCGTAAGCAAGCCACTGAAAATGTTACCCTTAATGCTTTGTGGTCTTGTTCTCTATAAAGAATAGAAAATATTGTAGAGATTTTATCACTTTATTTGTCAAGGCATTGTTTGTGAGGTTGTTTATGTTGTGACTTACTGTTTGTGTGGGGATGATGGACCGAGAATTTGCCAGTAAAACCAGTATATACACAAAATGTAGTAGTTATTCTGAGGCCCAAGTGGTAATAACACTGGACTCAGATGTTGTGTCCTAAGCCAAGAGCTGAAAAGAAAAACAAATGTAAATGACACCTATTTTTTCCTTCTACTAATCATAAAAACATTTACATGTGTTGTCCCAGAGTTAATAAGTTTCCAAACCCTCATTGAAGATAAACACCGTGCAAAAGAGAAAATAACAGCATGTAAATGCAGTCTCATACATCTGGCCTGGGTTTCAGCCAAGTTGGTGTAACAATAAGTAAAACAATGAATTCCAACAGGAAGAGAGGAAGAAGGAGAAACAACAGCCACAGTCTTGTTTAACAGTGATGGTTGCAAAGCCATTGAAAATGGCTTTGGGACGCACACACACACAAAAAAAAAAATGGGCCGAGGCTGTATTTAACTAGGCATAAATGCTTTATCTCAAAGCGGAAACAATCAGATTTTTAGGTTTAGACTCACTAAGTGAATTTTAAAACATTAATTGGTTTCCGTTATTTCCAGCCTATTAAGAAAAGCTGGAGGTTTAACTCAGCTAGACATAATAAAAAAGTGCAAGTCTGAGACCACTCTCCCATTCAGGTGAATATGCACTTTATATCACCCTGTTCAATCTCTTTTATAACATATCTGCACTGCGTTGACAAAGGGGATGGACTAAAGGCTGACGGACAGATCTGATGTTGATTCACTTACTTTTTTTTATTGCTTAGAGATACTTCAGGATCATGGGAATAAAAGCCCAGTCTAAGTAAAACTATTCAGCCTAAACGAAAACTGTAATCAAAGTAAACTCAAAATAATAATTAGTGAAGTGGAGCTAATATCAGTAACCATAACTAATGTAGTCTAACTCTAAGCAGGATCAAAGATTTCTATGACAAATTACATAAAGATGATACTGATAGGCTGCAGATGGGAGAGACCTGGGGGATACAAGCATGTTCTCACTTGTTCCCTTGGTAATGGACTTGTCTAGCTGCCTCGTTACCTAGGAAACTGTGTAACCCAGTGTTAAATATTGGATATATAATAAACATTTACAAAACTAACATCATAAAAATATAAATGACACAAGTATCTACACTTTACAGCTAGCAAAGCTAAAATTCCTAGATAGATCCTAGATCTTAAATAGATCAGAGAACACCTCTAATCAGATCTAATGTACAAATATACAAACAAACAATTCTGTTTTAATTTAAACAATTAAATCAAATTATTAAAAAAAAAAAATATATGAGGAAGTAAGTCATACATTGGAAGGAGTTCTGCTGCAGAGTTGGGTTTAGTGTGAGACCTACAGTGATATCCAGGGACACAGAGCGCTTCGCTCCATCTGACACTCTCCCTGATGGGAGTTTTTGAAAAGCACCTGACCCTGAAAGAGTGATTTAATGGAGCACCACTCTGAAACGTTTCGACTCGCACCTCTCCTAAGGCTGTGTGTGGTTTTGTATGTGCGTGCGTGCGCAGATGCGTGTGTTGTCTCAATATGTTGTTCAACAACCAGCTCCATGTAGTCAGCTGTCCAGTGCAGTGTTGATGTCATTAATCACAGACCCAACACAGCGGAGAAAGGGAGTGAGGAGGGAGAGAGAAAGGGCCAGGTTGGACGTGTAATCTGTACAACATAGGGAGGAAAGATGTGGAAAATGTCTGGATGAAAGAAACAAAAGAGAGAGCAGAGATGGGAGGGGAGGGGAAAGGGAGAAGAACAGAGAGCAAAATGTGTTGGTCACCAGTAGAGAGCTACGACTTCATCTCTAACCACTTTCAAGCCACAGCCTTTTGAAATCTTGATGTCAAAATCAGTATTTTTTTTTTAAACTACAAAACTATGGCGCTTAAAGGGTTAAGTCAGGTTGGACCAATGTCCTTATTACTGATTAAGAAAATGTTACAGTAGGTTACAATAAATGCTTAGTTACAGTTACAGGAGCTGCCCCCATGTAACCTATGACTTCTGTGTTTAATTGCCATTTCGATCTATGTAATTTTAGCTTCATTTAATCAGAGAACCGTGAATAGTGACACTGACATTAACAGCCACTTTTTTAAGACAGAGGCATTTTGTACTTTAAAGCAAAGTCGGGAGAGTGATCAGCTGGTCACAGGTCTGTTGACTTTTTAAGGTGTTGTGATTTACTTGGTTTGTGTCTTGTGTTTTAGGAAGGAGATTTTCTGGTTCGGACTCACCATGTTGAATACTGTGATGGAGGGATTCTGGACCCTGATGATATTCTCAGTGATTTGGTAGAAGACAAGGACAAGGTAAGAACTTCTTGTGGTCCATTTTCTGTGTGACCCCGCTTTCAGATAATGTAATTATTAAAGACTGTAATTGTTTCACTTCCTCCTGAAATATAGAAACACTGACACTGTGAACAATTCAAAGGTTTTATGTGACATTAAGCTGACCAACAGCCATGCAACATTTATCTTCTTAATTAATACCCATGAAGTAGAACTAAAACGTGAGAGGTTAGCCTTTAATATTCATTCATTCAAATTAAAATGGTCCTGAATGACCAATCAGCCGTCTTTACAGACAGGCGTGTGACTAAGCAAATGTCCAGACCAGCAGTCCATAAAGGATAGAAACAAATGCCAGGCAGGTCTCGGTCTCTGCGCAGATCTGCAAAATGACTAAATTTAAGTCAACCATTTTTATCCCTTAAATCCTCTCTAATATCTCTCATATAATGCATATAATCCTTTTGATTTATACTTAATTAGTCATGTAACTGCGTGTGTGCGCGTGTGTATGCGGAAAGGTATATGTGCGTGTACAAAGGTTTGAGTTAAGGTATTGCGCGCGTGTGTGTGCGTGTGTGTGCGTGTGTGTGCGTGTGCGTGCGTGTGCGTGTGTGTGCGCGTGTGTGTGTGCGTGTGTGTATTGAGCTGCAGTGGCCTTTAAACCACTACCTTGGATAGAATATTGCCTCACAAGCAAAATTCAAAAAGGGAAATGGTTTTAACTTGCCTATAGCGTTAGGCAGTGTCATTAGCAATTCACTTTTTCACTTTGCAAACTCAATCCATATATTCCCTGTTTTTCTTGTCTTTCCCCTGAGGAAAGTGTCATTTTTCATTTTCCCCTTTGGAAAGTCTTGTATTTTTTCATTCCCTCTCATAGAGTCTGGCATTATTAGAATGTGATAAATGGCCCAGATTAAGGGCTTTTTAAACCATGGTTTAGGACCTTAAACGAATCTTGAGCCCTCTCTTGGTGGCTCTGCACATTAAAAGAGCATCAACGTGTTTTAATGAGTCCATGTCCTATGGTGAACTGAATTCTTAATTTAGGTCACTGCTAGTAAAACTTAAGGAACCTACTGGCTAGAAAATGTAATGTACAGTATATTTCCCTGTCCTTGGCTCATACTGTATGCCTTTAAGGATGTATAAATACTGCGGGATTTGTTGGAGATTCTCTGAACTAATTAAGAACAAAGTTTCCTTAGTTTGCAATTTCTCTTGGGGCTGTAAGAGCCTTTGAGAAGAAATGATCACCCTCTCCCTCTAACCTGGATTCAACCCTCATTTAGTGTCAAAATAATCATACTTATAGTTCAAATTTTTAGTTTTTGTAAACAAGAAATATTTGTCACTTCATGTCTAGTTAAAGCCACAGCTCAATGAAAAGGGTATTTTGTGTTTTAAAGATTTTGAGCATTTCTGCCTTACTGGCTTAACACTGACATCCTGCAGAAAAGTGACTGAGGACTATCCTCATGGTGAACAAATCCCCACATGACATTTTAGAAATATTTAAAGCCCATTGTTTTCTCTGTTGGATGAGTTTTCCTGATGAGCTCTCAGATGTCTCATACTGAGGGGGTTACACGACACACTAAGCCTCAGCCCAGGGGCTGTATGACTCAGTGACAGGAGCAATAACAGAGTCAGAAGACCAGCACCTGACCTGGGGGATTGCTATTATGAGACCCTGTTGCCATGGATTTGTGGAGATTCAGAGAGCAGCGTGCACTGGTCCCACAGCTGGCTAGTTGCCACACGCCCTGTGTCACTGTGATCTTGTTTGTAGTGTGTAGTGTAGTGTTTTTTTATGTGGAGCCGCACCACAGATCAGACAGTCACTGTAGCATGGGGAATGTCCTGCACTGGTTTTATAAGCACAAATCTCAAAAAAAAAAAAAAAAAAAACAAGATTGGAAACGATTGTTTGTAATTGCTAAGGCTGTCTGAAATCCTTTCCTCTTTCTTTGTGTACAAATTCTCAGTGTGTAAGTTTATCCACTACAAAATATCCATGATGGAACAAGAACACGAAGTGCCCATGGTGCGTACAGCACTTCCTGCTAACAATCCCACAATGTATATCATATATTTTATAGAATAATAAATTAAGTCAATCGACACAATAACTATATTTCCTACACCTGACATTTGCAAAGTGATGGCAGTGATGGTAATTATAGTGTCCCATAAATCCCAGTTTGCTGCCTTCATACAGTAATTAATGAATGTCTATTGTAGTAAGGTGAATGAGGCAAGCATTTTGGACACAGCCAAAATTCACTGTTTTTAAGGTTTTTCCAGAGCAGTTGGGCCTTAGTTGGCACAAACCCAGATGTGTGGTTTGCACTGTTACTATGGAGATGAAGTTTTCCACACATGCCAGTGAGGTAGCTACAGTTGGTGCCAGCCAAAGGTTTTTATAGCACATGCTAAGACCTATCGGAGGCAAAATTTAGATAGAAAGTGTTAAATTATGTTGTGTTCTGAAGAGCTTAGGGGAACAGTGACCTACAACCAGACATTACATTGCCCTTTCATTGTGAATAGGACTGAGGAAGCATTTAGTGAATTGTTGATGTCAGAAAAGGAGAAGTGTGTCTGTCTGGCTTGAGGTAAAGATTAGATAAGCTTTGGATCATTTGAATAGTCTTTCTGTAGCTAAAGCTGGTTTAGCAGGTTTCTGTGTCATGACTGGAGTTGTAGTTATTGTAACTTCATGTATTTGTTTGTATGTGTGTATGTTTGTGAGTGTGTGTGTGTATGTGTGTGTATTCGTAAGGATACAGACAGCATATATTGACAGGTGTTTTTCGTTTATGTCTCAAATATGTCCTGAACTCTCTCTCTTCATATTTACTTTAACAGTGCAGTAGTATCATCTTTTTGTTAACATCCTGTGAATTCAGTGAACCTGTACAAAACATACCTTTGGAGCACAAAACCAAATATAAATGCACACGCGTACCACAGAATGCACATTTTAATACTGCTATCAAATACAGTGCCACAAACTAATTCCCCAAAACACACACATACGGTGAGACACACGCATGGAGAAATAAAGCGTACAGAATGATATCCAGCAATACACACTTCTGCGCACCAGAGATTGCATATGAAATGAAAGTGTGAAATATTCATTGGATTCTGAGGCAAGGCTCTCATAGTATTACTGAGCTGAGATGAATAAATGGCTTCTAATCCCAGATGAGTGTTTTACTGCAGGCGGACTCAGACTGCCTGGCTTTAGGTTTATAACCACAAAGAAAACAGAGAAGATTTTTGAGGTCTGCTGAAGACGGAGCAGAGGTCAAAAATACAGTTTCAAAAATCCATTTCTGAAATATACTCAAGTGATGCATTTGGAGACAGAGAGCTCAAATTTATGAACGAACATTGGTCCCAAAGAGCTTAAAGTGCTATGACAGCAAACAAAAAGCACAGCACAGCACGATAAAGGATCACCCACTGGCTAGATCCAAAAGTTGCTATTTATTGTTCTTCAGGTTTATATTAGTATCAAGAAAATTGTGTGAAAAAATTAAGCTCTTTTAGCGCACCGTGTTCAAAGTTTAGGGCTTCAGAATAATTGGACAGGTACACAAGAAGACGCACCAGGGGTTTGTGTCTTGTGGTAACTCTGAAGTTGTGGTCATGGAGTCTTCTCTTGGTCATTGACAGAGAGCATTCTTGACTTACTGTGCAGTCATAAATGGGTTTTTCCTCGCCATGCAAATAGATTTTCCACTCATCCACGACTCCTCGCTCCCCCAGCTCGTCTACCATTTTTTTACTTTTCCTGTGTGTACTGAAGTGTTGATTAAGGCAAACCTGTGACCTTTGATATCTCTCTGATAGATTTTTGATTTTCTTTGAGCCTACTTTTTCAATCCAAATAGCAATTCTCAACTTATAATCAGCTCTGAGCACTGTGTGAACTTTTTTGTTCATGGACTAATGCTTAAGCAACGCACAGCTCCACAAGAAATGTAAAGTAGAAAATTACTTAAGTGTCCAATTACTTTTGAACCCTTGCAGTGTGGGCACTGTGTTAAAAGGGCTATAATTGAAATTGCTGTGGCACAGAGCCTGAAGAGCAAAATGTGTAATTGTCCAAATGCTTGCAGTCTATACTGCATATTTTGGGAAGAATGCTTATCATCATCATCATTACCATCATCTCTTTTATGGAAGTATTTCAACTGTCAACTATCAACTGTCTTAGCTCAAAGACCGGATGCACACAGAAACTCTTAGCTTTGGCTTGTCAGAGGTATGCAAGTGCCAGCTGTAGGAAGTTGGTTTCGTTTGTTTCCCAAAGAGGCCAGTGTGTAGTTGGCATAATCAGAAATTCAATTAGAAAGTTAGAAAATTAGAAGTTTTTTTTTTTAGGGATGCAACATAACAAAATGAAAAATTCTGTACAGTTCTGAATGCATTGTACACAAACCTATGCTATTACAGGTCTCAGGCAGTAGTTTAAAATCAGGTAGTGACAATAAAAATCATGTAAACACTGGCTTTGAGTTAAAACTTCCAATGACTTTGAAACTAAATACCTTTGCTGGACTCCTGACGTAACAAATTCACTACATCTTTTTTTGGATGAAAAAATATTCAACTGTTTGAGCAGCCACGAAACATCAGGATGCCACTGCCTGACACACTCCTGCTTTAGGTAATAATCACACTCGATGGAGGGAAGTCCTTTTTTGCAGCGCCTGAATACTTTCCGAGTGCACATTAATATGGCACATATAAACATGAGAAAAACAGATACATAAGGTGAAATCGGGTGAAAAATAATGTGAGGATACTTTTGTGTGTGTGGTTTACCTTTAGGCCACCATCCACACACCCACCCCTACCCATTTCTCCATTACCCTAATGTCTCCCTTGCATGTTGTTTTTCAATCCCACTCACAGCTTTATGCCAAAGAAAATGAAAAGTAAGCAGGAAATATGGATTCCCATCAGCATTTTCTGTGTCGCTGGAAGTGTAATTCCTAATGTATTTTTCTTGTAGGTATTGCAGAAAGAGCCTTACAGAGACCAGGGTTTGTTTAAAAGGTTAACTGGCAATGGTAATGGAGAGAGAGGGGAGAAGCACCCTACCCTGTATGATATTGCTGTTTGTTCCAGCACATTAACATCACATACTCTTTATCAATCTCTTTCTCTCACGCACGCACGCACAGACACACGCACACACACGCACACACACACACACACACACACACACAAATGTCCCATGTCCCTTTGCACACATCAGTGTTAAACATAAATATTCTTGAGCATGCACACACATGTTCACAGCAAGCATTTATTTACAGGGCCTGACTCACTTTGTTCACTGGTGCGCCCCAAATATGTGCGTCTGTGTGTGATCAAACATAGTGTATGTGCTTGCCTCAGTAAGATTAATAGTATTATAATTATAATATTTAGTATTACTTATTTCGTTATCATTTAACAAATATTTAAAGAACCACTGGAAAGATGAATGCAACACAGGCTCACAGGGAAATAGGACAGCTCTCCATGAGCTAAGCTTTGATCATGGGTAATTGTGCCAATCATTATTTATCCTATTGATTACTGGACACACACATGCACAGAACCTTGCTGGGGTTTGATTATATTCCTTCCTGATTCAGATATAAATACCAATAGCATTTCAACAGGACATCCGATTGGTTCCTCTTCTAACAAAATAGATCTATTCATACTGACTGAATATACTTCTATTTTTCTATTGACTCTTTCTCACAGCAGTATTAAATATGTAAGGTATAAAATGAAGATGGATCTCGACAGTAAATACCTGATTCTGACAACCTGAGCTGAGTTGGTGTTGGTAGACCTGTATATTGTTAATTAACTGACACTGTAGTGGCTTGGAAACTTTCTTGCATCTCTCCCCTGATCTGTACTTGAATATCTTTGTCACATATTAGTTAATAAACTAGAAACCTGGTATGAACATCAGAAGAAACATCTGTGGTGTTCCTACAATGGCCAACTCCACAGAGAAATGTAATTCCATTCAGACCTATAATGCCCCAATAGTGTCATTTGCTGGAGAACTGATTGTAAGTTGTCTTGTAAATCCTGTTAAAATACACTTTGAATTGATCAAACTCGAAGCATGTCTGGCGATTATACTGTCTGTCTGTCTGATGAGATGAAACGACCTTAAATGGTCTGACTTGGAGACATTAAGATGGAGAGTAGGTGGACTATAGCCAACTCAATGGGTATATGTTGAGTGTGTTTGTGTTTTTATCCCCCTCCCCACGTGTCTATGTGCTGGTTCCCAGTCAGCCACCAGTCATTTGCTGGCCAACAGTTCATATCTATGTTTTCTGAATATTTAACAAACTTTCTCTTTTTCATTGCCATCATGGCGTAGTGGGTGGTCAGAGCAGGACAGGGACTGACAGCATTCATACATAATACACAAAAACAGTGTCTATTCTGTTGGCATAGTGCTGAAACCGTAAGATAGCTAAAATGTGCAAAGTTGATAAACTGTACATATTTCAGAAAGATGAGATGATAGGCATAACATTTAGAAAAGAAGAGGTGATGAAGAAATTGAACACACATCAGGCCACAGTGTGAAGCAGCTGCACCAGACTATGAAACTGTTCTGAATCAGCACATGCTGAGGAAGTGTCTGCCCGTGAGGAAATGAAATATAACCTGTGCTAAGGCTTTGTTTGGCTCTAAATTAAGTTTACTTCTTCTTGTCTTTCCCCATCTGAATGTCTGTCCTACATTTTAATCAGAGCTTGGAGATGATCCAAAAAAAGTTAGTGATCGCACACGTCTGACTATCTTTATTATTTTTGACTTTATTATTTAAATAAAAATCTCTTTTCCACTCCTCATAAATCAAATCCTTTGAAATGATTTATCTGCTGGGTAAACTGAAATTAAAATAATTAAAGGTCTCTACAATACCAGAATCATTAACACAGTAGCCAAACCTCTGATAATGAGGAAATAATTCAGAGCAGGTTCCATGTTATCAGCAGGCCCGTCCTTCCCTTCTGTGCTCTCACACTCTACAGTTCTCCAGATCCGTGATCAGGAATGCTTTGCTGATCAATGGTAAATAACACAAGCTGCTGCTGCTGCTAACAGATGTAGCAGTGTATGTCTGTATTCTAGTCGGAGCACTGCCTCTGTAACTTATAGCATGCACGCACATTAATACATTTGCTCGATGTGATAGTTCCTGATAAAGATGAATCAGTTAAAGGCCCACAAAAATGTTCATTTGGCAAGTATGAGTGAGAAATGATAATCTGGGGCTGCTCCACAATTTGTTTAGATGTGCACATACACAGACACTCATAAATGCACATGCAAAAGCAATTTGGCCAAATTAATGTGGCATCATTTACAAATTGATTACTGCCATCACTGATTGTGTGAACTTGTAATAGCATTTACAATGGAGCCGGAACATAATCGTTTAGCCATTCATCATTAGTGATGATTCAGTCTTAACTTTTTATATGGCAATTAACTGTGTCTAATAGCTCTGTTCGGGTCAAAACACATTGTTTAAGATAGTTGTGTCTTGTCATATGTCTGTATGTTTACGTTAACTATTTATGTAACTTGTAGTATAGATTAGGCAAAGCCCTCTCAGGTGACAGACTAATTGAGGAGAAAGTTGTTCCAAAGGTTGGAAGTGATGAGCACCAGAGAGCTAAATAAAGGAAAGGAATAGTGACCTCAGGTCATTTGGGGCGAGGCAAAGCAACAACTGCTGGCAGCAGGAAAAAAGTGTGGACATGGCAGACAGACTGACCAGTGTATGTACAATTTTCATTGGACTTGTCAGAAATTGTGACTTCAGCTCTAGCTACTGGATTTGAATGGATAGGTGGAATACAGAGATATAGGTTTAGAGTACACAGAGTTTCCTTGTAAGCAAGGTTGGCTTACAAGTGATCAGCCAGGAAAGGAAAGCACAGTCTTTTTTCTTTTGGTACTTATTAGATCCCCTGTTGCAGAATAAGTGAAAAATACAAGCTTGTTTTAAAATCAACATTTTCTCTCCATTGGAGACCTTCTGCTCTTTTTGCCTCTCTGGCTTACAAACTATATAAGCCTGGTTTTTGTCTTTTCCAACCTTTTTCTGTGCCTCTGTCTCTTACCATCATCTCTTCCTCCTACTCAACTGCTCTACATGTCTTCCTTTTCTCTCTCCTCCCCCCATCTCTCTCCTTTCACTTTCCATCTCTTCTCTCCTCACCAGCTTAGCTCTGTCATTTTGAGGAAGAAAACACAAGCCAGTCAGAATGAGGCAATTATGACCCTGTTGGAAGGGTTATTACGCATAATGCCCCATAATCCTCCTCTACAGTTTTCATCATAAATGACATGTACATTAAGTCTGTGCAGTGTATACTTGCTGACAGAAACTTTGCAGCTTCCCTGCTTTCAAAAATCTCACACACACACACATATACACACACACACACACACAAAGCTGTGTGTGTAGTATTGATTCATATAGATAATGCTGTTGCAACGTGAATATTCATAGCTGCTTATTCTGGTGCAACAAGATAATGAAGACAATAGACGCCCGTCGGTAGAGCAGTATTTGATTTGATTGGGCTCTTATGTACATGCTGTCTAAGTTTCGTGTTTGTGCATTAATGTGGTTGATGATAAGGTTCTTATAGCATTTAGCGTGTGTGTGTGTGTGTGTGTGTGTGTGTGTTACTGGATAACATGTCGACATTAATTGAACCATGACCCAGATCAAAACAATGAGTCTTGAAAGGGATTAGAAAAACATGCAGACATATTTAGGAGCAGCGATTTGTGTGGGAGGCCTCTGACACAGTCCACATTTAATCGCGACATTTTAATCCCAGGCAATTTAACAAAACCCTGATAGTTAAATGAAGCAGACAGGCATCCAACAAATTTCATTGTTCACCTTGAACCTGTGTGTTGAGCTAATAATCATATTAGTGTTGTGTAAAGTGGTAATAAATCATGAATTTTTTATTTTTTTTTATAGATTTGCCAGTGTCATTGTTTTCCTGCACCGAAGCAGAGTTTTAATTGAAGTTTTATTAAAGAATGAATTCTCCATTTCCATATCTAGTCCCAGGGGAGTCATATTAATTATTTATTTATTTAGGCTTGACCACAGACTCCATCTAATGAAAAGCGTATCTACTCAAGATACAGTCTCTGTGGGTATTTTTACCTCGCCTGATATATATATATTATCTCTGCTATTGTTATACCTTATAGGTTACATTATTTTATCAAGGTGTCTGTTAATGGCGCTTGTGCTTGTACCAGACCTTGTATCTAAGCTCCATCTTGAAACTGAATTAAGTTGTAGAATTCAGGGTTAAGGAAAAGATTTTTTTCTTTTTATATTATTATTATTATATATTATATTTTCTTTGATTTCACAGGCATGCACATGCATTTCTTTAAAATGTAATAGCCAATTCTGTCTCTAATCTTTTTAGATAAATAAAGATATAATACATTGTCAAAGCGTAATCTCTTTTTCTTTAGTCTCGCTGTGTTTTTTTCCAGGCTGTCCTAATCATATTTATCAATATATCAGTCGGGACAGTCAAATTCTGACGTATATTCGTTTTCGTATGTGATGTCAGCTTAAAAGGTTAAGTGAATGAACTAAAAGAACAAATATTCTTCCACATTTTATTTCTCACACAAACCCCCGCACACATACAATGTGCTCACATAAGACTAACAGTTTTCTTGTCACCTTTGACCCCTCTGCCTCTCATGTGAAGTAGCCAACTGGAGAGAATAATATTGACCTTCCACTAAAGAAAGCAGTGCTGCTTATTGCTTTCACACATAGTTCTGGTTTCATTTACTGGGTATCCTGGTGTGTGGGTGTCTATATACACACATGCATAAAGAGTATAAAGAAAGGTGGAATATACGTGTATGTCTTTTAGATCAGCTATCTTATTGGCTACAGTGAAACACAGTATAAGTGATGAGTGGGAAGCAACTTAACTGAGCGTTAGCCTGCTGACACCAAATGGAAAAAACTGAGCTGTGTCTGGGGCACTTTTGTTAAATGAAATAGTCCCAGTTGGCCAAGTCTTTCAGCTGAAGAAAATCCTGAAATAACAGTTAGTAGTTTTGTTATAGGCATCATTATAGCATTGTATGACCCTGTAACACAGCGTCAGCCAGCATCAAAACAAAACAAGTCCATCTACTGTCATTAAATGTGTGTACGCCAACAGAAACCTGCTATGGACACTACATCCAGCAAGCGGATGCCATGGCATAATGGCCCATTGTATAAATGTTAGTACTTGCTCTTCCCAGTCCTTCAGTAGGATACAAAAGCCATAAAATCTTTTGCCCATTCACTATAGGTGTGACTCACATACTATTTCTTCATTTTCCTATTGTAACCTGACATTTTTCATTATATAGTAATCATATGTGTTAGTTTTCATTGATGGGTTGTCGTGTGTGTGTGTGTGTGTGTGTGTGAGCAGGTGTATCTGGTAGTCCTTGAGAAGGGTAGAATGACCATAAACCTTCTCTTCAGGTGCTGAGATATCAGCTATTGTGAATTATATTTGATGAGGCTATGGCCTCATTGTTAAACTGCGGTACATTGACACATATATCAGTCTACACTGACAGTCAACATATATTAACAGAGAACCCTTTACTATATCTGCATATTGTATGTACGTGTGTAGCCAAAGTATCAGCTTTTAGTGATAGATGACTTATTAGGTTGTATCTTCTGTAGTGATTTACAGTGTCAGTCAGTCAGTCAGTCAGTCAGTCAGTGTGTGTGTGTGTGTGTGTGTGTGTGTCTGTGTGTGTGTCTGTGTGTGTGTGTGTGTGTGTGTTGCTGCGAATGTTACAGACATGTCACGTTTCACTTGATTACACACACAGATGGGTAATACAATATTACTCATGTGGCACATTTTGAATAGTCCGTAATGTTCCATTAGTTTGATTGCTTACAACCCGTCACACATGATGGGTAGAAACAATAAAAATGGAATATACAAAACTCAATTAAATGGCTGTTTTTATGTGATAATTTAATGGTTTAATTTTAATACTGTTCATTTACAACACAAGTGATGTGATGAGTAGATGGTTTCACTTAGACATAGAAACATGGAGATGAAAGCGCCACACAAAATATACTTCTGCTTACACACACACACACACACACACTCAAAAGCAGTGGAGTGGAATAATGGACAAGGCGTTGGAATAGTGGGCAGATTTTATCATTCACACACTCTTAACCACCAGCCATCTGCTAAATGCACACATTCACATCATTGTGTCTCTGGGTGTGTGTATACATGTGTGTCGATGTGCGCATACATGTATATGAATGGTTTAGTGAAGGCTTGGGCTCAGAGGCTTGGATGAACACTCATCATGTTAAACTGGCTGTTCTATCGCTGAGGTTTTTTAATAGCAACAGCACACATACAAACCAGTGCAAATGCATGATAAAAATGTGAATACAACATCTCATGTTGGTGACATTATGCTGATTGCAAAGGTTAGAATGAACGGATGGAAAATGTAAAAAATTATTTTTTTTTTAAAGATCATAACTAGATACAGTGTTTGTCACTCAAAGAATGAAAAATATAAAAAATAACCTAAAATTGCATTCTTTTTTGCCATGACAGCCTTAAACATTATAGTGAACTGATGTTTTAAGATACATGGGGGCTCAAGTTTTTCCAATTAACAGGAATTCTTCCTAAAGGTCACCCAGGCTTGGCTCATGTATCATTATCTCTGTGTTACGTAGAGAGGTTGCTCATTACAACAGGATAAAGAGGAGACAACACTGAAATCTCAGCCATAATGAACCTAAATGTTCCCTCTCACCTTTACCACATCCCTCTGTTCTACCCATCCTCCACCTCAACTCTTCCTCTTTACAGTAATTATATTCTCTTCACTTGTTCCCTACTCTTTCCTGGCTCTGTGTTGCCTTTCAATCTGTCAACCATTTGGCCTCACACTTTCTCCCTTTACACTCTTATCTTACTGCGTCTTAGTTAACTCTACCTGTCAAACTAACAATGAACCCATATATATATATATATATATATATATATATATATATG
>CM076658.1:18172194-18182800 GCA_038496675.1 Rachycentron canadum
ATATATGTATATATGTATGTGTTTGTACATATATGTGTGTGTGTGTGTGTATATGTATGTGTATATATATATGTGTGTGTGTGTGTATATGTATGTGGTGAATGTGTTTTCTAATTTCTCCTTAAATCTGTTGCTGTTTGTTTTCTCTCTCATGATCTCTGTATAAGAAATGTAGACTTTACAAAATAATTAAAACAAGAGAAAGGGAGAGACAGAAAAATAAATGAATAAAATAGCGAGTATTGAGATTGAGAGAGTGAGCGTGGGTGTATCAGATTCATGTGTTAATCGATAAGCTCTTTGTTGGTTTGTGGGTGTATCCGATAGAGCAAAGTGCTGGAACATGATGATTTACATCAGCTGATTTGTAAGGAACCACTGCAGCTCAGAGTGGAGAGAGAGGCATCTGAAGAGAGAAGCTACGGAGAAGATTACAGGAGAAGAAGCCAAGGGAGAGAGTGGGAAGGAAACTGAGAGAAAGGAGGCATGGTAAACTCGAGGAAGCTCGGTGATAGAGGAAGGAGGCAACCGTGAAGAGGATAGGCAAGAGAAGGGTGGGGTTATGAGAAGCAGAAAGAGAGGAGGCAGAGTGAAGCCAGAGGGGAAAACGGGGCTAAGCAGGAATAGTTGCTGATGAAAGACGAAAAGGCCAACTTGTACATAGCCTAGCCTAGGAGGATAGCTAAGTTGCCTCAGGGTTCATTCAAATTCTCCTTGTGATCTGCACAATTATTTTTATGGGCGTCACACAGGAAAAAAAAGGCTTTTAAAAAATTACCTCTCACGCTGGGTTTTCCCTGAGCCCACTCAAATGACCTTATCTTTCTATATTAGCAACCCTGCACTGAATTTCTTTTATGGGTGCAGCACAAAGAGCATCAAAATTATGTCATGAGACATAAAAATGTCTTTTTTTTTAAACATTACATTAGAAAGGGTAAAGAGGGCAATGACAACATACTGATAGAAAGCAGCTCACTGGGGCTGTAAAGTGTAGCAGCATAGTTCAAAACCACAATTCATGTACAAAGAATAGAGTTTAAGGCATTCTCCATACACCACAAGGCAGGCTGCCACTGCTTTCCTTGCAACTTTTTATCCTCTGAGCAGAGAGAAACAGGCAGGTATAGACATAGTTAATAACAAGCAGTTGTAGCACTTTGTCTTCCTTTCTTTACTTCTCACAGGCAGAAAACAGTTCGTTTTGTTTAGATAGGGAAGTATGTTACAGACAATGACGGCTGTGGGCGGGAGAGTGGTGGTGGTATTGGTGGAGGGTGGGGGGGTGGCGGCAGTGGCCTCAAGATGCACTTAAGATGTAGTTTCTGTTGTGAAGAGCTAGGTGGTGCTGTCAGTCTATCCACTGTGTGTGTGTGTGTGTGTGTGTGTGTGTGTGTGTGTGTGTCACTGTCACTGAGTGATCACAGCTGGTCTCCTATGAACACCAGTTGCGTTAGAGTCGGAGCTTTGTGATTTTGGACCTAGAATTTGACATTTATTATCCTCAATTTGTTATTGTATTCAAGTCATTAGAGTTTATTAATAATCTCCTTTTAATGGGAAAAAAAGTAAATTACCATATTTCCAGAGAGGAAAAAAGAAAATTTATATTTTACTTTGTACCTTTACTCAAGCCTTGAATGTGTTATAGCCTAAACCAACTGGGCTGGTTGTAACCCATAAAATAAGACAGCATGAACACAGACCCACACACACACACATTTTACACATGGTGTACTGACACCATCGTCTGTGGCCACCTCAAACATTAAATTTATTTTTAAGGCTGTGGTGATGGAGTGGTCTTAGCTGAGAGTTTTGCTGACCATATGATGCCAGAATGTACACACGTACACATACACACACACACACACGCAGACTTGAACATCATAGATTTTTTTATGGTAAGTGGTCATGAGTGGAAATCAAAGCTCAGTGATGTACAGATAGCTTAAGCACATTTAAAGATTGTTTTCTATGCTCTGTCTGAGCCGTGTGTACGCTCATGCATTTGGCTGATTGTAGCATTTTATTGATCGACTCTACACTAATCAATCAGGCCCTAATCGACCCGATTAAAAAGGGTATGATGTGAAAAAATGGTAATATAGTATGTGTGTGTGAGCGTGTACTGCTCCATGTTATGCACTTAAAACCTGAACTGCAATTAATCTACCTATCTCAATTTCATGTGCTCTTTTAATTTTAATAAAAGGATAGGAAGCAACTCTGCACTTCCTCATTCCCCCTCCTACACTTGCATGTGCACTTTAGGAGATGCTGAGTAGTGCATATAATATAATATGCGGTGTGTATTGTACTTAGTATAATTTGTATAAAGATCGCTCCTTATTGGTAAGCAAACTGAGAAATTGTATATTTTAATAGCCTCATAATTTCCCTGCCCCCATAAAATCAAATGCAGAATTATTGCTGTAAGTGAGCTTTCTATGTGTAGATGGTATCAGCTGTGAGTGAACTGACTGTGTGTCACGTTCTAGCCCTGTATGTGCATATTGGATGATGAACAAGCATGTACAGGTACTCTTGGCACCTGTGTGCGTGGGCCCAATTAGACCATTATTGTTTATTTAGTTTTCCTTATTCAGCTTTGTCATCCTTATTATACACAAAGTTTGAAGTCTTTGAAGTCTTTCCCAGTGTAGCTGAGACCTGACTCAAGGTCCAATCAGCTAGAATGATTGACAACGCCTATGTGGATGTGCAGGGCCTAAACACATCACACCAGTATTTTGAGGTCACATTCTTTAAATATCAGCTTGTCCCTTCAGTCTCTGATGTTATCTGAGCAGCCAGTGTCTCACAGGCAACTGCTTCAGTTTTCTAATTACAGATGAACTTTTACAAGTTTAAGGTAGTTCTTTACAAGCAAGTCAGTTGTTTTGTTCATTTCTGCTCTGATGAACCTGATTACACAATTAAAGGCTGCGAATCAATCAGTGTTCGTCAGTTCTCATTCATCTCTGCTTGATCTGAGAATCACCTGATTTAGCTGCACATTTCCATGGGATGCAGAGCGACCCCCTTTTGACCCCAGGAAAGTGGTGATTGACCCCAGCCAAGATGCCCACAGCACAAACACTGGCCTTAACCTACCAGTTAAGAAGAACGGGTTTTAGGAAACTTTGTAACTTTCAAAGTGAATCACTTAACTCTGTAAGCATTTGACACTGAAACTCCCAAATTGGTCCAAATTGACACACATCAGTGTAACCGTGTCTGGGTGGAAGCGTTTGATTGCAGCTTGTTATGTCAAGCCTTCGATTGATCCCGGCCCTCAGGTCAGGAAGTCCAAAGCTCACTTACATTTACACACACATGCACACACTCCAAGTCACTCCCCTTGTTCTAGATAACCTGTGTGAAGCTTGGCCCCACAGTATTTATGAAGAATAGGGACTGGAGAAAGGATGAAGGAAGAAAATGAACTAAATGATTTTTTAGTTGAGAACTGAAATGGGTCCTGGATATTTTTATAATTTGGTAAAATGTACAGCACACTACACCACTGTAATGAACAGAAGTCCCACACTTGCTTAGTTTGGTCCTAAATTGGGCTCAGGGGTCTTTTCAAGCAGAGTTTTCATGAAAAAATACTTTTGAAATGAAACATGTAAAATTTTGTTAACAGGACAGTTACACAGCATAAAGTCTTATAACATTTTGTGCCAAGTAGATTCTTGCTTCAAGTATGGGCATTTTTACAAGCTGCAGGCAAGGCTGCCTTGTGTCCTGTTCAGGTGTCAGCCAGATGCCACTTTACTGGCTACAGCGTTGTGGTAGCCAGTAAAATGGGGTGGTTGAACCTACCTTTGACCCAACTGAGATGAGAAGAAAGAGCATATGTTTCTCTTACTTGGAAGTATCACAGCAAAATGACACAACAAAACAGCTTTCATATTGTTTGTGCCATATTCAGCCTGTGTTTGGTGCATCTTTCCAAACCCAAATGAAGTCAGAGTGAAGCCTTATTTCTTGTTCTTGTTGTATTTTATTTTTTTGAGCTGAAAAGTTTTCAAGCTCACAGATGGATAAAGGCATTTCTACATGTGGTTGTCAGCAACACGATCAAAGTAAAATGTGTTTTGACAGTAAGACGAAGCTGAAAAACAGAGAGAAAAAAAGCAGGAGTTTATTATCATCTTTGTCCTCAAGTCTGTCAAGTTTGATGATGAGATAGCTGATGAGAAGATAACATATGTTACATTTTATAGCATAATGAAGACACACATCAGTAACCTCTGTGCAATGGCGAAAAGTAATGATAAACTTGTTACTCAAAGGCTGAATATGGAGGTATCGGCATTGTGAGGTTTCAGTGTAGCACTGGTCTTGATACTAGAAAGAAATGCTTGTGGTGTAAGAGGAATAGAGGCAGTGTTGGCAGCATGTAACTTTTCATTTTGTCGTAAATGGACACATCATTGCACTAGCACTTGACAGGGTGACACTCAGATAATCTGAAGTCTCAGGTTCGCTTTTTGGTCTTACTCTCTGACATCCCCAAGGTTTTTACAGTACTGCACATCTGTCAATCCCCCTCGTTATTATCATTATGTTTCTCTCTTAGCTTCTGTCTTTCACATTTTCAGTGGCCGTTTCAGTCCTTTTCTCTTTGCTTTCACTCTGTGCAGTATCACCTTTATGTCTCTCCCCCTCCCCCTCTCCCTCTCATGCTCAGGCTGCGGTGTCATTTTGTTTGGCAGGTCTTTGAGTCCCTTGTCTGAGAGAACATAGGCAAAGTCCTCCCCTGTCTCATCTTGCTGTCTTTCTTTCCAACACTGCTTTTTAAGAGCCTCTGCAAGGCTATGTTGAATTTGTCTACCCATTTTTCTCCCTGTCATTCTTTCAGATGTTCTTTTTTAAGGATCTCTTCCACCCCTCTGTGTGTGTGCTTATCTGGAAGCTATTAGTCTTGTTCTGACTCTCTAACAGACAGATTTACTGAAACTGGAAAGTCTGGGCTGCTTTTCTTAAATATATGCATCTACACAATGAATGTGACAGAGAGGTGTGTGAATCAAGTAATGGGAGGATATGAGCAAAGAGTTGAGAAATGGCAAGGAATGATAATCAACAAGCAGGTTGTTTTAAAGGTAAATTTGGAGCACAACAATAAGAGAGTTAGAGAGATGGAAGTGAGGAGTACAGCATGACTTTGTGAGAGATTGAGAGGCATCAGCTGTGCTGAATAGAACAGAGATGATGAGAAAGGTGCAATACTGTTCTGCTTGTTGCCTGGTGAGGTTATGCTGGAAAGGAGTGCACCTACAGTATATGATATGCACATCTCCACACAGACTTAATATAACAATATATATTCACGATATAATAATGGTTTTGTATTTCAAATATTAATAATTAATAAGTGCCTCACATGGATTTAATGTAATCAAATGTATGTAGAGGACAGTAAATTAATCAGGTTCATGGATACCTTGGATTCTTGGGCATGCACAGCTACAAAACACAAACTATTTTGTTTTGCTTTTTGCATTTAGCCATTACTGGTAAAGGTCAATGTGGTTCAAATACAGTCAAAGTTTGTTAATTTGTGCAATTATTAGTTAAGCTAACTGTTACTATCTCCATAGAGACTTTCTTCTACTTTTGCGGTTCCCAGTTTTTCAAAAACCCAATACGGAGTTTCCAGTGAAAATCTCCAGAAATTATCAGGTTGGCCTTGCATAAAGACAGTGTGGCTGGACTACCATGGCCTATGTAAGCTTTTAGTCTAAAATGTTGACATTGCTTTTTGTTTTAGAATTGCATTTTTGTAATGTCGGCTTAATTATTTCTGCCTTCGTGCCACAGTGCAATGACGTACCACTATGTGTGTACTGCTGTGAGGACTTTATTGGTTTGTGCCTGTTTGTAGCATGCATGTGTATGTGTGAGTGAGACAGTATGTTACCCACTTGTGGGTTCCAGTTTAGCAGGAAGGCTCTGGCTTTACTGGCAAAGTCCCCTTTCTTTACTCTTGACCACTATAGACACGACACGCACATGCTCACATAGGGCTATTCAGCTTTTGCGTGGAGGCCCCTAGAACACTGTGTTGACAAGCTGTGTGCTATGTTAGGCTAAACGCAGACTCAGTGCAATACTCAATAGACAGGGATTCCACTATATAACACAGTTGGAGCTAGCTGGGTGGCGCACACATGCAAAGGGCAGACACGAATGGAGTCAGTTGTTAATCTGTAGACATACACTCTGTCACAGGAATGCTGGGCTCCTTGGACGTCCTCTATAGCGTCCTCATCCACAAGGTATTGTGCAGTTTGTGTGCATGTACATACATGTACATGTACAACCACTGACAATTTTTCTCAACAAAATGTTGCAGCCTTTGTTTATTTATTTGAAGAAATGTGACCAGAGAAGTGTTTATGTACATTCACCAACTGTAGACGACCTGTTGACAACTACAAGTTCTTCTCAAGTTTAAACAACAACAAGAAAACATGTCAAGCTCCAGTTGTTCTGTGTGCAATCTAAATCATCATTTCCTACCTCCAAATGTTATTTCATTGTATTTGCTGTATAATGCAAGTAAAGGGCAGTAGTTTGCACACTGGCTGTAAAGCAAACTGGAGCAGCTTTTCGCCCAGCGTGAGTGGAGACTGAATAGAGAGTAGAAAATAGAAAACCTGGAGAGACTGAGTGGAGTTATATAAGAATCTTGGAGCAGATTTCCTGCTGCTCCACTCTGATCAAACATTGTGTTGATAAAGGATGAAAAGGATAAAAAATAATTGAAAAATAACCATTGACATTGTGTTTTTTTTTTTTTTTTCTTTTTAGCTGATGGCGGTGTATGAGGAGCAGGAAGCCCAGCAGAGGGGTGTGGCTAACTCAAGCCTAGCCCCCAGCCCTGACCTCTACCAATCTGAGCTCTCTGTCTTCCAGCCAATAGCAGGAGGAGAGATTGAAGTCAATTCCTCAGCGCTCAAGTCGAGTAAGTAATTTTACATTTTATTTTGTTATTGCCTGCTTCACCCCCTCTATCTGCAAAATTCAAATTAAAGGAAGTCTTTGTCTACAGATCTATGTCTTGTACAAGAGAGGTTTAAAAATTCACTGCTACATTTAAAACTTCACATTTTAACATTTGACAGCACGTCTTCATCGTCACGATTATTAAACATAATTACTTACAATGTTTTTTCCCCACAAGATTTGTAAATTGGCAAAATTGTAAAGTCGTTCAAAGTTACAAAGTGTGGATGCAAGAATGTGTTTTCCTCATCTCTATAGTATATCCACCTGAGTTACAGTACAGTTATAAATAGCATGCACTGTGCAGGTTATGGCACTCAAACACCTGCCTATTCATGCAGTTATCCAACCAGTATCTTCAGTTAATGTTCATCTTAAACATCAGAATTGGTTTCTGATGGACTGGTTGGAGTGTTTCTGAAATGGTCTCAGAAAAGTGTGAAAAAAAAAAAAAAAAAGCACCCAGTGAGCAGCAGCTCTGTCAAAGGAAACAACTCAAATAAATACTCTTTACAGCTGTGCTGAGCTGAAAAGCACAACACGTAGAACCTTGAGGCGGATGAATTAGAACAGCAGACCATGTCAGGTCGTACTCCGAGCAGCCAAGAACAGAAGTCTTAGACTGGACAGTTAAAGACTGAGAAAACAAGGCCAGGTCTCATGAATATTGATTTCTACTGAGGCAGCAGATGGTAGGGTCAGAGTTTGGCATCAACAACTTGAATCCATAGATCCAACCTGCCTTGTGTCAACAGTCCAGGCTGGTGGTTGTGGTGTAATGGTGTGAAGAATGTTTTCCTGGCTCACTTTGGGCCCCTTAATACCGCTCAATCATGGTTTGAATCTGAGTATTGTTGCTGGCCATGTGCAACCCTTTATCGCCTTAGTTTACCATTTCCTAATGGCTACTTCCAGCATGATAATGCTCCATGTCACAATGCAAAAGTCACCAAATCTGAATCCAGTAGGAGATTCACAGCATGAATGTGCAGCTGACAGTTCTGCAGAAATGATGTGATGCAGCCATTTCTCCCAAAGAGACTGAGAGATCTGAGGGTGCTCTGTCAAGGAAGAGCAATGACCTTAACATCAGATGGACGCTGGCTTTTGCCACTGTGTCACAAAATATTGTCCAAATTGTTGTAGCTCTGAAGGCAAACCAGTCCTTGTTGACTATGGCAAACACATGCACTGTCTCTTATCCAATACTCCAAGTATTTTCAGTACTCCCCCCACTCCTGACTTAGGCTGGTACTGTCTGGTGACATGGTTTAGTTTCACATGGTCTAAATGCTGTTTCAAATTGCTCTTGTGACTTACAAAAAGCCCTTTGGGAACCATTTTACTTTTTAGGTGTAACCTGTAGGTCAGTGCATAAACAGGTCAATGCCATAAGTGATGTTAAACAAGAAACAGGTTTGGTGTGGCTCAGTTTTGATGAGGATGTTGACTGCCAGGTCAAGGATAGCAGTCAAGCCACCATTTTTGGAGTGATGTCTACATGGGAAAGATGAATAATTTGTAAATTGAAAACAAAAGTACGTGTTTGACATTTTACAAAGCTTATTAGATACTGTATGTTTTGTAGACAATATTGTAGGAAGGATGTGAATTTGAAGCTGACTGAATTTCAGTAAAGACAAAGGTCAGGCTGTGGTGGCCATTTACTTTGAGACGCTGATGAAAATAAGATGAGGACAAGCGAAACGTCTGCTGCGCTGTCTCTGAGATACAGACTGAGATGGGAATGAAAAAGATTCAGATGAGGAGAAGGAGAAGAAAGAGAAGGCAGGAAGTGTATGTGTTCTATCAGGCTTGAAGCAAAAACTGATGTCTGTGTCTGGTTACTGTTACTTGGACCAGACCTTTCTTCATGGCCTTTCCTTTTTTTCTGTATCCCTCTCTTTCTGTCTTCTACTCCTGTCTTCCTCTCCCTTTCTTAAACTCTCTCTTCATCTCTTCCTCTCTGTCTTACTTCAAGTCAAGTGTCTCTTCAGTACAGGTACTGTAGCTGTGTGCGAGAGAGGACTCTGTCACTGGTCCAACTTTTATTTTGCCCTCACTACAACAAACCATGTGTGTGATGCATTGCGTACCAACAGCCAAAAAACTTATAAGTTACCTACCACTTTAACTTCTAATGACTGATTCCACTTCCTTTACCTGTGAATTGTAGACCTTATATCTGCTTTGTTGCATCCTCTGTGGCATCCATTTAGTTGGGCGCTTGGCATTTAAACATAATCTGTCATAATCTTGGTTGTTTTCAGAATGTCAGTAATATGACTAATGGAGTGTGATAAAACTCATCCATTTATTGTAAGTTGCTTCTATCAGGAAGTTTCATTACACTCCATTCTTGTTGTGTTTAATGATGCTATGCTATGCTATGCTATGCTATGCTATGCCAATGAAGTTTGTCAGTTATCTTGAAGGATGTCAAACAGTTAATTGAGCTGAGGATCTCCAAAGATGGATCAAGGATCATAAACTCAATATTGCATAGTAGATTATTTCCGCAAAACTCATTTTCCAGTCCCAATGCATTACATCCAATTTCACCTATGTATTGCAGCAAAAACCATTGCATCTATACATGTAGCTTGACTGGTGACAGTAATAAAAGCATTGACATTTCAGTTTGTGTGACCTTCCAAAATTGTGAGGGGGCTTAAGCTGTATGATCCAGACACTGTTAAGACAGGAAGTTTAGTCTGTTTTAGTATGGTCGCCTGTCAGCAAAGATTAGTGGTAATGTGTGACTGTCATGGGAGATTAGAAGTAACGGAGCTCTGGAGACGATCACTGTCAATGTGGGAAGGTCAGACTTAGGTCTCTGTCACTATGTAATGTTTTGCTTCTCACTCTAACCACCTGTCTCCCTCTCACTCTCATCACGCCGTCATTGTCCATCTCTTCTACACTGTCCCTCATTCCTTCACTCACCTCCACTTTTCCTGCCCCTTTCCCTCCCATTTCCTAGTTGATGCATCTGTTCTCTGACTCTCTACTGACCAGGTGCTTTCTTTACTTGTTAGGTAGTATGGGATATCAAATAGTTAAATGGTGTTTTACACTGCAGTCTAAAACTGCAGTACCACTGCTCAAAATCAAGATTCAAAGTGCAGGACATGTCTTGAAAATTTAGGAATGAGACATAATTAGCTGTAGAATAGATAGCTTAGGCTTTCCCAAGATAATCAGTGGTCTTTGGGTTAAATCAATTTACTATCACCTATTGAAGAGACAACAATGGGTACTTCCACAAGATATTTATCCTCAGTAAGAGTTTGAGAAAATTAGCTGTAATTTTCCAACAAAGACCAGATATGTTGAAGCCATTAATATTCACTTTCCATATGACAATTGAAAATAAGTGTCACTAAACAATAATGAGCCTTTAAAATATAGGAACAGACGAGAAGGTTTAAGAAAGAGCTCAAATGATTGGTCAATTATTCAATTAGTTGATCAATAGCAAAGAAGTAGTGATTTCTCTGAATCCAGCATTAAAATGAGGGGGATTTGCTGCACTTCTTTCATTTTATATATATATATATATATATATATATATATATATATC
>CM076658.1:18183187-18242914 GCA_038496675.1 Rachycentron canadum
TTTTTTTTTTTTTTTTTTCCCCTCCAGGTTTTGGAGTTTTGGTTGAAAAAAACTCAAACATTTGAAGACGTCATGTCAGGCAGTGGGATCTTCAGATGGCCATTTCTTTATTGACATCATATGGATTAAATGATTAATCAAGCAAATTCTCAGTGAAACTATTTGCAGTTGAATCGCTAATGCAAATAATCCACTGCAGCCCTATTTTAAGATATTTGTGCAGATTTGTACTTAGTTTCCAGCTGCTATCACTTTAATATATATATACATATGTTCTACTCGAGCCCTTTTCTTTACTTTAATTTTCATCCTAAACATTTTTCCTCTTTTTTTTGTTATTTTATATTGTCCTTTTTATTGCATCTAGCCATAGTACATTTTATCCACTCTATCAAGCTAATTGTCTCTTCCTGTCATTCCCTTAATTTTTTTATCCGTCTACCTCCTCCTCCGTCTCTCATTTTTGCATCTTTTGTCCTCGATCCATTTATCCCCCTTTCATTGCCTTTCCTTGAAGAGATAAATTGATTAGGTTTGATGTAATCTATACTCCTCAGCCAGTCTTAAGAGCACCAAGGGTCCTTTTCATGACAATCAATATATGACCCTACAAATATTATTTGGCATGTGTTCTTAGTAGTCCACTCATTTAGAGTACCCTCCACCCTCACCACCACCTTTCTCATTTTATCCCCAGTGGAACTATAGAAGCTAACATGACATTGTTCTTAATGTATATATAGATTGATGGGCCCTATGAATGGAGATGGTAGATTTGAGGATTGGGAGTGTACCTTACAGATCATAATAATACCTCCAGTTATAAATGTTATTTATTTGCATAGCTCTCTGTGGTGTTGACATTCCTCTCCATTTCACTATTTAAAGCCTCAGCAGCAGTATAGGAAGTAGAGTGGCGTGCTTCATCCATCTGCTTCTGTTAAATAATGATTTTATGCAATGGTCTGATGAGACACAACCATATATTACCTACATGCGCACTGAGATTTGCAAATCAGCCACTTTTTGGCCATTTGAATGCATGAACACCAGTGTGTTACCTGAATGGATCATTCATTAACTTCTCACATAGTCTGCCTTTTGGATCTGGTCCTTAAAGACATAATGAGGATCACACTGAGTTGTGCACACTCATGTATTGTATGTATTCAGCATTCAGGAATAAGCTCTATGATGATGCTCCCCTAGCCATCCAAAGGTATGAAGATACACATGTTAATGTGTCCGGTTGTGCTGATTAATTTGATTCATTAAATGTAGTTATAAAACTCTTTTTCATATGGTTAATATTTAATGTCGATTCTTTCTTTCTTTTATTCTCTACTAAATGTTCACTGACCTCCAGGGTATTGGTCTTTTTTTCTTTTTTCAAAACAAGCTAAAAATGGCAGATATACACAAGTTTCCGTGGAGTTGCTAATGTGCCAGTTATAACATCTGTTTCACGAATTCTGCTTTGGTAAATTCATGCTTTCTTTGGCATTTTGATGCAACCTTTTAAAAATGCAGTTTCCATTGTTTAAAAAATTCTTCTTTAACTTATTAAGTTTGTCTAAAATGAAGTTTTAGTGTTGTCCTTTAAATCCCACAATGGCCCTGGCTAATACACATGGAGACACATTAGTGTTTACATGCACTCATTCTGTAGTATCCATTGTGCCTTTATCTAATTTTATGGTAATCATTGTGGTCGAACCAAAACAGCCTATTAGTCCTGAATGTTAGGGTGTTCTAGTCTGTCTTTGAAGGCACACTTTGACATTTCTTGGACTGAAGTCACAGGTACATTATGATGATGGAAATTCATTTGTCAACCTAACAACAAAAAAAACCCCTCATCTTTCCTCTTTCTTTCTTCCTCATCAGGCTTTGACACTCGCTGAGAAACACACACAAACTCCTGTCTGTAGTGTGGCATGACTAGCTCAGGGTCTGTATCTTGTCATCTAAAAGATTATTATTAGACATGAATTTTGCTGAACTGTGACTCCATCAAAATAGCATTAGCAGTTTTAAGACAGTTATGTGTGCGTGTCTGTGTGCTTGGAACCATTTTTGCCTTACTCTTTGTCAGTCTTGTTTTTTTTCTCTCTCTGTTTATATCTCCTGTTCCATTAGCAGTCTGATAGGAGACAGTCACACTGAGTCGTATTGACAAAGGTTTTTACCTGGGGAAAAGAGCACACCTTAAAAAAATCCAGCAGAATTTAAAAAAAAAAAAAAAAAGAGCATAAAGCACAGGGGTTATAAGAAAAAAGAAAGAAATTAAAATGATAAATAATAAAGTTTATTAGATTCAAGCATTGTTAGTGTTATAGGTGATGCATTAGTAATCGTTGTTTATATATTTACAAACATGTAAACAGCATGTAACCAAATTCCTCCTGTAGATACCTGCTATAAAGAAAGACATTGGGGAAAAGTGGTTGATTTAGAGGCTGTGGAACATCCGCTTTAAAGTTATCAGTACTTATTAAGCTCATACACATGAACTGTATGCACATACACACCTTTGCTTCTGTTTTTTTCAACTTGTCCTAACTGCAGAACTTTCAGTTTATGATGCTGCAGTGAAATGCTCATATGCAGTGGGCTATACTAGTGGTTCTCAAAGTGGGGTTCAAGGATCCCAAGGGGATCAAGTCTTTGAAGATATACCGGGGGTCCACGGCGAATAGGGGGATAATTTATTTTCACCCATAAGACAATGACAGAAACATATATGACTATTTTGGTGGTGGTTTTGTAATAAAACACCTAAAAGCAACCTATCCTATCAGATGATGGACCATGGGACAATATCCCATGTGTCTGTTTAGGGGTCCTTCATGTGAGAACCACTGGGCTAGACGAGGGGTGTGGTAACTGGTCTCAACCTAGCATGATGCTTTAGATGCTGTAGATGTAGTTGCAAAGCTGCAACTGCAACTCTTTTTAAGACTAAGCCATAATGGAAAAGAATGCTGAAAGTTACCTCCACATCTTACTTGTATTTTAACCTTGTGTTTTCTACAGACACCCCCCTGTTGGTGAGAAGTAGCAGTGACTCAGCCCTCAGCCCCCAGCTGACTGAGACTGAACCCTCCCTCAATGAAGACGCCACTGAGATGGTAAGAAACGAAGGCCAATAAATAAAAAGACACATATGTTTGAAACACACATTGTTCCTGTGTCACCGAGGCCACAAATGCTTTTGTGAGAGCTTAAGGGATTTACACAATGACCCATAGCCAGATGATGACACTTCTGAAAGTTTGACATCTTTGCTGAGTTCTTTAAGATCCAGCAGTGTTTGAAATGCTTGATGAATAGAGCAACATAGTGATGATGATGATGATGATTTTATGTCTGTCAAACTCTGTGAGCTTTGACATTTTGATGGAATGATGTGATTGAAAGTTGTTCATATACATATTAGCAGCTTCCAATGAGTTAACCTCATACAACATGTGTATGTAATGTTCAAGCATGTCTTGTGCAAACCTGGTGTAATAGATCTTTTTTCACAGCATCATCTTGACATGAAATAGTCAAATATAAATACAGGTGTTAGCAATAACATTAATTATGGCTCCATCCCATTTAGGTTTAAGAGCCAGGGTTAGGGTTATTGCTCAAGTGTGAGGGGAGGTCACACTTAATACTTGACACAGTTTTTTTAATACTGCTACACATTTCCTGTGTTTTCTGGTGGTATTCTAATAGAGGCTGAGAAATAATTATATATGGTCATTATAACATTGCTAAAACAACAAATCTAAGGGTGGCCTAAGACTTTTGCACATTCACATTGCGGGAACTGTTTCGCTTATGCTCATGCGTAAGACATACATTTTAGTTTTAATCCTGTTTCCTGTTGATATTTTGATACTTGTTTTGTGTCCCACTAGCAAAAGACTTTTGTTGGGCACCTACTTCAAATTTCCACTTGAACAGAAAAAAAAAATTACCTTTAAATTTACTAAGTGTAAATCCCCAAAGTAAACACTTGTGTTAGATAACTTCTTTTGTGCACATTGTGAGAAAGAAATGTCTTTATTATTCCCAGCATACACAACACTATCTACTGTGTATAGTTGGTCAGCAGTGCATTAGAATCTTAATGTATTTGAAAAGATGCGTCGATTTAATGAAGTAAGATACCATGTTTTGTTTTACGTCAGTTTTTTTTTTTTTTTTCGCATGCTCATATAGGTTCATCTGCTTTTGTTAGATATTGACTTGGTACAATGAATACTCATGGACACTGAGTTTTCCTCTTGTGCTGTTGTAATCTAATTGGCAGATTTTCATAAAAAATGTTAAGCAAATTAAGACTGCCAAGGGGATAAACACTTTGATTTTAATGACCCTATGGCCTCTCTTCCGGCAGCATTTCCAGCACAAATGTAATATTTTTTGCATCACTGCTGGTAAAAGCAGCAAATGTTGAAATTGTTTTGTAAACTTATTACTTAACTGCCTACTAATGTATGCGGAGCTGGAAGGACCAAATTTTGCCCCAAGGACTCAATAAGATTCCCTGTTTTTTTCATTTGGAAGTAAAATTATAAATGCTTAACAAAGTCCAGCCAGAGAAATATTGTGTGTGAGATTTATTTAGTCTGTGTCAGATGCTTGTTTATGTTGGGCCTTTTAATTAAAGCCTCTCACACGTATACTGTACACTGACACACATCCATGTCCAAAGCTGTCATTGTTAGAAAAGTTTTATTGAAGTAAGTTTGTAGCAGAATTGCACAATGAACAATTCTCACACCAATTTAATCTCAAACAAATACTTTTAAATAGCAAACAAGGTCAATCGAGTGTGTGTGTGTGTGTGTGTGTGTGTGTGTGTGTGTGTGTGTGTGTGTTGGGGTACATGTGTGTTTGGGGGAAGGTAAGTTGTGCTTAAGTGTCTCCATGTTCTTTCTAATTCAGTCACACTTGTCACATCAGACTCCACTAACAAAGACGAATGACTAAAGGTTTTTTCCTTCTCTTTTCATCCTGTCTCTGCCTTTCTCAACGGGGCAGAGGGCAAACACTTGTTCCTTTCTCTTTTTTCTTTCTGCTCTCTCCTCCCCCTCTTCTCTCCTTCGCTTCACTTTTTTCTCCCACATTGTCCCATATTGTCAACATCTCTGTTTTAGAGTTAATAATTTGGCTCCGTCCCTCATGTAAAACTGGAACATTAGCCACTATTCAGTTGCTTCTACAAGAACTACCTTTCTTTCCTTTTTTTTCTTAATTGTAGCTCATGCTTTTTTCTTTTTTTTTATGAAAACTGCAATTTCCTGCAGTTTCTTATTTTTTTCTGCTCCTTTTGTAAAATTAGAACTGTCTGCTTTGCCACTTTGACCTAAGGGCCTCATGTTTAACCTGCTGATCCATGCTGTCCGTTCGCCCCCCTCTGAAGCTAATATATGTTTTTCGCTGCATCTCCTATTTCCTCTTGAACCGTGGAACTAATGGCTTAACTCTGTATCTATGCATGTCTCTGTCCTTCGCTATTACATCCCTCATCTTCAGTTTTCTTCCTGTGTTCTGTGTAAATACAAAATCTCCAAAAAGGTCAAGTGTCTGCACTGCATTTACAATATGAGCAGCAGCTGTGTTAATCCAGCGTGACTTAAAATTACATTGAAACAGGATAACAGTGAGTTTTTAGCATCCATGTGTCTTTATTGTGGAAGGTTTAAAACAGACCACACACCATTATAATTTTCATGGATGTTATTTTCGAATGATTTGAACTCAAACTGAACTTAGAATGAGCTCCTCCATCTCTTAACTTTACTCTGTAAACTTTACATTTTGCTATATTGTCATTGTTTATTTCCACTTTCACTTCTTATAAGAGTTAGGAGACAATTATTTTGCCAACTCTGCAAAAGTAAAACTCTAAATCCTCACCTATTTCTTCCACTACATTACCCACCAATTATTTTGACATATTCTCTCAGGTGGTGTTTCTTATATGTATTTTACATTTACAAATGCACTTGTTTTCACTACATTAGTGACACTAACACATAGACACTTACGAGTCTGTGGTAATAAATAGTGCCTGTTGCATAGAGATGTAGTTTCAGTGACTTGTTATTGTAGTATCACAGTTCAGCATTCCCTGTAGATGGCTGGACACCACAAATCCCCCAAGTTCACTGGTTGAAGGAACTCCACACCTGATTGGACTCTTGAGTGGTGAAGGCTGTTCCCTTAAGATCTCTCACTGGACAAACATCCTTTTTTTTTTACCCTCACCGTAGTCCCAGCAGAACAACTTGTTTGCAAGGTTCAGTTCTTTTGGGGGATATGATTGATTCTCAGAGGTGGCCAATCTATCTCATTTCAAAACAAAATGCTGTATTTATTGTCTCCTTAACAACTCTCAGTATCCACCAGAAATGGACCCGCAGTCTGTTTTGATATGCAATGAGCATGAAACATGTTTTAGCAGAAGTCAAACCTGGGTGGCTAATAAATTTAAACTGCCAACATTAATCTATTTACTTCTGGTCAAATGTAAGTTGAAGCTGAGGAATGTAGATTATGTTGCTCTGAGCTCAACCTTCCACTCTTTACATCCTAGCTCTGTTTTCATGGCACACCATCACTCCTGTGGCTGGCAATGTAAAATATTACTGGGTGTAAGTTACACAGTAGACTGTGTGCCACTGGGTGTTTATCCGTTGGTCTGCCTGAATGATACCGTGCTCATATATGATTTCAGCTACACCAGCTGTGCTTCTGTGTCTCTTGTACAGTTTATGCTAGCTCCTAAAGTTTCTCTACTCACACATGGCATTACTATGGCCTAGACTTTGCCTTGAATCAAATTTACTGTCATAGTTTTGTTGTTTGAAAATATACGCAATGTTGTGTTAAATAGCTATCAACATTAGCTGAAACTCACACCATTATAGCTTAGATTTTTTTTTTTTTCAACTTTGATACATGAATTTTTACCATTGATTAATTTTTCTTGATGGTGTACATCATGTCAGTCAACAGTTTTCTGTTTTCAAATGGAATCCTTAAATAAATTTGATTTGAACCTTTGAGGAAGCAGAGGAAATCCAAGAAAATCTGTCGTATTAGCTATGTCACACCCACCAAATATATGTAACCTTGCACTACTTTGAAATGATCCTCGATGTAGATCTAGGTTTAAAGTAAGTTGTGATAGTTGTAGATGATTCATATATGTTTCTTGCATAAGTTGTGCTTACGTGTTGTGTAGTTAGTGACCATATTCGCTATATGGTAGTGAGGAAGCCGGCTAGGTGGTGAAGTACGTGGTAATCGCCATGGCAGTGGAACGATCTTCAAGAGATCCTCATGTAAAATTCAAACATACCATTTTTAAGTCAGTTTTCTTGAAATGGCAATTAGAAAAAAAGTAAAAGCTAAAAGAGTCACACAAAAACAACATGAAGTAAAGTTAGCTTAGCTAGGATCACATTGTAAAACTTATTTTATAATGTTTAGAGACATTATCTTCTGACCATTTGAAGAGCTTTAGTGGCCTCAACAGTCAGCTGGGGTGATTCTGCTCAGTCACCATCAGCTTTTTTATTGGAATTTCCCACTGCTCTGATTATGTTAGAGATTTTATGGTGAAGTGATATCAAATGTCATTATGGTTCCTGTAATTTTAGAAAACCATTGTGGTCTTAAATGTGATAGCTGTACTCTGGTATTTGTGCTTTGTAAAGAAAGCTAAATGAGACCATCAGGCAAGAGCAATTTCGAATCACTTAAATTTGCTACTAAATACCTTTTTATAAGTTTCATAGACACCAAGGCTGACAGCAAACAGATTCTTCCTCAGAGTTCCACTAGTGAGTCATTTTACTTGGACTAATTCCAAAAATATAGGCTTCCCATTAAAGTGAGTCAACAAGAAATGTATCAAGTCTTAAGAAAAAGAAATGCTGACATATACAACACTATCCACTGATTTTAGAAAAGGATGCATCATGTATTTTGTTACAAACCTATTTGCTTTTGCATGTCTAATACCGATAAATGTCTCTATAAACTTGAAGTAAAAGAGATGTCATCAAATTTCATACAGCTCGAGCTCTGGGCATTTTTTTCATGTTTTTTTCTATGTTGATTGGTCTTGTTGATGGCATCAGAAAATGACTGTATTACATTCAGAGGCACCATTTGATTAAGAGTTGAGTTTTTAATACTAATATTTATAAATTACATGGTTTACTCCAGTCATTAGAAAATAAGAAAATAAAATGAAAGTAACCGCAATTGCTATTATTTATTACTATTTTCCTTCATGTCTTTCTGTGTGTTTGATGGTCACCTGTGCCACACATCTTTCCTGTGTCTATGCGTTTCTGTCTCACACCTGCTGTGCTGCAATAACTAAGCTCTGTGACCACTGTAAATAAAGAAGTTATCTTTCTGTTTTCCTCTCTCTTCTTCCCCATACATCATTTTCTTTTTATGTCTTCTTCCCTCACACACACACACACACACACACACACACACACACACACACACTGAGTCACTCGCTCATAGGTCTGTCTCTTCTCAACCAGCCAGGTTCAGATAGAGGTAATGGCTCCGGGTAATTGTTCAAATTGTCACTTGGCCTTTTGGTGAGAGCGATGAAGGGGAGAAAGTACTCCTCTTGCAGTAATTCTCTGTCTTTCTTCTCTCTCTGTCTTTTCTCCTACTCTCTGTCCCCTGTCTTTATTTAATTTCAATCCAGAAAGATTTACTGGTGCAGCTCTTCCGTTCTAAATGCCAGGCACAAATGAGTACAGTGAGCCACAAAATCACTCTTGCTGTCCCTCTCTCACTTCCTTTCTTGCTTACCGCACACACATGCACACACGCGCACACACGTACAAGGTTTCAGGTTAGTTACAATGTGTTAATCACGCTGGGAGTATTTGTCCTTGCCTAGAATACCACTGGGGCTAATAAGGCTGTACAGCACTTCTTTGTCATGCTGCCTGGGTGTGCGCACACCTGCACCCTGGCACCCTCTATGCATGTTTGTCAGTGATCACTTTGTATACCTGTGCATGTGCATGTGCTGAGCCTTTTTATGTAAACATGTCTACTCCTTTGTGTTTACACCTCTCCTGTTCCTCTTTATACCTATGTTGGCAATTAAAGAGCTGAACCTAGATTCGTGAAATATGCCAAATGAATCTGACATGTTCCAAACAGTGAACTGTAGCTGGAACTCACTGTTCTCACCAGGCAGAACTACTGCTACTTTAGGGAAGTAGATGTTTATTTACTAGTTAATGAATTCATTTATTCACTGTAACTCCTTCATTTGAACACACACACACACACACACACACACACGCACACACACACGCACACACACACACAAAAAATGTTACATTGTCATTGTGTCATTTTTGTATAAATTGAGAGTTTTAGCCATTGGTATTCCAAACAAATTTTAGATTATTTTATTTAATTAAAAAATTGGATTATGTTATATTTTGAATAATATTTGTTTACCTTCCTGTTCATCTCTCTGGCTCTTTGACCTGGTATTTATCAAAACACATATTCATTTCAATTCATCATCCATGTCTGCAAAGAGATATTTCAAGATGGATTACCCTGTTTATCACTTTTATACAGACACACACACACACACACGCACACACACACACATGCCACAAATACATACACATAGGCACAAATTGTCCAGCATTCATTACTACTAATTTGTCATACTCACTCTGGGAGTGTTTTTAGAGAACACTTAGCCTGATTGGTTATTCAGTAATTAGTAATATCACTAATAGTTCACTCTTTTTATCCGCTTTTATCCACTTTCAGCAATTATTAGATTGGACCGAGAAGAGTAAATGCTTGCAGCCCATTTATTACAAGCATAGTTATTCAAAGCAGGATTATCCATCATTGGGTTCAAATGGAAATTCTACTATTCTCATCTCAGTTTTTGGAGGACCCCTAATGCGCACAAGTATCGATTGAGCTGTCCGAGGTCGACAGACTAATGTATTATTTTTCCCTGCAGTTGTCCTCCATATATTTCTAATATATCTTTGTCAGTCATGATTATATTTTATTTTCCATCTGATCTTTCAGTCATTATTTCTAGTGAGATTTTATGGCACATGTATATGCATTGTCTGTCTTAATGGGGCTGTACTTACAATTTACATTGGCTGACAGTGCTGATCAACCTTGAACCTTGAATGTTGGAATTTTTTTTTTTTTTTTCAAGCAAATAAAAGAAGGAACAGGAACCACTTTACTGTTCAACAGATTTAAAGTTTGTTATAGTATCTTTGATAATGTGAGGTCAGGATGAATAATGAGCCACATTTACTCGTTCAGATTCATTTACTTGTTATAAATTAGCCTTTGATAAGTAACGTATGTTGCCGGCCTTTATAATTAACATGTCGCTCTTCCAAAGAGAGAGAGAGGGAGACCATATTTATATGCAGTTATTAAATGAGACACACATTTAAGCACCAAAGATTTTCCAATTAATGTATGAGTGGCTGTTGTTATGACAAAGAGGTTAGGATAATTAATGTTACCTGTCATCCTGTAAGTAATTAAGCTCACATGACAGCATGTGTAGCAAGACCAGACTAATTGATTTCCAGACCGCCAAACCTCTAACATATGTTTACTGTATTTGTCGTCTGTCCCACCTCACCTTCCTTCTCCCCTTCTCATCAGCCATCGTCTCGGGTTTTTTTCCTGCAGTTTTACATCTTTCTTATATTTCCTTCACTACTCATTTGTCTTGCTCAGTTTCTCTTTCCATCCCTTTTCTTCTCCCTTTTTCCTACTGACAGGTGGTGTAAGTCATATGGCAGTGGGGTGAAAGGTTAAAGGTTAAAGGCCACGTTAAGAGTCCATTAGTGCCTACCACTAACATTGAGCCTTATTGACCTGTGTGTCTGCTCACATGATCAGTCTGCGCATGAGCTCAACTGTCCACATGCACGCATGAACATGCAGATTAGGACTGAATGGATTCTGATCATTTGGACAGATGTTCTGAGACAGTGATGCAGTTGAAAATTATTTATGTATACAGCAAAATTCATGCTGGAGGCAGTTTCAAAGTGCTCTACATACAATTTAAACGGGCTTCAATTTTGAACAAAAAAAAAATGAAATCAAGCTTTTACAGTTGCTGCTTTTACTTTACAGGTAAATTGTGAGTGAGGCTGCATTTTTTTCTTAAAATTTTAATTGCAAGTGTTGTAGCTTTATCTTAAGAGCATGGATCGTAAACCCAGAGGAACGTATTATCATAAGGATAAAAGCGCCACTCAACAAGACTCACACCCAGCCCAGTGGTGGCATAAGGACTTGAGGTGTCTCTTGAGAGAATAAATCAATACTTCTCCTTCACAGTATCTAAAAACTACAGAACATTACTGAATGTCCAAAATGTTATTAGCTTCAGAAAGGTGGGATTTATTGCAGGGCTGTTGCATCTGACAGTATAAGACATTTATGATTCATGTAAAGTATTAGCTGATTCATCTCTCTGTCACTGTCGCATGGTGACATGGTATGAAACCTTGTCCCTGTGGAGCTCACCTCTCTGTGTTTTCACAGAAACACAAACACTTCATGCCAGCCCTATGTCAGTGTATAGAGTAATTATTACAGATCCCTTGGCTCACATTTACATGCTTCTTTCTCACACCTCTCTCTCTTTCTCTGAGTTGCTATAGCCGTTGTCAGTGTTATTTATTATTGCATGACAACACTGTCGTCTTGCCTTCAGATATTAATTGCTATTTGTACATCACCCATCCATCAATTTAGGAGCTCCTTCACTCATCACTTCACTCATTTATTCTTTTGTTAATCATGTATTCCTTTGTCTTTCTAATTGCAAAGATGTATTTGTTGAGCTCAGGATTTCATGTTGGGTGTAATGTGCTAAATAGTCAATAGTCAAAACACAGTCCCTTAAGTCCTCCACTTAGTCACTCATTCCCAGCTTTTTGTTTGTTTACACTGCTGATAAGTGAATCCATCCACATGTCCTCCTATATCCACAACATCTTTTTTTATTTCATTTGTGGTTCTATTAATTCTACTTTATGACAAGTTGAGTCTTGTTGGAGCTTTTTGTTCCATTCTTGTATTGCTCTCTTTTCCAAATGCCAATCACTGACTAAGCTGAAAGGTGTTGTGTGTGTTCGTGTGTGTGTTCTCTGCAGGCAGCCGGTCCCGCTGTGGAGAGGCCTGCAGGGGTGGACCGAGCCCAAGGCAAACACGCCTTCAGTGGCAGGTCAGTTTGTGGGTTTACTGACATATGCTGTGATATGTATCCATTCTGTTTCCAGTCATCATGCTGAATCAGTGTGTTCACAGAAATAATCTCAAAAAAGCTTTCTGACTTTAGGACTCTGTGTTATCTGCTTTTTTTGCATATGCATGTTTGTCTACATTCATGTTTATTGATGTTTATGTGTGTGTTTCTGTCCTAGTTTTTCTTCATTAAAGCTGTATTCTAATCCAGATCAAGGCCCTTACAGATATAGTTAGTGAGAGGAAGCTCCATCATTAGCCCACTACAAAAGACTGCAAAATCAGGGTCAGGGTCACGCACACATGCACACACAAGCATGCACACACTCACACAGGCTCACACAATAATAATAAACAACTCCAAACACACTTGCATCTGTCTTTTTTTTTTTTTTTTTTTTTTTTAAGAGGCAGATGCAAGTCAACACACACATGCATAGACTGATGACTGTTGCTTAATGAAGTGTTAGGGATGCAGAATGCCCATTTCTCTGGTGAGCCTTTTCATCGTGCATATTTATGTGTGTGTTTATTTTAGCGGTGTGTGGGCTGGGAGGATGTGGGGGAGCAAGGACAGACATTTTTCATACATGTTGCAAACATGTAGAAGAGCATAGTAGAGTCTTTTAATTCTGTTCATTCATTTGGTCTCTCCTTGATGACCAGGGTCTTATTGTGGCAGTTTTGAATATGATTCCAAACTATCACATGTTGTACACAAGGCCACACTAAAGCCATATGACTTGATGTAACCCAAAGGTCTATCTCAGACAGAATAAAAGACAGTTATCTTCTTAGTGCCCACACAATTAAACCATGGCAAGTCTCTGCATTAGCATGACTTATAAAAACCCATGCCAGTAAATTTAAGAAAGTGGCTGTTACGTCACTGATGAATGTGGCGCTCTGTCTGACAACACTGACCTCTGTTAATGGAGAGTATATTAGTCTGTGTTTTAGAAATTAGTAGGTCATTATGGTCATGCAATTAATCCACAGTTAATTCATAAATACTAAAACAAAATAATATGTAGTTAACCTGTAACATGGACAGAGAGTTAGAGCTATGTGGAGAGAATAATGTTGACATCAGCCTTAGCCGTTGCAGTCTCTCTCCATAGCAACCAGCTGCAAGCAGAGGGCACAGACAAAGATTAGATCACTCACACGTATTCTCTCACTCAAACTCATTTAACCATACTTCCTTAAACAGTGACTTCAACCGCAGACATTTCTTACATGTCTTTATTAGAGGCAGGCCTCGATTTCTAATTCATTCTGTTTAATATAATTGGTCATGTTTTGGCAGGCACCATACGCAACAACAGCCAGATGGGATTAGAGAACAATAAAGCAAAGTGCGCATACTTTAGATGAGAAAATTGCATGATTATATTGCTCGGTTTATTAAATTAAGGAAGTATGGTATACTCCACAGAGGCATATTCTCCATTCAAGGTTTGGGCACTTCAGTAAATTTTTCTCATGTCTTTCTTGAGTGATGATCAAGTTGTGTCATTGACTAACTGATATGCAGTCCTGTCACCTCAGTTAATGATAGGAAGCAAATTCTGATTAAAATAATTAGACAGGAACATCTGAATTCAAGTGAATCAATCAGCACTATACAATCTAATGCAGTGAATATAAAGGTCATTATTTTTGACACGCATACCCTCACAGTCTTTTGATTTCCTCAATTTTTTTTTTTTTTTTTCTGAACATATCCTCTCATGTACACACGTACACTATCGCACACAAACCATCTCAGCTGTGAGTAATGTAAGAGTCATGTAATGGTTTTTGTGGTTGTTGGGGAAACGATCCTTGAAATTGCAAAAAAAGTCCAAAATGAGTAGAGGAACGTGGCTATAAACATTGGAACGGTAAAGCATACATTAAATAAACGTGTGTGTGTGTATGTGTGTGTGTGTGTGTGCTTTTTGAATGAGAAGCTACACCTATAAATACAGTAATGGCTTATCATAATTTTAACCACACAGCATGCTCACCGCAAAACTCATTACCTTTGAATCAAAATGTCCTTTTTATACGGGGAAACAGATTTAGTGTAAATTGGTTTATTGAAATAGCATTGCCAGTATATTATATTTCTTTGTGAATTAAGGCTCTGTGTTGGAGGTGTTTTAGAAGCTAGGAGGTGAAAAGGTAAATAGGTTTCACTGGGTGCACTAAACAAACTGGATGTGAAAGGGGTTTTCCATGGATAACTGAGTTTATTCATATGTCATTTTGAGACCAAACACTCTGATTCAAGAGTGAGGATCCCCGTTGTGATGGTAATGAGATACTTGGTCTATCTGTTGGTTGGTCTGCACCTCTATTGCTCTGTACCTGCCCATCTGCCTTCTCTACCTCTTGTTTTGTTCCTTATTTCCAGCTTGGTTCCTGTTTGTCATTCTTTTCATCGTCAGTCTCTTCATATGTTCACATGCCACAATGGGGCTATCGCTACTCAGCTATCGGGTTGCCCCAGCCATAACTCGCTATGCTAACATCAGCTCCTCAATCTAGTGAGGTTTGTGTGCTGAGTCGTTACTTTTAGCGAGACATCCATTTTACCCGACCGACAAGGGAAACTCCCTGCCTCAAGATTGTGCTCATGACATTTTTCCTCATTGGTCAGCCTCAGCTCTGGCCTTGGTATTTATTAGCAGTAATGTGGAGATAATGTGCAAACAAGTGAATGGCGTCAATGTAAATGTGCTGAGTTCCGTTGCTATCACGTTCTGCGTTTGCGACGCAGGAAACTCTTCCTTACTTCTGGAACTAGAATTTTCAATAGACACCAGAGTTTGTGGGAGAAATAAAGATATATTAAAAATGTAATATTTTGAATCCTTTTGGACGAAACACGTTAGTGTGTATATCTCAAACATTAAATGACCAGCCTGCTGGTTTTTGAGTCCCAGAAAGATGTGACACATCAGTTTGTCAATCATGTTTTTTGTTTTTTTTTTTCATTATAATTGTAGCATATTTTGACACCATACTGTTCAGTAGTAAAAAACTAAAAAAATTGATATGTGTTCATTCCGATTTTCAGGATAGATGAGTTGTAATGAAATGGATTTTAATACAGTATATTTGTAAACTTAGACTTGATTGTTACTGATATCATTAAGCTGTGTGCTCATTCATTCATCAAAGAGCTACCATTTATAGTGTTTTAATTTCCTCTGTGAATCTGTATTTGAATGTGTTAATCTTTAGCAGTACTGTGCGTTTTTACCTTCCTTTTACTCTCTACATCTCTGGTGCTCTCCACTTTGAAGGCCAGCTTAGAGAGAGAAAGAGAAAGGGAGATGATAAATAAGAAGAAGGACGAGAGGGTGAGTTGCAGTGAGAGGAAGAGAGTGGTTTGGTAATGCACATCCTCCTTTTTTGTTATTTCTCCTCTGTGTTTCTGTCTTTCATAGTGAGGATCAGTGAAGTGGCAGGTGGATAAAGAGAACACCTGCTCTCTTCATCTCTCTCTGCTCCTCTCCCTCTCTGTGTGTTTGGCCCTTTCTCTCTGTCTCTTGTTTTTTTCACATTGCGCTCCCTCTCTCATTTCTTCTCAAGTCTCACCCATTTTGTCTCTCTCTCACCCCCACTTCATTTTTTGTATTGATGCAGCCTGTCAAACATCTCACGCAAAAAATAAAAAAAAGAAAATGCAAATGGATCTCAAGTGTGTGTGTGTGTGTGTGTGTGTGTTCGTTCTAGTGGGAGTGTTAGAGATCAGAGGCACAGCAGCAGGAAGGGATAGAGGGAGGGGTGGATGTTATTTTTTCCTCTCATATTAATGCTATTCATTAGCCTTGTCTAATTAATTCACTGCCTCCTCCTCCCTTCACTTCAGTATATCTTGCTTACAGACCCCCCTCGCTTCCTACGTTCTTTTTTTTCCCTCCCTGTTTTCTACAGTTTTCTGTCCCCCTCTGCATTTCTTTCTCTTCTCTCTCTCTTCTCTTCTCATTTTTTTGCCAAGCTAGGGATATCCGTCTGAAGAAGCATTTGGTCTGCTCAGCAAAATGGCAAAGACTGAAATGTGTAATATGTAGATAATTTTATATGAATTGGTTTAATATATTTATGTCCAAAGAGACTAAAACTCAATCTGTACCTTGTGTTTAGTGCTAATTAGGAAATGTTAGCATGCTTTCAAGCTAAATCAAGCTGGTTTACGGTACTGGTTACTCTAATCACAGTTGTCGTCTGACCCAAATTTATTAAACATTTTTATCATGTACTATACTAGACTTAAAGTGTATATATTTTTGCAGCCGGTTCATCTCTTGTTACATTTTACATCACATAGCCAGCTCTGGCTTGAAGTCTGAAAGCTAGGCAAGTTAGCTCAAGCGGCCTTCTCCTTCATCTTTTTTTTGGGCCAATTCTAAACAGTTCATCCTTGAGTCCACGTTGACGGTTGTACCGACTTTCAAGAAATTCCCTTGAGGCATTACCGAGATATATTTTTCACGAGATGCAAGGACATATGGACAACCCAAAAACATGAAAAATGCAACTATAAGCAAACAGGGTGGAGGTCAGGGGCGAGAGGAGGACTGGCTGACTGCCACCAGCCAGGCCAGGTGATCTGAATTTCCCTGTCAGCTGCTGTCCACCCACCAGGCTCCTGCACAGGGAGTTGTCACATTTTCTACAATTGTTTCGTTTTCTGAGGTGCTCTTGGATTTTTCACCACCAATTTCAATCAATTCATTCTTTGCAACTAAGAGCAGGTCTCCCATCTCCTTTTTGTATTACTTATTAGAAGAACAGTGTATAGTATATACTTTGACTGTTTTGAGTGCACTGTAATTCACTTTTCCAATGTCAACAGAGAGTAGAACCTGCTCAGAAGCAGTATACAGTTTAGAAATGGGACACAATGTTAGTCTTTTTTTCTCTTAACTCATCCTTTTTCTTCTGTCTTTGTGTCCCCCCTTTTGCTCCCTCTCTACCTTCCTCCCCACATACATCCTACACTTCTACTTCTGTCCTTGCCTTCACCCCCCCCCCCCCGAAGTCCCTTGTTTCTTATTGTCTGGATTAAGTCAAATTTGCTGAGTGGTGATGAGGCTGCATCAGCTCTGTGTGTGTGTGCACATCACTTCTTTCCCCCGTCACAACACACCATCATCAACCACCCTCTCTCTGGAGTTTATCAGCATCTGCACTACTATCAGTTCAGGAGGTTTAGGGATAGATGGTCTACAGAGAGGGATGGAGACAAAACAAGCAGACAGAGTTAGAGACAGAGAGAGAAAGGAGGGTAGATCCAAAGAGCACAAAACTAAGTACAGACAAACTCACTTAGAAAAAACATGCACACACAGGGAGCAGAGAGAAGGTCAGGGGAGGATTAATGGCTGTGCTCTGATAGATAAACTAATCAAACAAACAAAGACACACATTAAAACACAGACAGAATGTAAAGCAGACACTCACTTGAATAATCCAAACTAGACAGAGGCATTGAGAGATTCAAAGAGAGGAAGAAACCCATAGAGATGAATGGCACAAAAAAGTTTTGACAAACAAGCACACACACACAGAGCAGTCTGTAGTTTTGTTGACTTTGAATAGAGTGTTGGCATCTCTTCCTCAAAGGGCTGAGTTCACAGACATGGATTAAATACTTAAAAAAAAGGTATTTTTAGCACAATTAATGCTTCCATGTAAAGGGATATATCAATCTAGGATAGTAAGTTTCAAACGTAACCTAACCTAAATAAGACACATTTTCAGCACTGTTTCTATTTTAGTGTCTGTATTTGTGTGGCTCCATGGGGGTTTTGTGTGTGATCTTTCCAACATCCTGGGATCAAGCTTTTTTGTCTCAATTGTCCCTTTTTAAATTCTTCCATTAGTCTCTGTTGTGTTTTTATATTCTGTACATATGTGTGCAATGAAGGATTGATCAGATATGTATCATGGTGTCCAGGTAAAGTCATCTTGTGTCACATCTCTGAAAGTAATCAAACACTTAAAATAGATATTTTGGGGTGAGATGGTTCCCACAGGTCTTGGAAATGAAGTGAACATTCTCAACTTTAGTAATTGCTCACAAGGTGATCTGATCCTCATATAAGTCACAATTGTAGGAAAACACAATGCGCTTCATGCTAAACTTCCTGCAATTTATGACATAAAGACACATAAAAACACTTTATTTCGAAAGGGTACATACTCTTTTCCTTGCCTCTATATGCCTTAGCTCTCTTGATTTGTGTGAATCCTGAGATCTGCACTTTTTTCATAATTACTATTGAATAGTTCAAATTGAAGTATCGTGTATTTGAATTTGAATCTATGTATTGTTTTTCCGCACTGATTTGATGGTTGTGGTGTGTATGTGTGTGTAGCCTGACCAGAACAGTGGAGATCCTGGGAGAGGACAGTCCTCTGGGAATCCACGTGGTTCCCTACTGCTCATCACTTAGTGGACGGTGAGTTGTGTGCACACTAAAATACAGAAATGCATTCACACACTCAGTCACTTGGGTTTATGCACACGAAAACAACAGATCTACGTAAGCCCTGATTCTGCCCTTTGACCTCAGAAAGCCTCGTCTGTCTCCCAGCTACAGTACGTCCCAGAGTTATTTTCTCGTAATCCTGTTCTGCACTTGAAAGGAATTCTGTCCCCTTGTGCTATAGCATACAAAAATGGTGCGCGCGCACACACACACACACACACACACACACACATAGAATGGAAAAGGGAAGAAAAGGAAGAAAAATTGCACAGCTATGCAGGACTGTTATTTGGGTGTGTGACAATCAGACAGTGGAAGGGGGATTTCCTCAAGGAAAGCAGGATGAGTTTTTATGGCTGTTCTCATGACTCACCTGACCCTGCCAATCTCCTCTTTAAGTCCCCCACCCCTCCATCTCTCTCTGTTCTCTTTTTCCTCTCTTGTTCAGTTTTTCTCCGTCCCCTCCTCCTTCTTCCCCGAACACCTCTTCTATCACTCACCATTTACCATAATCTCTTTCACCTCTTAACCTACTTTCATCCTTTTGGCGCTCAAGTGTTTTGTGTGTCACTGTCATCGTTTTTGCTTTGTTCAGCTGTGTTAGAATGTGGGGAAATGGTAGAAACTGTGGATTGAGGTTACTGGAATTGTTTTTTCAGTGCATCCTACCATCTTACTGTCTGTCTGTAAATGTGTATGCCTTTTCACCCTGTCTGTAGACTGTGTGTGTGCATATCTGTCTTGTTATCTCCTAATCTCTGCTCCCACACGACTTTCGTCAATTGATGTTGGATCATATAAGTACAGGTAGAAAACAACACATTGTCACAAGTCATCAGAAGTTTCCCTTGTCTATGCATTCATGTGTCCAGGGATTTAATACAAACTGTAGAACTGATGCCCAACGGTTTATGCAGCTTGTAACCTCCCTCTCTCTCCTTGCATACCTTCAGCTCTCTCGGTCTGTTCATTCGAGGAGTGGAGGAACACAGTCGCTCAAGAAAGGAGGGTTTGTTTCAAGAGGACGAGTGCATCGTCAAGATCAACAACACTGACCTGATAGACAAGACATTTAGCCAGTGAGTGCAACATTGTCTGTGCTGGGGCCTGGGAGTCACTGAAATTAATCAATACAATCAATCAATCAACCAATCAATCAATCAGTTTAATTGCTACGATATTGGAGAACAAAATAAATGTAATTGTCTGCAGTATTTCAGATGTGTCATATTACAACATAGTACTGAAAATCTCACATTCTATTTAACTAATACATTTAATATATACATAGAGAGTAATAGATGCAGGGAAGGTTATGCAGTCAGTTAATGATTTGGGTTGTATGGATGTATGCTGATTTGGATGTATGCTGGTCCTATTTATTGAAAAGGATTAGTTCACTTAATTACAAACAAACAAACCTTCCTCCAGTGATGCCTAGCTGTGCGGGAAATTTAGGTTTTTTTGCTAATGCTTTAATGTATCAATGTTTTAATGGAGAGTAGAGCCTTCATCCCGGACCAGTTAAAGTTAATTGAAATGCCCATCTGTACTGCTACAGAGAGGAAGAAAATCATTAAAAGTAGATTAGATTTGAGCCTTAAATATTCTATGTAGATTTGATTGTCAAATTAAGTTACTTTAGAGTTGTAGATGGTCACCCACTGTGATTTTATTTTAACACTATCAGAAAAAGAAAAGAAAAACAAGGTCTATGTGTGTACCAGAGTAGTGGTTTTCATACAGAAAACCTGTTGGAGTCAAGCCTGGCTTGTCTTTTGTTACTTCTCACTGCTGTCCATCCTTCTGTGTCTTGTTTACATTTCCATTGTCAGAGGGCTTGTATATCGCTGTTGTAATGCCATCACTGGGAAAGGCAGAAAAGTGTGTGCGTCTGTCAGAGTTGGCCTTTGTGTGTCTATTTCATTCCTCTAAGGCAAGATTTGTTCAAGATTCATATGACACCAGATGTTTCTCAGTAGAGTTTGCTTACTGTAGCATTGAAGCACCTGAAACAAAGTACATTAACTCAAGTATAGTTTTTGGGGATATAACATGATTACGGAGCATTAAAATGACAAAAGACACACTTGTAAAAATGACTGCCACAGATTACAGGGACTGATGTGGATGTTACAATGATTATCACACATTACAACGTCTATATAGTCTACACAACAGTACTTGTCCACTGCTCAGTGTGGTAATAAGATTATATGTGAGGTATTTTATGCTGCACTGTAGGTAAAGGGATTATCACCGGAGGGGTTTGTGCCTATTGTTCAAAAACAGGTGTATATTCACTCTCTCACAAACCACCAGTTCACACATACATGCACACACAGACACAGTTTGTCACCCATAGGCATTCGGTCTAAAACACATATCCACACATATTCATCTGCATCTGAGCGATGCAAGACCGATTCCAAAACCATAAGACAAACTAGTCTCAAACCTCGCGTCACATACATCCAGAATATTTCTTGGCATCGACAGGTTTGATTGTGATCTCACACACACACACACACACACACACACACACACACACACACGTACTTGCCAGTATTGTTCTGTCATGGCAGGTGTATTGAGATGTGCAAATTGGTCCAGTGAAATATGTGTAAGTAGGCCACTGATAGTCCATTGATCCCTGTTAGTGTCATGCCCAAAAACATGCGCGCGCACACACACACACACGCACACGCACACATGCACACACACACACTCACACACACACAGCCATTGTCTCATCTTGGCAGCTGTACTGAGAAACCCTGCTTGATTATAATATCTTTTCTCACACAAATGTGGCTGCACACGTTGTCCAATCAGGAACAACAATGATATCATCTGAGCACAATGGTCCCAATACACACATCAACACACACACTGCTTTCACATCTAGTGTCATTGTACTGTATTGTGGTCTTAATACAATGAAAATCACTTCAAGTGTCATTCAGCAAGGTGTGACACAAGCACTTGCTTAGAATGCCTAATGTGTTTAACGGTTTTAATATGCAAATTCTGTCAGAGAAGAATGAAGATGAGATGACCACCCATCCCTAAACGCACACAGTCTTACTGTCTTAGAAATCATTTGTACTTAGAGCTTCATTTACAGAAGTCGGCTGTTGGATTTACATGCGGGAAAATATCAGTGGGTCACTCAACACTCTGTAGACTGGCAGGTGTAATGGGTACATTCGTTTTATACTTTATGCACACAGTCTAAATGAGGCTCAGTGACGAAATGCATGCTACATAGTAGATGTAAAGTAAAATTCCAGTGCATGTAAATATGCAGTACTCATACTTAAAGCACAGTTGACTTGCTCTGGTGATCAAGTGATGGATTGATTATCATCACATTATTACTATCGGATATTATTATTATTATTATTACATATCTACTCCATTAAAATCTGTATAACCCCCATACACGACTTTCTAAACATAGTCTCTAGTTACGGAAACGTTATGATCATTACATGTAATAATAATCTAGCCAGGAAACAATAGGAGTGTAATCCAATCAAATTTAAATTAACTGGATTTTTTCTGTTGGTTATCTGAGGAGAATGATGGTGTGTACCAATCGCTCCTGACACAACAGTCCTGTTAACTTACTTAGCATAATCTGATAGAAACTAATTGTCTCCAGATCATCTTTTTTATAGATCACAAGGTTATGATGGCCTTTTGCACAGGTGTTATCATTCTGTATCGCATCCCCTGTTCCGTCTTGTCCTGCGCTCATTGAAGATAAAAACAATCACAGTTAGTCAACAGAAGAAACCACTGACAAATGGGTAGAAATAAGCTTTTTTTTTTTTTTTTTTTTTTAATACAACTATTTTATATAGTTAATACAAATATTTTTTAAGAGTTACACAAGACAATACATTTTAATGAGCCTGGATATTTGATTTGATTTCAGTTCCGTATCATTTCTGACTGCTTAGCTTACACATACAGCCGACTCTTTAAAGAAAAAAAGTGCACAAGCTGGAGAAAATGCACCAAAATCCTGTGTAATATGACCAGGGGCCAACTAAGAAACTCACTTTATCACCAGGTTAACTTGGCTCAGATCAGCATTTCTCAACCTTTCTCAGACCAGGGGCCACTTAACTTCAGACGTGCGCAATATCCACTCTATTTGCTGCTATGACATGAGAGGCTTGTTAGTCACTAACTCACAGGACAAAGGATGCTCTGTGTGACAACGTACGAATCACTCACACATGTGAACACTGTCCAGATGTCATGATTTTGTTCTTTGTCAGTGTGTTTGACAGTCAGTAAGATGATGTTGACTGGTGAAATTTCAATCCCAGAGCAGAGCTGACAAAGCTTTGAGTAGACGGTGTTGCAGTTAGTCCAACAACAGCCAATTTAGACCTCACCATGGGTTCTGGTGACTTCTGATGAGCAGTTTTCATTATTTCTGACATTTAAGAGACCAACTAATCATTTTCAAATAACTGCCATTGAAAACAGTTGTTAATTATACCCATCCGTCTTGGAAATGACAAATCACTTAAAATCTGTTTAGTAAAGATATATGAGTTTAAAATATGCAATGGTTACATTTTTTGTAAAAAATAGGACACCCCATTTATAATCATTAGCAATTAACTGGAATTTAATTTGTCACTTGTAATCAGATTTATATTTATATCTTTTATTGTATGTTTCTCCTAATTGAGTAATATATCCATTGATAATGACTGCTTGTCAGAGATTGAAAGCTATTTATACTGTATGCAATTGTGATTAATTGCATGATTAGTTTTATTGGTATATCAGTATGGAGGACATATACCTTACTTAAAACTCCACCCACTAGTTGAGCAATACTTTTCTCCTGCCATTACCTCTCTTGCTCTGCACCAATCACCCACCTTTCTCTTTCGCCCTTTACCCCTCTCCTCCTCACCCTCCTAGAGCCCAGGAGGTGTTTCGTCAGGCAATGCGCTCCCCAGTTGTCCGCTTGGAAGTAGTGCCCTCATTCAACAAAGAACGCTATGAGAAGAGTCTGATTGGTCAGCTGTTTAGCAACAGTGCTGCTCCTGACAGCAGCCCTCGAATCACCAAGACCAAAGAGCCACCTCCGCCGGTCAAAGCCAAACCTGTGTTTAAGCCCTTAGAGAATCCACCCACTCGATTGACAGAGGATAGTCCCACTCAGGAAGCTCCTGTAAGTTGCTCTGCTCACTCATAGACATTTTGACCTGTGAACTTTCTGAAATGTTTTTCTCATATCCTACTCACTGTATATACAGTATAAGATGAGTTCAAGAAGTTAGGCTTTTAATGATAACGGATGTGAAGTCACATTCTCTTTCACTTGCAATAAGAAACTGACTGAGTTCAAACTTCTGCCACTTTGCCCTCTGATAAACTGCTGGTTTCTTAGAGCACATACAAGTCTTAACACCTCCTCCAACATCCCCCCATCCAGTGGCCTTGATATACCACTTCTGGCTTATGTCAGGATATGTCTAGCTTGTAGAACCAGAATACAACCCCCCGTTATTTTTACTTGGATCCCATTGCTTATTCAAACACATGCAATTGTGGTATCAGCATCACCATGGTGACATGGCTGACATTTGAGGAACAACTGGCAGAGAGGCAATAGTTACTTAGCAACAGCTGAACATCATCTTATTTATTGTTTTTGTTAAAAGTGTTTTTCTATTATTGGATGTTGGAGCACTGTTTCCTAAATATTTAACAGGACTTATTTCTCTGTTCCTGGTGCCTCCATACTTACAAATACATCCCATACAAGTTTAGAACAGTACATCAATGCTTCCTTTTCATAATTCCTTTTGATAATTTGTGCTTGGAATATTTTCAGATGCAATCAGAGCTTAATAAGTGGATAACATTGACTATGACTCATGTGGTCACTTTTGTGTAATAGTCTATTAGTCTCCTTTAACAAATATCACCTCACTCTATTTTTTATATGTCTTATGAAGGAAATAGCTCAATTTCACAGTTCACAGAGCAGTCCAGTCATTAGAAATGATGACATGAATGTGACAAATTGGCAAAATTGAAATATGCAAATAGTTCATTTAAATAGATTTAAATTAAGCTGCTGTTGACATCTTTTCTTGTAACCTTCTATTTTTTATGCATTTTAGCTCTGTAAAAATGACTTGAATGCGTCCTTTCTCCACCTAGACGCCCAAGGGGAGGAGCGAGAGCCCCCTCCTTAAGAAAAGTCCTGCCCTCTCCAGCTTAGTGGCCAATAAGAGAGGAGGAAGAAGATTGAGGATCGACTTAAAGAAAGGTGAGGAGCCTGGCCTCAGAGCCTCACTCACACGGTGTAACAGCCTATTTTCAAAGACGTCTCACATGAGCGTTGTTCTTTAAATATTACTTAATTCACTGATTTGTGGAAATTTAAAGTTCTCTGAATCAATTCTGTTCAGTTTTAACAGTCAACTTACTTTTGAGGGAGGACAGTATGTGGAGCCTCTCTTTTGATCCCATACACCTGTCGTTGGAGACTTAGAGGCGCGCAAGAACTTAAATTTTTCCATATGTGTGTCTGATCAGGTTTTAGAGATTCAGGCAGAAGTAAAATAGTTTGTGGAGTCACATTTGTTTTTTTCATTTTTTCTTTGCTCCTTTTTTTTCTTTCACTTTAAGTTGGCACTTTCTGAATGTAGATAATTGACCCGCTTTATGTCTCTTGCTGTTTGCCCAGCATTGTGCTTATTTTTGTAAATCTTCCTTTCTCTGTTCTCTGGCTGACTCTCCTTCCTCTCACCCTTCCTCCCTCCATCTTCCTGATTCCCTCTCTTCAGGGTCTATTAAGTCTTTATTGATCTGTTCATTTCTGCTGATATGAATTCATACTGGACCAAACTGCTGACTTGGCTCTGCTAAAGAGACCGGACTAAATGAGGTCTATAAAACACAACCAGTCTCTCTGTCTGTGTGGCCTTTTTGTACACGTGTGAATGTGTATGAGTGTTTTTGTGTATGTGCACCTGTTTTTCACTGATTACTATTTTAATCTTCATCACTTCTCTTTCCAGAACATTTCCGCTGTGTTACGGTCATTCCTCTCTTACCTTTTTCTCATTGCGCCCTCATTTTCTCTTCTTCCTCTCTGCCCTGCACCTGAACCCATTTTTAAAGCCCTCACACCTGCAGATACTGTAGCAGCAGCTATAGCTAAAGGGTTTAAAACGGCACATACACACAATCTCCTAAGGCTTTAAATGATCACACTTAAAGAATGTAGTCAGGAGCTGAGTCAACAACACTGTGTTGAAGTTTTCAGGAATAGCAGTTGTGTGTGTGTGTGTGTGTGTGTGTGTGTGTGTGTGTGTGTGTGTGTGCGCGCGTGTGTGCCTGCGAGGATGGATAGTTTTTTTTTTTTTTCTCACAAAGCCTTTTGAAGACAAATATATAGACAGGGAGTAAACAACTATACAGGATATTTTGTGTTTTGACACTGGCTCTGGAGTGTTACTCATGCTTGCACATTGTACCTCACGTCTCGATTCACATTTCTTTGTGTGTGTTTGTGTATCCGTGTATGTGTGTCTCAGGCTCAGAAGGTCTTGGCTTCACAGTGGTAACCAGAGACTCTTCAGTCCATGGTCCTGGTCCCATTCTCGTTAAAAACATTTTGCCACGTGGAGCTGCTGTGAAAGATGGACGCCTGCAGTCTGGAGACCGCATCCTGGAGGTACAGAGCAACTGACTGTGATTAGACCTGTGCAATTATTATCATCATCACACTAATCCAGCATTTTGCAAGTCATTACAATGTGAAAGCTGTGAGCCAGGAAATAAAATAAAAAACTATAGTTAGGCTGGTGGTTTGGTGTTTTGTTTTTTGTTTTTTTGTTTGTTTGTTTGTTTGTTTGTTTTAACGCGTGTGCGTATGTGTGTGTGTGTAGGTAAACGGTGTGGATATCACAGGTGTGGGCCAAGAGGAGTTGGTGTGTATGCTACGCAGCACGCGGCAGGGAGAGAGTGTGTGCCTAGTGGTCCTACGTCAGGAGGACATGTTCCTGCCCAGAGAGATGGTAAGAACCAATCACAGTGCTCTGTTATCAGTCAATGAGAGAAAGACTTTCTGGTTGAGTTTTAGTGGGTCAGTGGCCAATTATGAGGAAAAAATATATTACTTATTTTTCTGTCGACGCAGCCACGAAACTACGTCATCAGCTTTAATTTTCACATTTCAACTCCAATCTAATTTTGCAATTTTTGGTCCAATCAACAGGCTTTCCTGGATGATGCACAACTCAGCAGCCTATAGGAAGGCTTCTGTTTGTAGATATATATTCAAATGCCAACAATGACATCTCTTAATTATCTGAAAGATGATGCACTTTCGTGTACAATAATATTTTAGCTTTAAGTTTGCCAAGTAATGATGCAATACAGTGTTTTACAGTACTCCACTCTGGTTGAATCGAATGAACGCATTGTAATGCTGTTGATATTGGTAATATTTTGTGCTGGTCTGCCCTTGCTACGTGTTTCTGCTGCATTTCAACACTGTTTTTATTAATAAACTCCTTTTTTATTTATTCTTGTTCTATTTCTGTGCCTTTTCCTTTCATCTGACTGCATGATCAGCTGCTGTGCATGCACTGGGGTTAATTAGAACTCTATATGTTAAAACTAAACTTTTTAAAAACTTTTAAAAATTATTTTCTGACAGTCCTGTTGCTGTTTGCTCTTCAAACCACAACTAATTTTCAGCTGTTTTGTTGATGACTTTTATTTTTCCTGCAACTCTGAGGTGTCACTTGTTTTGCTGCACTAAAATAAAGAGAAATAACAAGATTCTTATACCACCATTTTTCATTTGGCCCAAATTTGCTTTTGTCTCCCTTCGGCCCATCACTCATGTCTTTGGTTCATATTTTCCACATCTCACTGTATCTTATTCTGCTTTTATGCTGCCTTTTGTGTCTCTTTTCCTTCTGTGTCTCTGTCCTCTCTTATCGACTGATGTTTCCTCAACAGCTGCCAGAATGTTTGACGCACACACCTACACGCAAATGTGCATGCGACCCTGAGCCCCGTAGGAAATTCTGTTTCTGCAGACAGGAAGGGAAGCAATGTGCGGGAGTGTGTACATGTGTTAACATTTAGGATCATTTGGAGTGTTGTATCTGGTCCAGAGTTTCAAAATGAGAGCATGTCTGGACTCCATGGCACTGCTCTTACTGTGATGACCATGGATATGTGTAAGTGAATACCTTTAGTCATGACCATCCTGTCACTGTCATGTCCCCTCAAAACCTCTCCAAATACAGCAGTACTCCTTCTTCTCCACCACCATAATGTTGCACAGCCAACAATGCTTGAAAGCTTCCTTGGTAGCCAATTCCCAGGAGGAGCGAATCATGATATTTTCTATCTCCCTGTTGGGTTGTTGTTGGAAACTGGGAAAAACAGACTTTTATTCAGAATGACAGGTCAGTCTTTGGGACCATTTTTGTGATTGTAATCCAATGTCAGGAACCTCATTGGGAAATCAAATTCCTATGAAAATCCCTACTAACATGCATACGTGCTACCATGGCTACCAAGTGATTTTTTTCATAGAGCCAATATTGCTTCCTGAACATTTAATAGTTGGTTAACTATCTGCTACAAAATGGTTTGGTTCCTTTGCTTTCAGACCACAAAGAAAGTTCACCAGAGACCCTATTTCCAGGTGGTCTTGGTGTGGTTGTGTAATAATAATCCACACCACTTCAACTGACAGGTTTCACAATAGATTAGCTGTGAAAGCATGTCAAGGCTATTCATTTAATGTGACAGTATCTTTAACTTCAAGCCAGTTTGTATAAAACTGGACCATGTGGCTACTGGACCAAATATCTGTAAACTGACCTCTCATTGGGTCAGTATTTTTCATACACAACTTGTTGCAGTCCCTCATTCAAAGGCAAGAAAAGAACTGCTTGAGTATTGTTCTTATGCATAAAAACTAGGCACCAATATGTCTCCCATAGGAAAAGTATTGTTCTCTCTGTGTATTTTGAGAGCTGCTTGAACCAACTGATGAGTCAAGGACACTGCTGGTGTTTCCGTGTACGTACATGTGTTTATGGATATGTTCCTTCTTTGTGCATGCGAGAGTGTGTGTCCATGCGTGCACTGAAATACATTTTGTTTTTAATGACGTGGTTCAACCCTTTGCATGCTCAACTTCATCAACTTCAAAGACTGATTTATCTGTTCTATTATATTTAAAAATAATGAACCATTGTAAATGGAGATGGGACATGGTTTAAGCTTAGCTGTGCTAATTCAGACCATTAAGGATTTTAGTTCTTCTCTCCTGTTTTATCAGGTTTTTTTTTTTTTTTATGATATCATTAACAAAAAAAGCTTGCATCAAGGTTTTGTAATGGTAACACCAGACAGCAGATTACATTTGATATCCCAATACAGGGAACTGTAATTTCTGTAGCTGTTGCTGAATTTTTAATGATTAAGAATGCGTATTATATCTGAGCAGAATAGGACACTTGTGGTGGAGAACGATATGAAAGAGAGGTATTGGTTGAAAGGTAGACTGATGAGGCTCCAGCCCTGTCACCTGAAAATAAAGAAGGTGTATGAAAAATGGTTGGTTTGACTCTCCACTGCAGTTGACAGTGAGTACTGATTAATTACATAGGTGAGCTGCAGTCTCTCAATGGCGTGTAAAGCCTGGCCTGAATACATCATTGTAGGTAGATAATGTGTGTGTGTGTGTGTGTGTCTGTCTGGGCAGATATTGAGACTGAGGAAGATGCAGACCTGGAAACGGGAAAATGAACAAGGAATCTGCTCTGGCCTTGGTGCTTTGTGATAAAAGGAAAGGAGAAGATTAAATACTGTACAAACCTTATCACACCACTGCTATAATTCACCGTTTCCTGACACCCTTCTGAGTGACTTTAGTGTTTATGTGTGTCTGTGTGTGTGTCTGTGTGTAAGAGAAACAGAAGTTGACACTGTCTAACATTTTGCACTATTTATGCCTCTGCACTGGTGGCAGCCAGGGCCACCAATGGTCACTGTGACCTCACAAAACACATTTTTGGCCCTAACCCATTAAATAATTCACTAATTATGACACAATTGAACACTTATGTCTAATCGGATAAAATGATAAAGTGATGACATTTTATGTCCATGTGGTCAAAGGTCAACTTGACTGTGACATCATAATGTTCTGCAAAAACAGCTTTAACCAATATTCACAGCTGTAACTCAGGAAGGGGAGATTGTAACCATATTTCCTGCAACCTGGCTGGTTATAGGAAGCAAACAAATGTCAGGCGATAATTCTAGTGCTGTTTGGTATTTCAGTCAACAAACTTATCTCTGTCTGCTTCTGTCTTCCTCTCTCTCTCTGTGCGCCTCTCTCTTGTCCTCACCCTCTCCTCCTGACACAGTATGCACTGCCAGAATTCACCTCTGTCTAATTAACAGCACAGTTTTTAAGAGCAAGTGCATATAGTATGGTACACTAAGTGTGTGTGTGTGTGTGTGTGTGTGTGTGTGTGAGTGTGTGTGTGTGTGTGTGAGAGAGAGAGAGAGAGTGTGTGTGCAGGGGTGTAGGGTTTCAGGACAGTTGTAATCAACCGTTACCAGCTGTTTTTCTGGTGAGTGTTTTTTTAAAAAAAGACCCTATTAAACCCTTTCCCTAATTTCTCTCTTTTATCAACCTTCTTTTCCCTACTTTGTTACTTTGTTGTTACCTTGAAACATCACTTACTTTTCTTAGCATGCAAGAAAAAAGAATAGTGTATTACTGAATAGCTGCTGAGAGGGTGTGAGTTAAGGGTAAAATAAGGAGGTCAGATATGTAATGACAGCAAAACTGTTCTAAACTTTTAAGTTTATCAAAAGTACGAGGGGCATTTGAACTATTAGAAAAAGTCATTGCATATAGTATATGTACATGCACGTGTACATATATCTTTGCTTCCTTTTTTGGAAGACAAGTTTGCGTTATACCCAAAGGCTCATAGGCAGGGGACAAGCCTGTGGGTTAGACGTACAAAGTGTCAGTCAATGCTGTTTTCTAACTGTGGCCATGTAGTTTTTGCAGCCACAACTTTTTTTTTTTTTTGACCATAGCAATGGCAAATCAAAAAAAAACTACCATATCGTATGTAACATGAGTCATTTTTGGAAAGGACCAACATTGTCGTTATGTACCTTTTTAAATAGTTTCTGCCTTTTAACAAGGCAGGGGTTATCACATTTTAGAAATGCTTTGAAAGTGCATTGAAGCAAAGAATTTCCCACCATGTTTGTATTCTCACACCTCAAAATCAAGCATAAGCCTTTAAGTGCTCTCACACCTCACGAGCAAGAACGTTTTCAGGGTTTTGCAATGTCTGTTTCATATTTTTCACACAAAGTTTCTTCACAACTCTGCCACTTTTGTTGTAGACCTCCCGCTGCTGCAGAAGAGCCATATGCAGACAGTTCTGGATTTTATATTTAAGTTTTTTGGTTTTTTTTCTTCATCTTCATCTCTTTATGACCTCCACCCTCAATTGTGAATATAAAGTCAGTTCAAGTTTTTTTTTTTTTTTGTTCCAGGCAGCAGCTTGATCCTGACCAAAATAGGGGAAATGCGCAGTTTTACAATTGGTAATTACCCTCCATAACAATTTCTTCACATTTGGCTGCAAACCAAGGCGGGTGTGGGTGTGGAGGTCTGTTTACAGGGCATACCTTCACTAACTTTGTTCCTGTAAATACTGCAAATTGTTTTTATGTTTTAAGGGAGATTTGACAGCCTGACTAAATACAGACAAAACTTTGGAAAACCTCATCAGACAAGGCATTGTGCCTCATCATTGTCTGAGGAGATCTTTTTTTTTCTTCATTTCATCATTCATTTAATTTCTTTTTTATCCTGTTTTTTATTAACTTATTTATTTAAGTTATTTAAGAAACAACTATGTGTTTTTGTCAGTGTTTGCTTAGGACATCTCCATCGGCACTTCTTCTTTGCTCTACAACTTTTTACTGCCTCCAAAAGCAGAAAAATATGTTGTATCACTTTGTCTTTTTCTGATATTTGTTTGTTTTATTGTTTTTTATTATGAGTATAAGATTATCAATTTACACGAAATCTATGATGCATGATACCAACACTTTTTATATCATTTTAAACAAAATATAAAATGTGATATGACTACAGTACTGTTAATGACTTGATAAGGGTTATGTCATGTTTATAGAGAGGAAACAGAAGAAGGATGAAGATGAAATGATGGAAGGATCTTGTCTGTCGTCTCCTCCCCCTCTTCCGTTGACTCATTTTAGCCCACCATCTGGTGTTGTCAGCTAAAGTGTGTGCCCGCTGTAGAACAAAGACAATACACCACCTCTTCACACAGGCACACACGCACACACACTTTAAGTCATTTTTTTCTTTGACATACAATTCTACAATAGTTTACCACAAGTGTACATCCACCTGCTGAGTTGACTAGAGCCTTGCTTCTTGTGAATATCACATCAACATCAAATGAAATAGCTAATTGTTAAACACAGATGATACTGTATTGTTATTTATTATTATAACTATAATTATCAGATTTACACATTTCACATTACATTATTACCCATGTACCTCACCTATTTTTGTGAATTTTGCCTCAAAAGCATTCGTCATACAAACCATTTGCAAACACACTTTGGCTCCTAACACTCAATAAAAGCTTTAAGTATAATTCCATCAAGATATTTGTGTAGCTCTGCTTTTGGCATCCAGTACTTGAGCTGCAAGACAGTCTCCTGTCTGTCCTTTCGCTCTCTCTCTTTTTTTTCCCCCCTCTTCTCTTTTTCCACAACAGGAAACATTCTCCTTAGCGCCAGATGCTCCTCACACACTCTGACAAATCAGGAAACAGTTGGCAGCTGGTGACAGAGCACATTCAAAACAAAACAACTTTATTGAACAGTTTCTTCATTCTGATTATTCCCCATCCATCACCGCTGCAGCCACTGTGTGTGTGAGGGAGTGTGCGTCTGTGCACTTCTTTGCAGTCTGTTACATCTCACTAATATCGTCACCAATGTGACCTCACAGAATCACTACAGTAGATCCCCCATCTGTTACACCCTCAGAGACCTGTGTATGCACACACACATGCACACACAAACTCCTTGGCAGCTTGGTGTCTCTGCAGGAGCTGCCATCATCCCAGTGGAGAGCAGCTGAGAGGGGTATCATGTCTCCCTTCCTCTCTCTCTCTGTGTGGCTCTCTCTCTCTCTCTCTCTCTCTGTGGCTCTCTCTCTCTGTGGCTCTCTCTCTCTCTCTCTCTCTCTGTGGCTCTCTGTCTGATCTCGCATCTCTCTGCTGTTTAGTGAAGGTGTATCCACTTCTTCATTCTTCAGTATCATCTACAGTCGCTGCTGTGCCTTAAAGCCCTCGGCACAACTCGTATCAATTGTGGGTTCAAGTCACTGGGGATCAGCACGGGTGGTGTAGCAAGATCTTACTCTTAACAAACCAAAACTTTGCTTGTGTCGAGAGTAAACGCAACAGTTTGTCGGGAACAACAAAAATCGGATATATGGGAAACCTAGAGTTAGTTTGCTATCAAACTTGCTTAGTAAGTTTGATAGCAAATTAAATTTTTTCATTTCATTCTTTGACTTTTCTTCTAAGAGCTTGAAGACAGAGGTGGAAATGTCCACACTGCCAGTCTGCATCTTCACAGCCACAAAATGTGATTTGAGTTGAATTTTATGTCAATGACCTGATGATGCCATGAACCTGTGAGTAGAAAATAAATAAATATAACTCTTTACTCTTGACCAAAAATAGATAAAAAAAAAAAAATTGTATGTATAGTGAGGAATGGAGTGTTTCTGGTAAACTAAATTCTTTTTCTGTTGATACCATACATATATAGAGAAATGTATTTATTTTTTTATCATTTAAAGTAGAGGTCTACACAAGCCCATATCTTTTGAGACTGTACTTGTTTACTTTAGTAAAAGCAAAAGAGATTTCTGCTTGTGCTCCCACATCCACTCACCAGTTACAGTCAAATGTCATCTAATAATAACTGAAAGCAGACTGACATTCTCTGTAAAAGATTTCTTTTAATGTCCAAATGTGTTGAAGACAACGGCTATAATTCAGAATCTGTTGCCAAGAAGCAATTTGGTGTTCATGTGGGGGGCTTCTGCACATGAACAGACGCCTACCCAGCCCACACCACGGTCCCATATTACAACGCGACAGCCCATGACCACTTGTAGCCTCGGAAAATGAACCCTGTGCTGCCAACATCTGCTGTGGATTTCACAGGACCTGTGGACCGGCTTTCCCTGCATGCACTGACCTTTAATATACAGCTCCAGAGGAGATTACACAGTGATGGCACAAGCACTGCTCTTGTTTAACTACAGGGGACTGTTGGCACCAGAATATGCAGTGTCTGTATCCCTTCTTGAAACCAGTTCCTCTCCATCTCCTGGACACACATACTGGTCACCTGTAGTGCTCTACCCACAGACGTGTTAACCCTTCAACATGGACTGTGTATAGGTGTGAACTGTGGGTTTAGGGTTACTACTCTTGTCACCCACCTGTCCTAGCTGCAGGGAAGTGGACTTGGACTTCCAATTCACTATGCATAACCTTTGTTAGAGCAAAAGAGCAAGAGAATAAACAACAGAAACACCAGCAACCGGAAATGAAACAATACGGCACATCAGAACAGCATTAAGAGCCCTGTTAAGAGTTAAAAAGCATCTCGCCACTGGAATGCCAGAGGGCTTTTAATCTGAAATACTTAGAGGAAGCATTGGGTGTGTTAATGAGCAATGTAGCAACAGAAGCTGCTCAAAACGAGGCCAGTCATTAATAATTACGAACAACAACAACAGTAGTTTCAGTCTGTAGGGAATTTAAAAAGACCTGTCACTAAGGTAAATGAAGGCCCTGGGCTCCAGGTCATGTTCCAGCCAGAAGGTCTGTGAATCTAGAGACACGTGTGCCAAACTGGCAACACTGAAGGCTGGAAGTGACCCCCTAAGCCAATTCATTTTGTAAGAACAACAACCATGGGGAAACGCCACCTCAGTCACGTGGCGCTGGCTGACCAATGGTGAAATTATGGTCAATCAGTCAGTCAGTCACAATTGTAGGTCTGGCCCTGCTGTTGCGGTCCACCCAGAAACCACCATGGATTGCACTTCTCTCTTCTGTCTTTTCCTGTGTTTACGTATTTATTTTGTCTTTTTTTTTTTTTTTTTTTTTTTTTGTCTCCTCGCCCTTTTCCACTCTCTGTGGGGTTGTATATGGTCCTTACTCACTCGAACATTGTGGTCTGTAGGTGTCCCACTACAGCCTTTACATTCACCATTAGAAGAGGGTGTGTAGGATTGGACAATAGGGGCCCATCCTGAGGGCCAGTGATGGGACAGTTATTTTCATAAGTCTAAAACACAGCCTGTAATGTCAGGTTTTGTCCCAGGGAGTACTTACCTGTGTGTGTGTCTGTGTATGTGTATGTGTGTTATCACGTCTACTGCTGCATTGAGGCACAGCGACTACTGCTGTTTGGCCTTGTGAAATGAATCTTTGGACAGTTGTTCCCACAGCATGGGGCTTTTTACACAGACATGCATAGAGACACACACACACACACACACACACAAAGTATCTCTGCATGGCTGGGTGGAAGGGCATTTGCGAGCTGTACTCATTAAAATAACATGTTGCTGAAAGTGGGTGTCCTTACACACAAATACACAGAGTGACCATAGAGTTTAGAGCAGCATAGTATTAAAGCATACCCCAAATATTACTCACACAAGTGATAACTAAAATTATGATCATCATTCTTATCTCCTCTTTCATTTTATCTTTCATCTTTCTCTATTTATCTCGGTGGCTCACAGTTGATCTGGCCTTTAGGGCTGAGTTAAGCACTTTTTTTTTTTTCTTAACTCAGTCTGTGTGAATTTCAGTTTCACATAATGTGTCTCTACATCTTTCTCTCATACACGGTTCTCTGGCTCAGTTTAATAAAACAACACACATTCTCGTTCTCACACACCAACGGACACTGAGCTGTCCTTTTAATAGTGTCCTCTTCGTTGATCCATCATCGTGACAACCCGCTGAAATGTTCAGTGACCAGCACGAGGAGGCTCATCTATGCAAAGTGTTTTTTTTTTTCCTATAACCTTTGATAGAGTTTATGAAGCTACAGAGATACAGTCACCATTTTATAGTCACAAACAAAAAACACACACATGAAAGCACATCACTGTTTATTGTTTTAGTATTACACACAGATATAACCACCTATCATAGCAATGAGGCTGAAATAACAGAAATGTTCCATGAAATTACAGTGTGCACTTACAGTACAAATTGTTTGTGCCCTCATCTACTCCTGTGTGTGTGTGTGCGTGCGTGCGTGTGTGCATTTTAAAGCAATTCCAGTTAATGTAAAAGAGCGGCCTTGTTCGATTTTTTTTTTTTTTTTTCCCCCTTCCCCTTTCCCCCCTTCAGCCACCAAGTAGATGCAGGTTTCATTCTCTATTCACTTGGTGGTAAAAAGTCACAAAACGGTCAGGTGTGAGACCAAATGTTGTTTTTTTTTTGTTTGTTTTTTTGTTTGTTTTTTTTTACTTTCCTCACGATTGTCTGATAAATTATCAGATGAAGCCCGGGGGCTGTGCTTATTCATTGTTTTACAGGGAAATTGAATTCATCACCCAGAAAAACAACTTTACATACATTTGCATATTTTTCTCAGATTCCATAAAACATCTCATAGCCCTGTGGGTGGTCCTGACCCCCGAGCTGAGAACTGCTGGTTCAAACTTTTCTACAGTAAAACAATACCCGTCCTCTCTTAGAAATTCATTCCTGCGTTGTTTCTGTCCCATGCTGAGTACAAGGGGAAAAAAATAAATTGACAAAGCATAGAAGTTAAATCAGACAAATAAAGAATGTAGCAGCAGCAGGGGAACTCACAAGTTGCCAAATCATGACATTACTCCGGACAGAACCTCAGTGACTAATAAATTCTCATCGTAATTATGCACTGAAAGTAGCTAACATTTCTCTTCTGGGGGTTTTGAAGTTCTTTCCAAGGTCGTGGAGTCTCCTATCAGGTCTGGACAGTCAGTCTGACTGGGGGAAAACAGCAGGGAAAACAGCTTTCTGCAGAGTAGAGGACTTTGTGTCGGCTTAAAGCTGTTAAACCTACAATCCCCACAGACAAACAGTGTCTAAACCTGACACTGCTGACCCACGCAAACACACACACACACACACACACACACACACACACACACACTAACTGTACACAGACAGCCACATACACACACACACACACACACACACACACACACACACATAGACTGTCATTAATCGATTTTCGGGAAAACACGCAGGTGCACACACATTGTTGTACATACATAAGACATGGACATGCGTTGTGTTGCAAGGACTGACACAAAAAATCAACCATGGGTCATTTTGACATGGAATCATAATGCAGTGAATACATTCGACAGACATGCTACAAATCAGTTAATGTTTATACTCTTTTACTCTGTCCATCATTTAACAATCATTTAACAAAAACTAATTATAATATAATAATAAGCATAATGGACAAATATGCTGCACATGGTTTAGTGGTGGAAATATAATGGATTACTTATAATAACTTATAATAATATATAATATAATACCTCAATATTTTACAAGCATTTATTTGAGTTGTTTATGTATTCAGAATGTTATTTTGTTAAATACCTTTAACTTGTCATGACGTTTCAAGCATAATCTATATGTAGTATATATGTAAGTATAATCTATATGCAACAGTGCTGTCTGTCCCCATGAGCTTTCACAAGCTTCAAACACATTTTCATCTGGTGGGATCCACTTACTTTCTTTGTTGCTGATATTTTACCTATATATATATCTCCCTCTTGGTTGGTGTTTTTCACCATCTTTCTGGGTTTATTATAGTCATTTTTTATCTATAAATTCAGTCTGGTTCTCGATTCTCTGTTTTACAATCTTTCTTTTCTCTCTATATTACCTCTGCTCAGTACTTCTGTCCCTCTGGCTCTCTGTGTTTGCTCTATTCTCCAATTACCTCTCGAAAATGCACAGGTGATATTTTTTTTTGTTATTGCAGAGCTGAGAAAGGAAAAATGCTGGGTATATAAAAGCAGCCAGTCCAAATGGCTTTTTTCTTTTTCTTTATTTATTTTTTTCTTCGAAAATAAACTCTGGCCGCAATTTTTTCACTCACAGAAATTTATCTGAAAAGCTCCTTGTGATGGTTTCTCTCAAATGGAAAAGCTTTTAGTTTAGCTTTTGGACACTATTCAAGCACAATGAGCCAACCAGTGTCTCCTCTATCTCACCCTGTTCACACCTGTCCCTTCCATCTCCATTACTCTCTTTCTCTCTCACCCCCAGAAGGAGGAGTTGTCCCGTGTGCCAGGCTTTGTTTCAGAGAATGGGAAGGAGCAGCTCATGTTTGAGGTGCCTCTAAATGACACCGGCTCTGCGGGACTCGGTGTCAGTCTGAAAGGAAACAAGTCCAGGGAGACAGGAGAAGATCTGGGAATCTTCATTAAATCCATTATACATGGAGGGGCAGCATACAAGGTGACATAATATTCTCACACATAACCAAATGCAAAACTCCAAGAAAAGTTGTCATTTAAAGTGTTATTTCTTCCATGTAATCTAAGAAGTGAGCGCTCTGTCTTCCCTGTGATGGAAAGGGAGGGTTAAAGGTTTACAGCCAATAACAGTCAGTGTCACATAGTCAGACAAGTCACAAAGACTTCACACCTTCATTTAAGGAATGAAGAGAAACATTATGAAAAAATGATAACTTCCAGAAGAGAGCTTTGTATATGAGATGGTTGTGAGAGAGCTACTTGAGCTGTCTCTGCTTCTCTGCTGCCATGTGCTCCTGGACTGAGCCCTTGACTCTTACACACCAGGACGCACTTGAAATGTCATAGACAACAGCGAGTCAGACAAGCAAGCAGATTTGCACAGATGTGCATCCACACACCTGCATGAAAACACAGAGCACAGAAACATGAATGGAGCTGTTTAATATTTGTAACATTTAACCACAAGTTACCAGTTACTTAAGGACACATGCATGAGTGCACACAAGTTTGTATTGTGTATTTTTATTATTTTTTTTTAAATGAACCCTGGTCATTTGCGCACAGTGTATCTGTTGTTCCATTATACTCTATATTTGAATTAAACTAGTGTTGCGTTTTACAGGATGGGCGTCTGCGTGTCAATGACCAGCTGGTTGCTGTAAATGGAGAGTCGCTTCTGGGACGCTCCAATCATGTGGCCATGGAGACGCTCCGCCGCTCTATGTCACAGGAGGGAAACGTAAGAGGGACCATCCAGCTAGTGGTGCTGAGGGCTTTGAAGGTACACACTCTCTGTCTTATGAGAGCCACCACTGCGGCCCAAATTTGAATTAATTGGAAACAACTTTGATATTCAATTGACATTTTAATTTTACTTTTAAGCAGACATAGAATGTTCAGGTTTCTAAATGTTTTCAGTTTTTTTCCATCTTATATGATATGAATTCAGTTTTGGGCACCACAAGAACATGTGAAGGTATCAGCCTGGAACTGACGGGCTTTTCAATATTTGCTGACATTTTATAACCTGACGTGCCAGATGTTTTACAACTGTTACACATCTGGAAAGGCTCTGTTGAAAACTGTTTGGGAAAGAGCAGTCGCTGTCAGAAAATACTTGGCAGGCGATTGGATGAACCATCTGTTTATCACATGATGTAGTCGGAGCACACTGATGAGGAAACAGCGACACTCGAGAAAGCCACACTCTAGTTAGCATGTCAGCGGACAATTCTTGCAATCTTTCTACGCAAATAAAAAGTTCTCTTAATGTAGAAGAGCGAACAAAACAAACCACTGCAAACCACTGGTTTCAAAGCGAATAGCTTGGCAAGAAGAATTTTTATTTGCAAAAAAACCCAGCTGCTTTTGCAGGGTTAATCATATAAAGACCAAACAATGAATTGATTAATTGAGAAAAAGACCAGGAGATTAATTTGGATAAAAGAGCACTGGTGTGAAGCTTAATGGATAAACAATGGTGAAAGACACAATACATAAAGTCTATTCATAATACACTTGAATGTCTTTTTACTGTCAAAGCCAGAATCTAGGTTATGACACCTGCTGTCCGAATGAGAGCATGTGCATGTTTCTGGAACTTGACTATGAAGAAAACAAACATCCATGCCTCCTTTTCTTCACTCTGTATCTCCTATCCTCTCTTCTGGCTCTCATTGATTATACAGTAGCATTGTTTTTTTTTTTTTTTTTTCTGTGGCCCATCACCTCTGCTTCTTTCTACACATACTTGACACTAGTCTCCCTGCTCTCTTCTCTGCTTTTACCAGCAGCGCCAAAAGAACATTTACACTTCAGCTATTCAGATTTTGTGTGGTTGTGTGTCTCTGCGAGCTTCTTTGTGTGTGCGTGTGTGTGCGACAGAGTGTTCTTCACCCAGCTGTATCTCTTCTTTATGTGTACAAAAAAAGATGCTTTTCATCTTGGCTGCTTTTCAGTTGATGCCTTTAACACAGCTCTGTTGAATGTTTGTACAAACCCTTGTGCATACAAAGCCAGGTTTTTGGCTCGAGTGTTAATGGCCTGTTGCATGGCCTGCTGGTAGCGGAAAAAGAGCTACATACACGCCCTGCTTCATATTTCCACACACCAACATAACAAAGACTGATAAACAGATTAGGAAAAATGTATGCTATTAAAATATGTTTCTTTAGAATAGTGGATGAAATATTATAAATGCCTTGCACTGTACATTAACATACTCCAAAAGCGCCACGAAATACAACTTCCAAAATTACCCTCAGTTAATTGTGAAAAGCCACCTGATCAAACCCAAAATAAGGTAAGTTTATGCAAGGCTGTTGTATTAAAAAGCATAAGTGTTACGATGCAGAATAAACTGACATCTAAGTAAATGTGCACATGCAGAGGCTCGCTGGGGCTTTGAGGGCATCCCATACCAACACCTTGGCGGTCAAAGCTGTTGGCAACATCAAACAGTTGCATCTGCTTCTCTCTCTTTGTGTTACGACAGAAAAGACAGGATTAAAAAAACAGGTGTGACGAAGGCAGATAAATAAGAGAACCTTAAAAGCCTTTTTCTGCTTCAGTATTGATGCTTTTAACATTACAGAAGTGGACCACTCTGCTTTTTTCCCCTCTGATCTTTTTTTTTTTTTTTTCTTTTTCTTGGACATGTCCTTTACTATTTTTTTTTTTTAAACTCACTTCTTACTGTATTCATCTCCAGCCAGGTCTCCCTCAGTGTCTCACTTTATCCAGCTGCTCTTTTCATTCAATAACTCTTCAAACGCTCTCCAAGATAAATAAGTACAGCTCTTATTTAGCAGGTTTCGTGGCTGTAAACTGAGCATCAGTGGTGCTGCTTTCGCAATATCGATAGAGGCGGTTTTAAAGAATTGATACTATTTAGTAACAATGTTGATAAAACTCACAATGGAAAAATGGACGGTATTTTACTTTGTTTCTTAGACAAATGAAGTATAAGGATTTTGCTGAAACCTGCACATTCTGTAGTTAAGATGAAAACACTTCAAACTAGAATTTAGAGCAGATACATTAACTTTTATATGGACTCCTCCTTAACGATTTGACTGAAATGTTGAGTATTTCCAAGCAGCAATCCTGCTGCCAATCAAAACCCTTTGTGGAGACCATTCTGCTCTTTCCTTTTTTAGCACGCTAACACCCTGGCAAGAACCACTAACTGCTCTCAAGTAGAGAGTTATGAGAGCTGAAAGAGCACCTCTGTAAATGACACGCAGCAGCGTTTGATGTTTGCTGCTGCTGACACATGGAAACTACAACTTGTTTCTTGAATTTTCCTCTTGACAAAGTTTACTCATGGTTTTATCTTTCACATGAAAGAGTAGATTGAGCTGCTTTTGAAAGGACTGATAATACTTCATAATAATCCATAATCCATATAATATCTTCTGAATAATTACAGACAAAAAAAAAATTAAAAGACAGACAGACTAATGATGGCAAAAACCTAAGCAGAGAAAAACAGATCCAGGCTTCAGTAAGTAATATTCCCAACATAACTGACTTTATCTTAAACAAATATTTTTATACCTCAACAAACATATTAGGTGTGTGAAGATGTGCGTGTGTGTTTTTTGAGAGTAATCTGATGACGCTGTGACACTGGCTAATGGGATGTGTGCTGAGAGAGAGCCAGGGACGACAGGAGGCCCACAGGACCTTTAACATACCCAACAGTGATGTGTACGGGGTTGAAAGCGGGGAGAGGGTGGATGAGGGGCAGGAACTGCTAGTGGGAAGGGTGTGGGGGTCAAGATGAAGATGACGAGGACGATTTATTGCGCACACAATTCTGTTGTGTCTTCTTTGTTGTGTGGAGTGGAGAGCTTTTCCTTTACAGAAATGCACAAGTACCCTGACATATACATACGATTGAAAACAAACAATTTCTGACACACACAAATGACAAATAAATGCAAATCACGCTCTTAAAGAAATTTGCACAAAAAGAGACACATCAACACAGGAGCCTGTGCTTTGTTTGAATATTCCATGGCCCTAAAAGAGCCATCCCTCTGGAGAATAGGTGTCAGTGTGACTGTCGCCGCCACACACTCAGTCACAAATGCACATAAAAGTGATCAGTGTTGAAAATAGTTAGTTACAACTGGACAGGCCATGGGAAATGAGCTCCCCCTTTTCACCTTGATCCTCCACTGTCTTTTGAGAGACCCTCCCTTATTCAATCTCTTGACATCTATTTGTGTTTGAATAGTCTACTCCAAAGCTCTCACTTGATCCTGTGGTCATCTCTCACTTTAAATACCATCCACATACCAGACCACTTTACATAGAAAAACAACAAATTTACCAAACTATTATCAAATATTTAATTCATTTCTTTTTATGTGTGTTTCCTCCAGACCTAATTTCCATTTGAACTAAACATCAGATGGTGGTACCCTTTCATAATTGAAGCCATGTGTCTTGAAACTAAATGTTTCATGCGTGATCATGTCTTAGGATCAACACGGCGTGTCACCCAACCGCTCATTTGACGGCTCCTCCGGCCTGTCGGGACTGATGATCCCAGCGAACGGTCAGACAGGATTGGTCGGTCAGGCCAATGGCCCCATTCACTCCCCCATGGTGACCAACGCTCTCTATGCATCTCATGGTGAGTCAAGTGTTTTCACAACAGTGGCAGGTCAGCACGACACATGCAAGACAATTTCAGTTTAATTTCTTTATGTGTTCATTTAGAGTTTCAGCACCAAATGCTGACATTGAAGGCTTGGTCGGATTCTTAGACTTGTTTACTCAGAGTATTTTCCTCATCCAAAGGAAGGAAAGGAAATCTGCTTTTTTTTCTTTTTTTTTTTATTATATAAAATGCAAAAAAAGGGTCCTGTAGAAAAACATGTTTGGCATTGGTACCAAATCTCCGGTTTTGTATTGGCAGCTGTAACAATGAAACAGTGCAGACCAAGTTAACTGAACAAAGTGAGATACAGGCTGCTCATGTCCGCAGATGTCATCTTTTTGTATTCAGGTCACAATGCAGAAAGTGGTGTAAGGAAAGAGCTCAGTGACTGAACTGCAGTGTAGCGCAGTAACAAGTTCAAGCCAAGACAACACAACACCATTTAGTTTTTTGTAATTATAGTATTACTGATCTACACTGAATGTTATTCTCTTTATTGAAGAAAACACTGTTCTGAGCGGTCTTTTCGTTCTTAAACCATGTTTCAACATGACCTTATTCCAGCCCTGATTTCATTTAAACTTGATGCACGTTTTGATGATTTTTTTTGTTTCTGTTTTATTTTACGGCATCAAAGGTGGGCATATCATTTACAGTAGGTTCAGTAAAGCATGGCATTGCGTAAGTTTAATCATCATGAATGATAAACTAAAAACAAACACATACAAAACAGATAGTGCCATCTAAGCTCTGGCTTTAATTAGATGCTATTCTGCCCGTCTTTTCCCTTTCATTTCTCTCCCTCGCTCTCTCCCTGCCTTATTTTTCCCTCCTATTTCTCAAGGTTGTTCAGTTTGTTTGTTATTGCTGGGTTCAGCCTGTTATAAAGAGTTATTTTAGTTCTATTGGCCTCATATCACTCTCTCTCAGTAGCTCTATCTGCTCCCACCCCTATATTATCTGTATGTGCTTGTGTGTGATCTGTGTGTGTGTGTTATATGCTTGTGTTATACTTAGTGTTGGTTTCTCCCTGTTAGAAGTCTGTGTGTGTTTGTGTATGTTTGCCTCTGAATGATATTTTTGCTTGTTTAGAAATGTGTTAATGGCTGGTGTGTGTGTCTGTGTGGGTGCGCCTGCGTGCGAGTGTGTTAGTTTAAGGATATTTGGCCAGTATCAAACAGCCTTTTTTTGTGTGTGTGTGTTTACACTGACTGGTAAACAACTTTGACCTTGAATACACTTCGCTGTTCAAACTCAGCCGTGGTGTCATTTACATACACACATTAGCGTGTGCGTTAGTGTGCGTACGTGTGTGTCTGTATACAGTAAGCACATTTCCCAGGCTCTGTAGAGTTGTTGCCAGTATTTTACCCTCCTAATGAAATATTTCACATGCTGAATCCATTTTATCTGGCATTGAAGCCCAAATTAAAATGAAGAAATCTTTCTCTTGCACCAACGTGTGCCTCTGCAGAAGAATAAATTGAATTTAATTATTCCCTACATATGTATTTATGCAGATGTGTTATTTTTGCATTTATAGATCTTTCTCTTTATCTCTTATCCATCGCTGCATCTCATTATTTTTTGTACCACTAGTTTTATTCTTTCTCCCCCCCCCCCCTTGTGTTCACTTGCTCTCTCTCTCTCTCTTTCTCTCTCTCTCTCTCTCTCTCAGAAGAGTTAATCACTTTGGAGCCAAGAAATAAAATAATATAATATAATAGTTTTAGTCTAGTTGCAGATATTATGCAATCTTTCCCAATTTGGACTGGTTTTGGAATGGAAATGTCACAATAATAACCCAGAAATTTCTGTATTTTCACTAAAGGAGGAGGACTGATTTTTCACATGAAGATCAGTTTCCTCATCATCGCTGCTACTCATCAGCCTGTGAAACAGTTATATAAGGTTTTCACTAGCTATGTAGAAGCTTTGTCCAATCAAAGTAGCCTTGATACTGATCAGAAAAGTTTAAGCATAACGATACAGGCCCCTATTTTTACAGTATTATCACAGGCCATGGGATTTATAAATTAAAGGCTTGATTACTGGTTTCCCTTTTGGAGTGGAAATGCAAGGGTGGAGGAGATGGAGTGAGAGAGATTAGACAGAGACAATGTAGACAAATACAGACGGTAGGAAAGGTTGAGTGCAAAAGAGGAGGATTCATATATGTTATTGGTGCAAACTGCTATTCATCTCTCTTCCACACAACAAATGCCTTTTTCACTTCAAATAGTGGGAGTCAGTGAGAACAGATTTGTGTGTGAGGTGAAAGAAGAATGTGTTTTTGACAGTTCAGCTGATTAAGGTGCTGGCAGTGAGGAGGAGGAGGAGGGAGGAAGTTTAGAAAAAAAAAAGTCTGAAAACTGAGGGGGAGATAAAATGATTTATGGAAGATCTGAAAGGAGAGATAAATGACAGCCGAAATATCAGAAGATTGCAAGAATGGGAGCAGAAGAAAAATAAAGCAGGTGATTAGTGTAGGGAGAGTGAGAGAGAAGGAGGGATAGAGATGAGAGGATGAGATATCTTCAGATGCTGCCGTTTATGTCTCGACTTTCAGTCATGCATGTGCAGATGCAAGCACGTAGAGACACACACTTTGAGGCTTGTGTAGTAATCTCAGCATGTGTCGTGTGGCAGCTACGCACCCTGAGAAGTGATGACTGTATGTAAATTGTGCTCGGGCGCCTTATATGTCTGTGTATGAAGTTGTCATAAGCTTGTTTATCAAGCAGACGCAGCCGTATCACTGCTCTACATCTGCACAACTTGCTGCAGATGTAGAGCAGCTGCATTTGATGTGTGGTTCTCATCCTTTTTATGTTTCCTTTATATTTTTTCTCCTCCAACTGCTTATCTCTGCCTGTCTCTGTTGGACTCTTCCTCTCGTCTCTCACTCCCTCAAGTTTTTAATCTCAAATGAGTTTAAGTTTCTATTTTCTAGTGTTTCCAGTGTTCTCCCCTTTGGTAATGGCTGGTTTCCTGAACATTTATAGAGAAGGTTTATATTAACAATAGAGCACAGCAGAGTGTGTTTAGTTTAAGTTTTAAAACTCATCACTTTTGCTGCATTTATACCTGGTGTAAACACTACTGTGGCATTTTTGAGCCATTAAAACAAAAGCTTTTAGAAACTCCAGTGGTCCTGTTTTAGTTGAAGTTGTGTTTGAGTCTGGACGGGAAGAAACTGAGACTTTTGGACACAATAATGGATTCAAGACAGAGGAGTTCTCCTGAGTATTGGAAAAGCAGCAGTCACCGACTAAGATGCTCAATAGTGTCACGCTAGATTTAGACGTCCATTGGAGAAATAGTAGTCAGGGGTTTCAAAACTTTATTGTAACCGAAATGAATTTAAGACGATCCCAGTGGCTGTGATGAGTGTGGTTATTACAAATCTGTTTGACTGGCTGCATCATGTCACCACTACCTCTGTCTTCAATGCAGACTGGTGCTTTTTTTTCTTTTCAGTAACCAATGGGAGTTATTGTCACATGGACGAGGAAGAGGAGGGCGAGCTGTATGGACATGAGGAGTTCAGCAGCTCTACCCAACACTCCTACCTGCAGGAAAGGTTCGTGTTCATGTGTGTTTTCAGTGACATCCAAAGCAAATAATTTGTCTTTATTAAATAGTCACTCTGTATACATGACTGCCAGCCGAAAGGGACATTTGTGGAAATATAATAACAGATGTCTAATTTTTTGTCTGTTTCAAAAAAATTCTCATTAGAGTTGCATCAATGAATGTGTTTTACATTAAATGTTTCAAAATGTCTGGTCTTCTCAAATATTCTGTGAATGAGTTTTAAATTCATCATGGCACAGTGTGCCGGTCTCAAGCATATCAAGCACGGAAGCTGGACTAGCATTCGGTCTGCATGATGTATCCACGGTCACAAGAGAAATAAAATCACCTACATCATTATTATTAGAAAAGATAAAGTAACTGATAACAGATCTCAAGGATTTTTCCAGGAACAACAAATCCAGGAACGAGGAATAAGCTCAACAACAGTTAATTGTGATGACTGTATCGTCAATTTGTTCTAGGGAAAACTCTCAGATGCCAAGCCCAGCTCAGCCCCAGTCTCCCACCCAGGGCCAGAGCCAGCGGCAGTTCCAGCATGTTAAAGCCTCCAAGAGCATGGACCTGGGTACGACTCAGAACCAGCAGCACACTGGTGGGGCCATTTTTCACTTTATCTGCTCTGCATGGTGGCTGCATGCGTCTTACCATCGCATCTGTTTAAATGTCCTTGCTGATGCATGGCCACAGCACCACTACACGCATGCTCCTTACAGGCACATGCAGACTGACACCTGTGCAGACTTGCACTGCATACACTGCAACCGCACACAGGCACAGCTGCACATGTAGGTGGGGAACCCTTTATACCCTATGCACAGGTTTTGCAATTTTCACCGGTCAAAAACGGTTTTGATCTTATTTTTGTCAGTGCGTGTAAGTGCTTTTGTGTAAGGCTGTGTTTTATGTTCTTACTAGGATGGGGAAAAGTGTTACCTTATTTGGTGTGATCCTCACAATAATGTCTCTCTGTCATGCTTCCATGACTGTTTCTGTGGAAGCATTTATGTGTTTTACATTGAAGTCTGGATCATGGTAATATTTAAAATATAACCCAGTAATATAACCCATTTGCTCTATCACTATCAAGAGAAAGTTCTCATCAGATGAGGACTTGTATCTTTGAGTACAAAGGATGTAGATGAGAAGCAACACAGGAAGTTAACAGGGTAAAGTACAGGAGAAACAACTTTTTTTTTTTTTTTTTTTGGCATGGCAGTGATTCTTATTTTTTTGTAAGAAATGTTTAATAATTTGAAACAACTGTAAAAATGACGGGCTGTACACTTACACTTACACACCTCTCCTTCTGTTTCTGTTTATTTTTCAAACTCTCAACAAAGAAAGTGAGAAATGAGTCACAGTTTGTGTCACAGAATGTTAATTCAGACTCATTGTGGTCTTTTATTTATGCAAGAACAAGTCAGAAAGGCTACTTTTGCGGCCACTGTGATCCTGCTTTCCCCCGTCATCCCGCTGTCACCTGTTGCTCTCTGATTGCTGACACTCGGATTGAAGGGTTCAGTGACATTTCAGTGATTGGTAAAAAGTCAGCTTTAGAAATATGTGTGTAGTTATGTCTGTGCTTGTGCATACTTCTGTGTAATATGACAGTGGATGCAGAAGCACAACAAAAGCTTATTGTTTCAAATGTCACTTCCCTCAGTCCTCCTCCTCAAGCTGGCTCCACTGCTAGTGTGCCGTGTGTGTGTTATGTGTGCGTGTGTGTAAGAAGATGAGATAAAAGGGCAGGAGACTATTTGAATAGCATATACATCCATTTCTACAAGAATAACAGACTGATGGCATTGGTACATCACCTCCTTTGTGTTTTTACACACTTGATTTTTTACTAAATGCGTGACAAACAAATTAGAATTTAATTTGTGTTTGCTTGAATGGCACGACATGTTTTCATTGCCAAGCCATCGAGTAGCAGTAATGACAGCTTATTAACAAATGTCTGTCTTTTTTTCTATGTTGACAGTAGAGGAACAAGATTTAACCAAGATTACAAAGCTGTTTTATATCCAGAAATAGTTTAGAGAGGAGAACCTTCCATCTTTGAGGATAAATATTATCCATTTAGACTAGCCTGAAATCCTGCTAGATCCCTCTCTGCTGTTGTGCTTATGATTATTAAGATACTTTGTTAATTGTGACAAAATGTTATTGAGAGACACACTCACACACACATACACAGTATACGGGCTGTGGACAATGTTTTAAGTTGTGACAGAACAGGGAGAATGTTTTTGGGACAAATACATAGTACAACAAAACAAGAAACACTGAGCCTCCTGAGGTTCTGCTATAATCACCACAAAATATGAACCATAACCAGGTTTCCTAACGAAGTAGCCTAACTGGAGCATCAATTAGCAAGAAGTTCCTCGTCAGCATACTTGTCTTTACATAACCATATGGAATTCAGATTTGGCTCATTAGACTGTATGTAGATGGTCCGCACAGGGACATGTGGCGAGTTTCTCTCAGGTGTAGTTTTGAGTAACAGAGTTCAAAAGAGTGTAATATCTACGGAGACACATAGATGGAAAGACATGTGCAGATATACCTTTTTTTTTTTTTTCAAGCTGCTTATTTAATGAGGCACATTTTATCTATAAAGTGATGCATCTAGTTCAAAATCAGGTGAAATTGCATAGTTTATGGCTACTACAGGACAATAAACTTGTTGTAGCTTCTTTCAAAAATGCTTTTGAAAGTTTGATTCTTCTTCAGTGAAACGAGAGCTTTTGATTACTGTTTTCACTTCTGGAAATACTGCTGTCCATGTGCATCCATGCACAAGGCATCATTTTAATCAGTGTCACTTTAAAACTACATTTTAACATTTTACCACAACCTTTCGATGGCTTTTTGTCTGAGTCCATGCCCTTGCCTGTTGTGTTAGTGTGAAGCAGACAAAAAAATAGAAAGATAGATAGAGACAGCATTCTCAGCATTTCATTCGCGGGTCAGTTACATAATTTCATTTTTATTTAATTTGTCCTGATTTCATTTTCCGCCCCAACCCAATTAAACATTTAACAATAATTTAAATCTCTTCCAAATGATGAACTCCCTGCCCTGGTTCTCATTGTCCTCCTCACTCTCTCTCTCTCTCTCTCCCACGTTGTCTTTGTCTCTGTCAGAGTGTGTTACCACAGGTTTCACTGCATAAGTTATTTGAATTAATCAAATTGTGATACGTGTCAGTAATCATTTTAGTTCAGCCTTGCTTTTTTATTTTTTGTTTTTTTAAGTGACAGCCCCGTTCATTTACGTGCTTGTAGCTTTTGTGAGACTCCCTCCTTAGTGATGAGCCTCTGTGTGCGTCACACACGTGGCATCTACAGATCTGCTGATGTAGGCACACACACACGTACACTGATCCACAAACTACCGGGTTGCTGAAGCAGTCATATTGATTCACCACAGACTCATGCCATCAGACACACGCAGCTAGAATTACACTTCAGGCTTGGTTTTCATTAGAGAAGTATTTGCTGTGAGAAGCCATGTTACTGCTTGGGTTTTGTGGTCTTGTGTGCGAGCGTGTGTGTGTGTGTGCATTTGGCTACTAGTCAATGTGTTTCTTGTTGGCACTGGGGTGATTTGTGGCTTTAGGAAAGAGTGGGGAAAAGCAACAGAAGGACTGGGTGAGAGGTAGAGAGTGAAAGTAGGATTAACAAGGAGAAAAGCAGGGATGGAAAGAGAAGAACGCTGCTGGATGGAGAGAGTGCCACTAAAGTAAAAATGAAAAGATAGAATGAGGAGCAAAAAGAGGGAAATGGGATGAAAGAGGGGGATGGGGGAGACAAATGAAGTGAAAGAGAGAGGGAAATTACTTCAGTAGTAGTGAAGCTGACTTCACATCACAGGGAAAAAGAGCAGCTACTGCACCATCTTGTAAAATGAGACAGAAAGAATAATAGTGTAATAGAGAATTATGGAGACAGGAGGAGAAGTTGAGACGGTGGTAGGAAGGAGAAGTGCATTTTTTTTCAAAAAAAGTTTTCAGGGGATAAGAGACATCTTTGCACAGCTGGCAAGTCAGGCACAAAAAATGAAAAATGCTTAAATCAAGGGAAGGATGTAATCAATACAACAATGAGAAATGTGTATATATATATTAACAGGTGTTTGTTTTGTTTCAGTGGCAGATGAGAGCAACGTTGGATCCCTGGTTGGAAACACTGCAGGTGAGCCAATCACAGATGCATCCTACACCTGCACATAAATCCAAATCAAAGACACAGAGGGACACTGAAACAAATGTTTCACCTACAACTGCTTCATTTTCCAAAAAGTGCCAGACAACAAGAAACAGAGCCAAAAGGTGGCAAAGTCCCTTAGGAGAAAAGCATCAAACTGAACCGACCTCAAAAGGTGGAGGCAAGAAAATGAAATACAGATCCACAGCCTCTGTTTCTGTGAGTGTGTTGTCACGCTGCCTGTAAACTGGGGCTCGATCACGTGAAATGTGGAGATGATGTGTGCGTGTGTTTTTATCGTTTGTCTTTATTTGCTGACGTGTCGTACTTGAGCTCAGTTTCAATTCAGAATGAAACGCTTCTTGATGAGTCGCCCGACTGTGCGTAAACAAAGAAAGGGTAGTTATTAGTAGTATTAGTAGTTTATTCACATGCATACAATTTTATACGATTTCTTTTTTGCTTTGCAATCAGGAAGACCTCTGTTGTTTCCATCACTTCCCCAAGCTCATCACTATGTTTGAAGCCATGTTTTCCTACTTTTATCTTTCCCCTCTTAAGTTGCTTTTACCTGCCACTTCACTCGCCTTCTTTGCATCCTGCCTCTTATGTCTCCTATATACACACATATATACCTTTCTTCCTCTATCGACATACCTTAATCTTTAATCCTTGATTTGTTCAGATGAAGTGCAGATGAAAGTGAGGATTGAGGAAGGACTGGAGAGAAGAGAAGGGCCAGCCTATGGCCACTTCTTACAGACATGTACAGGCAAGCTCGTTCGTGAGGGTTAGTGAGAGGAAGAGATAGAACAAGTAAGGACACACTCATCAAAAAGGAAAGCACGAGGACAAGGAAACAAAGATGACGGATGCTGCAAAACCTTTCACCTTATTAGCCTGCACACACTCCTTTATAGAAGTCTCATGCCAAACTTTTCTTTTTCGCTTTGCCTTGAAGTCTCCCCCATTTCATTTGTGGCTGCTTGAATGTAAGAGCACTTTACTTCATTCCACTCTGTGTGTGTCTGTCTTGCTGTCTGCCACTTTATTCCTGTCAATCAGTTCAGCCTTTTTTCCACATTCTGCTGTGCCTCAGTTTTGTACATGGTGGTATTGACTTTTATGTACTAGGTCCATAACCATTCTAAAGGGAGCAAGAAAGGCAATTTATGGAGCATAAAATACAAGATATGGAGAGAATGCATGACACATATTTTATTAGAGTGAAATCCTACTTTAATAAAATAACTTTTCTCTTCTTCTAACAGTTGAAAAGATGGAAAAAATATCTTTTGTGCTCTTTATTCATCCAGACTCATGCTGTAAGACCCGCAACTTAACGCTTGTTTAAATGTGTTCTGTACAAGATATACTGGTGTAAAAGGAAAGTTGAGGGAAAATCTCTTCTTATTTCAGAAGGATTGATATGGTAAACAAGGCTTCGTGTGAAGAAGAAAATATAAAACAGAAACAGTGTAACTCTACCATCATATACTGTGGTTACATAGTCCTTTAGGTTTCCAAAGCAAAGATCTATTGTCAGCAAACTGAATCTGAACATCTGTTTATGTTTTTGTCAGCTTTTATTAATGGTGTCAAAATGTATGTAGCCTTTTTTGTTTTCAGAAGATTGTAAAACGGAGCGATCTTGAATAGCAAGGAACTGCCTTCAGGTGTAAAATGAAATCAGCCTCATTGTCAGTGACTTTCCTTTGTGTTCCAGGATCACATTGTCTCTCATTGACGAAGCTCAGTGAATGACATAAAGCAAGCTTGGAGAATAGGGCTCGTAATGTAGGATGAGCAGTGCACCAGAGTTATGGGGCTTGGCTGGATGGACATTTTGGGGGATTTAAAGACTATATTGTGTGTCTAGCCTTTATATGGAAGAATATTGGTGCATTTTTTCCTTATTTCCCCTCCTTTACTGTGAAGCGCTGTAGACTGTTTTTAAAGCACCTATCCAGAACATATGCTGCAGAACAAAAAAACAGTTTATGAGGTTTTTCCCTGACCTGTTATTTTTTTATTGACTGAAATCTTGGACGAAGACGGCAAACATGGCACCGTCAGTGAGTTATATTGTGTGGCTTTATTTACTATTGCCTTTTTTTGTTACCCGTGAAACTAAGCTGACCTGGAATGACCCGACTTGAAGTGATATCTGAGCGTTGCAAAGTAAGACAAAAAGACTTTTTTTTTTTTTCATTTGCAAATATAACCACAGTCTTCATTCTTTCAAGTGTTAGCTGTGTTTTCCTCAGTGACATGCCAGAAGAATGTCCAGCTAAGCCTTTAAATGCCCCTATCTCTTCCCCTGGGAAAGAGAGACAACATGACTTTTTTAAAAAACATTACTAAAGCCTGTTTGCACAATTTCTGTACCTGTTGCGTGTCAACCTGTCTCCTGTTTTACAATGCCACATCGCCCCGGGAGTTGTTAAAGAGAATATGTGTCTGGAAACCACGGCCATTTTTTTTTTTTTTTTGCCAACCCACTTTCCTTTGCTCTAATGTATTTTTTATTACTGAAATGCTTCCAACAACCCTGCGCTGGGACATCAGACAACTGCCTGGACTTTGTTGAGAAAGAGAGAGACGAAGAGAGAGAGAGAGGGAGGAGTGTGGGGTGGGGTCCTGGGAAGTGAGTAGTTTTAAAGACAATGACTTCTGGGAATGCTGTTTTCATTTACAGCAGTGGTCTTTCCCTCCACGCCCCGAGAAACCACTGGATGCGCGCGCACACGCACACACCCAGATGCACAACTATTACGGTTATGGTAATGTTATGTTAATGGAAAGACTCCATCATCTGGTGGAAAATGTGAACCTCGGAAGATGTCACATTATATTATGATTTTGCAGAATCTGTGATGCAAAGTGATGGAAATAGGAGACCATGTTACAAAGCGCGTGTGTGTATACGTGTGCGGAAATCTTCCCTGGAAGTGAGCGGGTGTGTGTGACTAAGTGTGCTTTTGTGACTAAATACATTTCCCGTGTGTGGAGGCTGCCATTGAGCAAATTCTATAATTCCCCTCAGTAAATTTTAAACAGTACTTATTTTTAATATGCATGGCAAAGTCCCCAATTCAGCATTCTAATATTATAAATACTGATGGAGAATATGAAACTGTAAACACAACTCGACAGACTGTTTGTGTGTCTTTGTGGTCAGTCATGCCTCACATTTATGTGGCGGCACAGAGAAATAGGAGCCTGATCCCTCTGATAATAAATCAAATCAGCTGTGGAAGAGGAAACATGAAATGCAGGGAGCGAAAGGATGCTTCACATTAAATTCCAAGTAGATATCATTTGAATCACTGTCAAAATATAAAGTACAGATGTGAACAGTGCCGTGCTGAAAGAAAGTGAAAACAGAATATATCAATCTATCTTTCTGTGGACTGATTTTCTCCTCAGACCGCTTTAAATAGGACAGTGCAGTCAAACACACACTCACACGTATTCAAATACTGCTGACAGGACATAAAATGAACGACTGCAGCTGTGTTTCTTTCACTGCATTTTCCTTTGGTGATGGGGACAGCCTGGAGCGCTCTCTCTCTCTCTCACTCTCTATCTCTCTCTCTCTCTCTCTCTCTCTCGCTCTCACTTTGTCTTAGAATCAGTGTAGGAGAGATGTTTCCTTATGAAAATAAATGGTGAGCAATGGACAGGCACAGGAATGATGAAAAGCTTGTCAGAGAAAAGTGTCTGTGTGTGTCTATCTAGGGAACATGTGCGCGTGTGTGTGAACGTCCTTGGTGATGCACTTGGGTTCTTGAATGCATGTGAGAGAGTTTAATAGTCGCTCAAGTCCCTACACAGATGCTTCTTAAAGATGTGGTGGTCTTGTTCTGTGGAATGACTCTAATCTGTCTATACTTGTGAAGACACTCTCCTGTACATAGACACGTCCAAGTAAAAATATTCAGTTGCCAAAATGCCTGTCCACTTTTGTTGTAGTTTAATGTCTTTGTTCTCTCTCTCTCTCTCTCTCTCACTGACACTCACTCACTCTCTTTCTTGCCAACGCCACTCAGGCTTAGAGACTGACAAACAGACAGAGGAGCTTAGAACGAACAGCGTCTCTCTAAAAATGTGTGTTTGTCTGTGTGTGTGTGTGTGTGTGTGTGTGTGTCAGTGTGTGTCAGGGGGCCAGTGTGATGCTGAGGGAGACTGGTGCAGTCCATTGTCTGAATCTCTCCCTTGTGGAACTTTGACTTTGACAACAGTCGCACACCGACAAGCTCTGCCAAAACTGGATCTCTCTATATCCCCGTCTGTCTCCTTCTCTCTGTGATTGTCTCTTTATTTCTCTCTTCATCTCTCTCTCACTCACTCTCTCTGCTTTTTTTATTTTTTCAGTTTTTCATTGTTTCCCCATCTCTCTGGCTCTTGCAGACTTTGCCGTGGGATTAACCTGAAAACCACCTTGTTAGGCTGATGTGGATTGATGGATTAATTTGTCACAAGGAGAGCAGCACGTCTTTGTGTGTGGATGTGTGCGAACGCCACACATTAGCCCTTTGTAACCATTCTCAGACATAGAATTAAAGCAGCTGAACTAAGCATCCACTGCTTCTCCATCATCTTTACCATTATACTTCACTTTTTGTGTGTGCTCTTCAATACCTTTTCCTTGTACAGCTTTTTTTTTTTTCACAAGGTATCTACCTCTGTTCTCTGTGTTTGGCACACACTGACATTTCATGGTGTTTGTGTGTACACTCGGTGCTTCTCTGTATATTGAATGGCCTTTGACCCCTCTCCATCTCCCCCAGTAAGCCAATAAAGGTGAGCAGTAATCAGGAGATGGTCAGCGCTGTCGTTTCTTACTGGTACAGCCATTCATCTCTATCAGGCTTCACACACCGATCACTGACATTAGTTGTACTGTACCTTGTATGATGCTTGAGAGAGAGAGAGCGAAATGCAAAGCGAGGGAGGCCATTTGTTTCTGTCCTGGATCAATCAGTTTCATTCCCTGTGATGGATTCATTTTGTAAGAGCTTTGTGTGCCTCTTGAAGAGTGTATGTTCTTGTTTACATTCATGAGAGATGCTGCAACAGTCTCTTATGACTGTAGTCTTCCTCTCGGACCACAGAGGACTCCATGTAGCTCTTCTCTGTTATAAGAAGTATCAATAACTAATGACTAATACATTTCTGCAACTGCCCAAGATACTAATAAACTCGTTTTTTTGAGGCAGATGTTTGCTGAATAATCATTGTTAACAATTGAATTTGAAAAGTAGAATATCATGGGATCCTCATCTTCCAATTAATACAGAAAGACTCCTGTGTGTTTTAAGGTGAGGCAACAATATTGATCCTGGGTCAATATGCCTGATTTTATTTTTCAGACCTCTGAATCTGTGCTACATGATTAATTAACCCTCAATGGGGATTGATAAAATGATTCATTGTAGTCAGTGTAATGGTTGTTGATGGCTGTTTTCTCAGCTTTGCGTGCCAGTTAGAAATTTAGAAAAATTAGGATAAATACAGGAACTTTAAATTTCTGTTTTAATTAAAAATAAAAATAAAAAAATCCCTGTTAAGTTATACTTTTGTTAACATCTTGAAAATTCACAGCTTCACACAGTTTATATATAGGAACAGCAAGGTAAGAGGGTCATTCAGTGACTTGACATAATAGGCGTTGAAATGAGACAATAGCTTCTGGTTTGTCTGGAAACATCATGACGTGTTTGCATTGTTATTTCTTCATATTTCTTTTTAAATGTTTGCGGTACAGTGCTGCAGCATGTGCATTGAGCTTGGATGGAAGCAGTAAATGCTGACCTGAGACATGAGATTGAGGATGATGTCACATGTTTTTTATTGTTTATGACGCCCATTCAATTAATATGAAGCCCTGTGGGATAGCAAAACCTCATGTCATCTGGGAGATTAACACACACATATATAATATAGAAGAAACCGTTTCCAGGAATGATCTTTCCTCTACAACCTAAGATCACAGCAGACACACACATGCACGCTGACTCCTATTGTGCACACACTCATCTCATACATGAGTTCACTGGCTGAGCAAATGGAATCACACGATTTTGACACTGAAGAGCCATGTCACTGCATTTAGGATGGGTTATTTATGTATCCTCGATATGAGTAGATGTCCTGCTAAACATTGACTGCATAAAGACAGCGGTTTCATGGAGCTGTTGTCATCGTGCCGTAGCGGCTGGGTTGGATAGTGAAGTATTTTGGCTGTGATGTGCCATTTTTCTTCAACCCCTGGTTGAAGCACGGGGAACTTCCACTGATGGGACCATGGGAGAGGCTGAATATCTTCTTTACTGATTAACCTGTTTTCTGGGTGCATATTAATGGAGAAATTTAGCTGCATCTCTTTATCGGTGCTGCTGTTGAGTCTGTGGGCTTTGTTGCTGCAGCCTGCTGCTAAGCCACTGCTTGGTGTAATTTTGACTTTGAAAGTAGCCTATTGCCTTCCTGCCAACAAAATAGCCTTGGGATAGCTTGGCGTTCTCTGTCTTTGTGTTTTGTTTTTCATTTTCAATTTCTTCTCTCCTACTCTCTGTCTCTTGTTGTCACTCCTATCCTCCACCGTTCATTCCCAGGCCTGTTCTCTTTGTCTCTTTTTCTGTAGCATCCTTTCATACTGTCGTTTTTTTCTCTGCCAACCCCCCACTTTCCGATCCTTTTTCCCTCAAACCACTTTGTTACTCTTGCCTTGCTTGTCATCCCCTCTCTCTCAATCTCTCTCTCTCAATCTCTCTCTCTCTCTCTCTCTCTCTCTCTCTCTCTCTCTCTTTAAAAGCAGCTTAATTCTATCATCTTACAGTTGGACAGCAGTAATTACATTTATGACACAAATCCTGCTACTCGCAGCAAAATACTTTGTGTGTGAGAGACCAAGTGTGTTTGTGTGTACGTTTTAGGATATGGAAGCATGCTCATCACCCTTTATGTGTGTGTTCCCAGCACAACACTGAGCTATTTTTAACGCAATTTATATCATCCCACAATCCAAGCTTGTTTGTGATCAGACAAGTTTGGACTTGGAGGTCACCGGCTCTATTAGACTTCTTAAACTGACTGCATTTGCCCTCAAACTTTGTAGATCCCCCAGTGGAGAATGAGTCTTGACCCTGCCGTCTGGCACGGAGTTTAAATGAAGGATGTCTCAAACGTGTTTCATATGGATGCATTAATTTACAGAAAGCAGTGTGCGAGTAAACACCAATGTGTACGAATCAAGGCGTGTCTTTTGAGCCCGAGTATGCAATGAATTTATTGACACTGAAATGAAAATGTGTGTTTTAACTTTGATTGTGCTTGTGTTTTGAGAATGTTGTTGGCAACTGCATACATTTGGGTCTGAAGAGTTTGAGGACACTGATTGGATAGTGAATAAATGGAATAATACATCAAAAATCCTGGACAACTCATGTTGAGTTTATTTGTGCCTTGAGTTTTCAAACTGTGGATTTGCTATTGAACTGGGAATGTGTAACCCTTATTTAAACATTATACTTTGCTCTTCACTCTCTATATTAGTTTATTATATTTATATGGATTGTAGCCTCCGCTATGCTCTTTGTTTGACAATCTAATAAAGCTTTCATTAAAGTTTACTTCAGAGTGGTAGCAAAGGACACATAGCTATATTAAGATTCTGGGAGCTATACTTTTGATAATCAAAGGTCATAACACATGCAGATGCTTCTGTGTAGGTGTATCCATTTAACTGCCATACCCTATCACACATGTAGAAATTTATGTTTTGATTTTTAATAAAGAAAGCTGGAAAGAGCTGGGTCACTATTCGCAAAGACAAGCGCATATTTGGAGGATCAGAGGTGCAAGAACATGAGCCGATGGTCTGCAGAGATCACGCCAAAAGTGAAATGGTCGGTCTAAGCTGACATTAAAGGTTGTTTCAAGGTGGCCATAGCTATAACACTGCCTATCTTTATTTATTTATACTCTTAATGTATCTGTGTATTTAAAAATTGATATTGTCTAATTTCTTGATCTTTAATAATCATTTACGATGAAAGGATGGGAGGTGATATTAATAAATTTTAATTGCTTACATCTGAAACATCTAACATAGTGTGAATACTGTCATTAAATCTAAAAATGTTGTCATTTTGTCCAAAAACCAGTGGTTTGGAAATGACGTGTCTGCTATAGTGTGGAATTAATCAAAGTTTCTAATACACAAACAAAAGAAATTTTGTGATTGTGGTGAGGCCGGATTGAAAACTCAGCATCAATCCAGGGTTGATTCAATATGGAATAATCACATAGCATGATGTTTACTGCTTCAGTATGCATCTGAGTGTCTTCGTGGATGGGAGTTATGGCCCTTGTCCATCCCCTTACCCAGTAGCTTCCTTAAATTATGCATGTGCATACGTTCCAGGTGTGTTATTACTTTGTGTTTGTGTGTGTGGGTGTGTGTGAGAGAGAGTGTTTGGTTAATGGTTGTTTAAATAGATGTGGAAGTCACATCAGTCCTCTCATCTCGCTTGCTCTGAGAAGACACATACATGCACACACACACACGCACACACACACACACAAGGAGTGGTCATGTGTGTATAGGGAATCATTAGCTAAAGTGATGCAGGTTTAGCTATCATGAATCACAGTGGCATCATATCGACAAGCTAGAGCCAGCAAGGAATCCAAAATGCGTGTGTGTGTGTGTGTGTG
>CM076658.1:18242924-18271799 GCA_038496675.1 Rachycentron canadum
ACACACACACACACACACACACACACACACACACACACACACATGCACACATACAATCTTCGGGCAGGGTAATTTGGAAGCTATTGTGACGATTCTTCTAATAATCTAATCTGTTGTTTACATTCACCCTGAACCTTTGGGCTCTTCCTCTCTGCCTCTGTTCAACTACACATCAAGTCAGTTTATTAAACAATCTAACCAATCACGCCGCTCGCTCCTCCCTCCTCCGGCTTTCATTGAGGAAAGTGGATCCAGAGCTGCCCCAGGAATGAGTGAAAGGTCCTCTGTAGTGAAGGTAGTGTGTAATAAATAACAGAGGCACAATATCCTTCAAAATACACAACAAACAGCAATTGAATCGACTCCTGTTGTGCCCCTTTGAAACGTCTTCACGTTTTGCTCACATTGTGGTTTATGGGACCGGCAGCTATTTTTCACTCTGCCACCTACTTATGGAGGTTTTATGGAAGGCATAAAGTGACAGATGATGAAATTACTTTTTTTTTTTTTCAAGATTCGCTTGCATTCATTTGCAAATATTTGAATAAAAGTAGACAATGTTTTGACTCGAACTGAGAAGAAGTTCCAAGAAGCCTCAATTTCATCAACACGTCAAACTCAAAAGAGATATTTGAAAATGCCATCAAAGTAAATCTAGGTTGGAGCTTTTAGCACGTTACATTTGGGTGGCTAAAGAGGTGATTGTCTTGTGACAGCGCAGTAATTTTGGTTGAACAGGGACGTTTTCATCAAGGGAAGTTCCTGCTGTGACTCAGTGACAGAGTGATGTCAAGTCAGAGCAGTTTCCGAGCTGTGAGCCTCCAGCTTCAGGTAAAATCCAACCAACGTATGGAAAAAAAACAACCTGTGGATTTGCAGGGATGGTTGAGCTGTGTGCGAGTGCCTATGGTGTGTGTGTGTGAGTGTCTGTCAGTGGGTGTATGTCAAGTTTCCCCTGCATGTGTCCAAGTGTGTCTGCGTGTGTGTGCATTAGAGATTGGCGGATGGAGGGAGGGGAATAATTGTGGGTTCGATTTGACAAATCGCCCATTGGCATGAGAGACGGGTTAAATGAAAGTAGACGTCTGTGTGCCAGCTTACCACACACATGCACTCACACACCACTTTAACACACACACTAATATAGGAAATACTCACAATTTTGATTGAATGAAAGTATCTGTATGCCAGCTTGCTGTACAAACACACACTGGTAGGCCTTTTTCCTGTCTCCCTGATCCCTAAACTAAAAACTCAAGCACCAGATCTACTCAGCAACACACACATACATGCCCACACACACACACAAACACACACTTCCCCTAACCTTACCCTACAGTGAAACACGTCTTTCCTTCAAACAGATGGGAAGTGAGTAGAAAAGAATAGGAAATGAGACAGTGGGAGGGAAAAGAATGATGGAGCTAGTGAAGATGAAAAGATGCATGGGAAGATAGTAAAGAAAGAACAGCAGGATGGAAGAGGGTAAGAAAGAGCAGAAAAGAAGAGAAGTGGGGTTATGAAATGAATGGAGAGAGAAGTTGAGCAGTACAAAGGAGAAAGCAACTGACACATGTACATATATTTTTTGGAACACCAATATTTCCAAACCATTTCAGGTCTTTTTTGGAGGGACAAGGTAGAAATATGCATTTGACTGGGAGAGAGGAGACAGAAGAGAAGGGACAGGGGAGGAGAAAGGAGGGCACAAGTGTTTTTGCGATGTTCATGAACATGAAGTAATGAGAAGGGAATAAAATCGCTGCCGGCAACAGAACTGGTCAGGCATTCACTCTACACCCACACACACACACATGCTCATAGTCACGCAGATCCACGCTATCCAGCAACACACTCTGCAGGGGGGCCAGACGCGAGGGGTACCCCGTGAGAGACAGTGTGTGTCTGGGTGTGAGTGTGTGTTCGCTTGAGTCTGAGGTCGCTGCGCGATGGAGAAGGTCACAATAACAAGCAAATCGGAATGGAAAGTGGGACAGACAAATAGACAAACAGAGAAATACAGGGAAAGACAGACAAGCTCTATCACACTAAAAATAGATGTGCTGCAGAATTGGATGATCACATTACATAGACATACAGGGGGGCATTCATGTAGATCAGCAAACACATTAGAATGAGGAAATGTGTCTAAGTTCTGTTGTGAAATAGCTGACATGAGAAATGCAGGCAAGTATTCCCTACGACCACCGCTGTGTGAGATCAGTGGAAAGCGAAGGGGTGGAGACAGGAAAAACAACATCAATGTTCCCTGTTACACCTACAGAAGTTTGTTTGACAGTGAATATCAGAGACGAGAGTTGGCAGAAAAAAAAAACGGCAGACACATACATATGTTTGCCTCTTACAGCGTCTGTCAGTTGGCAAACTGATTGACTGAGTCCATACTCATTCAGTGAAACAAGCTAGTTTCCATGGAGATCTCCAATGAAAGTAATCATCACAACTCTTAGTTTTTAAGTTCGGAGCCTCACCGACTCACACGTACACTGTGTTTATAGCTGCCATTTAGGGAAAGCAGCACAGTGGCAGTCGATGCTCTCCTCCATTGTGTTTAAAATACACAGTCAATACAATTATGGCTTTACATCAAAAACACACTTTGGGCCACAAGCTTAAAGTGTAAACTGGTAAGTTGCCAGTGTAGATGATTGTACTGATTAAAATTGATATGTGTCTGTCTGTCAGATGTGCGTGCAGACAACTGCACGACAATGCAGCTGAAACGTGTCCAGTGTGGGCACGTTGTCACCGACTTTACACGGACGCACTCACACACACACACTTACTCTCTTTATTTGCCCAGTCAAGCATGCAAGCACAATAGCAGACACCCAAACAGACTGGAGGGAAATGGGTTATCATAAGAGGCTTAGACAGTGTGTCTGCATGTGTGTATGTATGTTTGTGTGTCTGGACATACATGGGTCAGTGGACTGGACTGGAATGGTCCAGTTGGTGCAACCACATTCCCTCCACAACGTCTGTGTATGTGTGTGAGTATTAATAGAGAGGGTATTACAGTAATTTAGAAATGAAGATCCCCAGATTACCTCTAGCTCTAGCTGTGTGTGTGTGTGTGTGTGTGTGTGCGTGCGTGTATGCGTGATGATATGTAAAGCTTGGTGTAAGAGCTCGACCATGATGATGTTGTCAACAGATCCTATGTCTGTCTTTCTCCCTCATATTTTCTATATGTCTCACTTGTGTCTGTTAACTCTTCTTAAAGATCAGAGTGAGGTTTGAGGCTGCCCCCTCACTGTGTCAGAAGATGGTAGAGATACAGTTTCTTGCTCAATTGCATGTTAGACACACATGCATATGAATTTTTTGTGTTATGCGGTAGTGTGAACCAGGTATTGATTTATCACATCGAATACCTTTTAGTTAGAATTCAAGCTGTGGTTATGGCAGAAACCTAAATCAGCTGTTTATGAAGTATTCTAATCATCTACATGGACATTTTGAATGTACATCACTCTCATTTATATAAAACTACTGTTACTTCAGTTCTTCCCCATCTCAGTGTTTCCTACAAATAGCATCAACTGCATTTAAAGTACATAATGTGGAGTCACAGTTAATCTCACATAGCTATTCTGTCTAGTAAAGAAAACAGGTCCTGAGTTGGGTGTGAGTTGTGAGTTTAAAAATACCCTCCTCTGAAAACACCACCTCTGAGTTTCTGCCCAGAATAATATCATTAGTTTGAATTATGATGGCCCTGTAAGGTTTCTACACTCATTTCTTAACAAACATTGTTTTTACATTTTTCATTTTTCTAGGTAAGGTGATGGGTAATGAGGTATACAAACCACAAACTGCTTAACAAACATTTTCTATTGAATGTACGTCACTTAAAATTCGTCATGTCTCTGTGTTACCAACCCAGGTTCAGACTGTTCCCGTAACTTTACCAGTCCCTCGGGTCTCATTGAGTCTCCAGGCTTCCCCGACAAGTACCCCCACAACCTGGAGTGCTCCTTCATCATCATTGTCCCTCCCAGCATGGATGTTACCCTCACCTTCCTCACCTTTGACCTGGAGAACGACCCCCTGCCAGGCGGAGAGGGGGATTGCAAGTATGACTGGCTGGAAGTGTGGGACGGGCTCCCCGGAGGTGAGACACCAATTAAATCACTTTTGTTCTTTTCTCTTTTGGTGCAAATTTTGATAAAATTGTTGAGAATGATGATCCTGACATTAAGCCGTTTCACGAGTCAATACACAGAGCAAAGGGAATATATTGTGTATTCTGCCCTGCCTACATCATTATCGACTGAGGTGGAGTAGCAACTATTTTAGTAGTGATGCGTTGGTAGATGAAAGCTAAGCTTACAGGCAGCATGTTGGCACCTACTGCGGAGAAACAACATAACTTTTCAAGGGGAAAATAAAATAGGAATTGCCAAGAGGAGGGAGAAAAGAGGGGAGGTGAGAGGAGGAATGGTAGAGGGCTGGGATATTTCTGGTCTAGCTGCTAGAAGGACTGGGAAGAGTTTAGAAGGACACATCTAAGATGCAAAGATCTTGGATCTAGTTTCAAGAAATGGAAGAGGTAGAAAGAGGAGAGCAATTGAAGGGCGATGAAAAGCCCTCCACTTGCTGGGAAGACTGGAACAAAGAAAGACAATGCAGAGATGAATAAATGACGGTCAGAAGGCTTCTCGTCCGCCTTCAAGACGAGGACTGGGAGAGAGGAGAAAACAGGAAGGGAGTTCAGCAGGTGGTGCTGGAAGGAAGAAGAAAATGAATATTGTACAGTTTCAGTTTAGTCTTTTTCTTCATTTTATTTGTAGATTGTTTTGAGGTTAATAAATAATTTCTATTGTTTTTAGTTTTACAAATTGTGTAATACCTAAATCTTCTAAGGTACTTAGAAATTGCCTGGCAAAAGAGTGAGCAGCAAAGGAGTGCAAACAATGGTGCTTTTGTCAGTATGGAGAACTGTACTGTAAATATGAATTCAGCCTGCGGTGCGGTAGAAGAGGGAAATAGTGGTTAAAAGGAGAATAGAGTAGCCACAGCATCTTCACTCCTTCTTTTTCAGATGATTTAATAGAAGACAAAAGAGGTTAAGCAAAGCTGAAAGCAGAAAATGAAGAAGACCAGAAAGGCAACAACAACAAAAAAAAAGAGTGTTAGAGAAAGAGAGGATGAATGGCGTGTGCTCTAAATCAAGGAGAGAGAAGAAGAATGTAAGAAGAATAGCAGGATGAAAGAAATGGAAGGAAAGTGAAATGAAGTGGGAGTGGTAGGTTGAAAAGGAAGGAAATATACAGGATGGGATTCAGAGGTGAAGGACAAAGGTTTCACCCTTTGTGGAGAACTAAACAGGAAGAGAAGATGAGCAGGAAAGACGGTGACCATGTGTGTTTCTTAGAAGGGTAAAGGTGAGGAAAGAAGTGCAGCGGTAATGAGAGGCGAAGGACAAGAAAATCAGATGATACATAGCCAGAGAACACTCTTTCAACTTGATTAGAGAAAACTAGAATATCAAGACTTTGTGGTTGATGTGTGTGGGTTTGTGTTTTCACCTTATTTATGTGCATGTTTGTTTGTTTTGTGGCGGGATTTCATCAACTTTTACCCCCTCTGAAAATGTTACTGTAACTTATCCACATACTAAATTATGACACTATTAAGCAGCAGTGGCATCTGTGTAATTGTGTTTGCATGTGTTTGTGTTCGCGTGTGTGTTTGAAACCACATATGTGCAGAGGTCAGACAAGGGGTAAATGTGCCTTCTGCCAGCTTCACACGCTGCTGAAATTAAATTCATAAACAGACGGAGACAGAAAAATGAGTTAATTTTGGTGCGTAAGCTACAAATATTAAATATTAAATCCTAAAAAAATATCACATTTGTTTGACCAGAATTTCATGCAGACATTGGTAATTACTTATAGAAATTATTTCTCTGGGTTTGACATCTTCTCTTCTCTTCTCTTCTCTTCTCTTCTCTTCTCTTCTCTTCTCTTCTCTTCTCTTCTCTTCTCTTCTCTTCTCTTCTCTTCTCCCTGTTTTCTCCACCACTGTAGAGAAAAGAGTTATTACAGTTATTTGCTCAAGAGCCCTATTTCAAATATCCACCCATTCCAAAAAGGAAGAAAAAAAAATCAATACCACTGATCGATTGCCAGCTATTTTCTTGTCCTCTGCCTCCTCTTTCTCCTCCTCCTCCTCTTCCCTCACATGCCTCCTCGTGTGTGTGTGTGTGTGTGTGTGTGTGTGTGTGTGTGTGTGTGTGAGAAACAGGAGTCACGGATGAATCTACTATCTGTAACACACACACACACACACACACACACACACACACACACACATACACACACACACACACACACACACACACACACACACACACACACACACACACATACACACACAATCACACACTCACACATAAACCCCAGGGCTCCAAATCGCACTCATCTGTTTGTGTTGACATATACAAGTTGTGGTATTAGAGAAGAAGACAGTAGAGGAATCACTTAGATCCTTAGATTTACACACATTGTAAAACCATGTCCAGTCCAGAGGTTGCCTTGATTGATGAAGGGAAGAGGGACAGTGACATTAAAGGGTGCAGCGAGGAGCAAATTGCAGCAGATGGAGGGAGTAATAGAGGTATTGGAAAGGAGAGAAAACTAAAAAATACAAGTAGTAAAACATATAGACAAATGTGTGGATTGAAGGATGAAGGGATTGATAAAGGAATGAAAGAGTAATAAAGTGTCTTGACATCGGGTTGAATGAGATGCTTGTAACACAGTTTCATGAGTCAAATAAATAAACTAATAAACCCTGGCACATTGAAACAGGCTGATGGCTCAACACATAATTCTTGTTTGATTGACAGTGGGTCCTCAGATTGGTCGTTACTGTGGGACCAGGGTGCCCCCCGAGATCCATTCATCTACTGGGATTCTCTCTCTGTCTTTCCACACGGACATGGCTGTGGCTAAAGATGGCTTCTCAGCTCGATACAACATGACGCACAAGGAAGTCAGTGAGAGTAAGTGTGAGTTACTGTGTGCTGCTTTGAAATGAAAGAAAATGGCAGAATAATCTTCTAACCCCCCCGACCTCCCCCCTCCCCCCTTCAGCTTTCCACTGTAGTAATGCTTTTGGTATGGAGTCGGGGAAGATCACAGATGACCAGATCACAGCCTCGTCCAGTTTTTATGACGATCACTGGCTGCCACGACAGGCCCGACTCAATTATCATGACAATGCATGGACGCCAAATGAAGACAGCAACAGGGAGTACATACAGGTATGTTTTTGTCATCAACAGTGGTTTTTAAACATAGAGCTGAGGTGCAGTAGGATTATGTTGTAGCTTAGACTTGAATTAATAACTGGCACACAATTACAACTCTTCACTATATTAAAAGATAAAGGCTGGACAGATCTATGCATTCCTGCATGTGATCAGCTAACACCCAGGCTTCATTTCTCTAAAAAACGTTGTAAAAGGTCTTGTTAATTAGTAAATATATGACTTAAATGAAATTAATATGTAATCTATACGTAAATATGTCAGTTTTGAGAGCTGTCAACTCTGGTTTATCATCTCCTTTACCTTTTTGACCCTTTATGTGGCCCCTCAAAACAAATCAGTGGCACTTCGAGGATTTTTTTTTTTGTTTTTTCAAATGTTCACTTGGACTCAAAAATAAACTGATTAGATTTTGGTGGTCAAAGGTCATGGTCACTGTGACCACACAAAACACATTTTTATAGCAGTGATATGTTTTCTTCTTTTCTTTAATGTGAATTATCATTCAACTTCCGACCCCTTTGTGGGGTCCCGCACCGTTGAATGGGACCTACTGGTCTAAACTGTAAGTAGTTGCTGACAGGTCAGACTACCAGCTGCAAGACTCTTGATTCTTAGTTATCCAGACTAGAATTTCCCTACACAATTACACTTCAAAAAAGGAAAAAAGGTAATAAAAGTTTTGCAGAGCCAAGATCTAACATCCTCCTTAAAGGCTTAAATAGCCCATGATGCCTTTAAGAAATTTGTATAAATGTTGCAGCATTCGGTCTAATAACAGAGCAGGAGCCACTGAGGCACTAGTGTTCTGCTCAAAGATACAAGGCAAATGGCTTTTGTGGCTGCCGGCAGAGATGGGAGGCAGCTTGCCTTGTTTTAATTTGTACATGGACAGCAACCTCTCTGTTAATGTGGAGGAACAATGTCACAATCACAGATAGTCACATAGATGCAGATGTCAAAAAAAGCAATGGTTCTGATTGTTAGAGCTCCACTGTAGCCAGACTCTGCGCCAGAAAAATACAGAAAGGAAACTATGGCCAAGAGGCAGCACAAAGCCAAGGTCCCATCAGTCTCACCCTTCCTTCCTGCCTCACCTCAACTGCAGCTGAAGGCTCTCTCTCTGTAGCCCAATCTCAAAATTAGCTGACATAAAAAATCAGTTGCTGATTTTTTTAATTTTTTTTTTACACTGGGCCATATAATCGGCTCAATACACACAAAGACCCCTAATTTGGATTTCATTGTTTGTGACATCAGATCTTTGCATACATCTGGTTTGACAGTTGGCTTGAAACACAGCTTCTATCTTTCTTCTGTGTTTCTGAGTCTCTGTGGTCACCAGTGTTGTGGTCGGGTTGCTGCGTTCCACAGAGGCTCTCAGCTGTTCCCATGCGTTAACGCCTAGCAGAGGCCACAGCCCCTGCGTGTGTGTGTGTGTGTTTGTGTGTGCGTGTGTTTTTTGTGTGTGCATATAAGTGTGTGTGTGCAACCGCTCCTGTCTTGACAAGCAGCTGTCAAAAATGCCAATGTGCCTCTCCTTCTTGAATCTTGTGTCCTGTGGTCTCTATAAGTGAGTGTCCTTGTGTTTGTTGAAACATGTGCCCGTGCAGCTCAGGCATGCGTGTTGCCATGTTGGTTCAAGAGCTACGTGTGTGGTTTAATTCTCTCTATTCTATTCTATTCTATTCTATTCTATTCTATTCTATTCTATTCTATTCTATTCTATTCTATTCTATTCTAGCCTAGTCCAGTGAGGTGTGGTGCAGATTGATGATGTGAGCACTGGTGGCTCCATTATTCTAACAGTGCTGTGATTGATGGGGAACCTTTCCTGGGAAGCCTTACCTCACATCTCTCTCTCTCTCTCTCTCTCTCTCTCTCTTGCTCTCTCTTTCTGTCTCTCTCTTCTTCCCTTACCCCTCACCCCTCCTTCTCTACTCATCTGTTCCTCTCCTTGGTTCCGGACTATCGATTAGTTGTCTTGGTGGATCTCTGTCTGGCCCTAAGCAGGCCTGTGTGTGTGTGTTGGAAGTAATCTAAAACACCTGTCTCACTGACAGATAACAAACGCAGCATTTTACCTCCCCTGGTGTTTTGTACTATACCCCAGTGGGATACGTAGCAAGCACACATACACACACACACATGCGCACACAACAAGTTCTGATTAATCTACAGGTTTCAACAGCTCCAGTGGAGGAGAATAAATGTTACAACCTACAGTCGAGCCTTTCTCATCTTCTACTCATTACTCGTCTGCAGCTTGGCTCTGTCTGCATTCCCGGTTTTTACCTTCTTAAAAGTTTGTTTTGTTAAGAACGGGCTAACTTCTCCTGTCATTCCCAGCATGTGTCAAGCATTTGAATAAAAAAAAAAAAAAAAAAGTTAAACAGTTGCAGGTGTGATAATGTTGTAACCAACCATTGAGAAAATAACATTAAACATAAGAAAAGTGTAGGTTTTCTTCGATGTAGAGCTCAATGAATCATTTAAAAATCAATTTTACAGCAGCAAAGAGTTTCAGGAAATGAATATCTTATCCTGTCTTGGTGAGTTTCCCTTTAGCTGCCAACAATGCAATCCTTGCATTTTGATGTAGTTTTCAATATATAGTCAGTTACAGCCCAGACTCGTTGGCAGGTACTGATCATTCACAATGTTAAAATATATTCCCCTCAGCAATATTTCGTTGGGCTCTCAGACCTTTGGACTGCACTGTATATATTTTTTTCACATTATTATGATTTAGAGAGCAATGTTTTTCTGCTTGATCCCCTCATTTCAGGCACTGCAGAGTAAAACAAATGTTGCATCTACTTGAGGGACCTTGGAATAAAGGAGTCTGAAGCCCCGGTCTTGCGCACAACGCCGTGTCCATGTATAATTTGGCACAGCCACCTGCATGCCAGACACGTAGCATAGCATGCACAATCAGGACGGGGAGGTGATTATGGCTATTGTATGGGAGGAAATTAAAATGAGCCCCAGGTCATTGCTATCGATCTGCCAAGAGAAAGACACAGAGAGGAGGGAAGCACAGAGAAGGTGATGAGGAAGGGAAAGAAGAGCGGTCAAGGTTAGAGAGATGGATGCTGATAAACTCAGGTGTGCATTTGTGAGTTAATGTCTATCTTTGATGTTTTAGGAGTTTCATCATGACAGTTTGGGAATAGGATTAGATTTAGATCAGAATGGTCAGTGAATCTGGTTGTGGTCTTAAAATGTGTTTATTCTATTTTTTTTTTTTTTTTCTGTTTTCTGTTTTTATTTATATTTAAGTTTGTTGGGCCACTAACTTATTGTCTTTTTTTTTTTTATAACCTACACCAGGCACATCCTCACAAACCAGCTGTCTGACAAGTCCTCAGTTTGTTTGCATTCATTAATGTTTTGTTTGATGATGCTTTGATTTATATTGAAACCTCTTCGGTCGCCAACAGGTGGACCTCCACACTCTGAAGGTGCTGACAGGCATCGCCACACAGGGCGCCATTTCCAAGGAAACTGAGAAGACCTATTACGTCACCACGTTCAAGCTCGAGGTCAGCACCAATGGTGAGGACTGGATGGTCTACAGACATGGCAAGAATCATAAGGTAGGCTCAGACACACATGTACAAACACACAATCCCTTTGGTTTGGCTGCAAAGTAGCTGGGGCAATTAAGGAGAGTCTGGATGCTCTTAGGTGACACACATGCCTTCATTTGCTCCCACATGGAAGTGGTAGAGAGAAATATGAGATGGAATATATGCAGCGAGAGCTGACCACAAGCCTAAAATTCAAATGGTGTCTGCAATTACAGCCGTCCCACCGCTGTTCAGTTGGCTTCATTTAAAGGTTTATGACCAAGCCAGAATCAGCACACGTCTCCAAGCTCCAAGTGATTCCTTACATCATTGCATGCAACTACATACACAATGCAATCTGCTTTTAACATCCCATCTGGTTTCCCTTATTCGTTGGTCAGAGTTCAGCCTGATGTTGACCTGGTTGGAAGGGTTTCTGAGCTGTTCTGAGCTGAGGTGTTAAGGCATGATGTGTCATCATGAATGTGCTGTGGGTAGAAATGAAGCAGACAGTTCTGAGGGTCTTTAAAATTGTTGCAACTGCAATTAAAGTAAAGGAGCATTCCAGTGGCTGTGGCTGCTCCCCCCACCCCACCCCCACCCCCCGCTAAAGTAGCCACATATGTTTGTCCTGCGGTCTAATGCCACATCTAGCTTTGTGCTATAAACCCTGATTCTTTCATGAACACTAACACATGCATACTCTCACTGATGCATACTGTACGTTCAAACACTTCTTTTGCTGCAAGAGGGAAACAGGAGATCCAGAATAACCATCTGGGGTTCCTCTGCGGACTGCAGATCCCAAAAGGCTTATAGCTGCAGCTAACTCCCAGAGAAATGATTGATGGATAAAACAGTGGGAACCTTGGAGAAAGATAGTCAGGATAAGTTGAGGTATGATACAAAAAAGAACACATAGAAGTGAGTGTAAAGCAAATTTTTATAATAAGGTTTACAGATTTACAGTTAATGAAATCAAATGAATCATTTTGGTCATTTTATTATCGTGGAATGAAGTCAATTTCTTTTTTCTTCAAAACAATTTTACCATCAAATCCACTGTGCTGTCAGTTAAATAGCATCACTCTGCTGACACCAGGCCATGAAACAGTAAAAATCCCACATGCTTAACTGGATAAATAATGATGTTTTCAGGCTAGTTGTCGGTGTCACCACCCATAATCCCCCTCTTGAGTCCCCCATAGCCCTGGAAAGCTGCTGCAGAGCTGATTGCCCAGGGAGACATATCGTGGGTATGCGTGTGTGCACGTGCATATGAATGTGTGTCGTTGAGGGGGGGTTTAGAATAAATCAGCAGCCCCCCCGTCTTCCAAACACACACACATACACACATGAACACATATGTACATGCACAACCTCAAGCCAACTGGCAAGGGTCTTTTGAGCCATTTGGCCCCCTGGTGAGTCAGTCTGTGCAGTAATCTGATGGTTGAGCTCAGGGTCGTCAATCATTTGATTTGATCCAATTCTTTACAACATCGTCTAGGTGGTATATTAATCATATATATTTGTCACACACACACACACATATATATATTTGTCACACACACACACACACACGTATATATATATATATATATATAAACTATTTACAGTTTTTATGTTACGGTGCCCCCTTTCTTCCAAGAAGAAGCAGGCAGTGTAAAAAGGTGAAGAGACTGATGGTCGTTTATCTGATGATGAAACGATGGTGTCAGCATCTCAGGGCCTAATGTCCCTTCTCAGCTGACACACCTCAGACGGCCAGTCAGCATAAGCCTTGCCACCCCGGCTGTCTCTATCATCTTTCGGGGTGTAAGTGAGAGTGTGTGTTTTATGTTAGAAAGGCACATAAATCACTCAGCAGCACTGGCCAAGAGGATCTTTTGGCAGAGTATTTTATAGTTTGGGTGTGCAAAATGCTGCGTCTGCATTCACAGGATAATTCAAGGAAATAGTTTTTATAATTGAGGGCAGATCCTGGATCAGTTCAGGCAGGGATCAGTTGTAAGCGTGTGATATTTTTTCTTTATCTGAACTTAAATCTATATGACAGCCTCATGTCAAAATTACAAATTTACTACTAAAGTGGAGCTTCCAACTGATGCCAGGTATATAAAGAACTCCTTTCTGTTTAACTTGTTGAACCTGCTCTGAACTGCCCCTATATCCATCCATCTCCTCCACAGCGTTTCCATACACTTACTCTTTTGCTCCTAGTTTTCTCAGATTCTCTTCATCCATCAGCTCCTCCCTCCTTGACTATTCATTCACTCTCTTTATGTCCTCGCTCACCTCATCCCTCCGGTCTTGTGCTCCCTCAACACTCCATCACTCGTTCTCCCTCTCCTCCTGTGTGTCGCTGAGAAAGTCATCATGAAGTAGACAGGCAAGTTTATGCCGCTTGAACAAATGACTTTTTGTGCTTGGGCTCGTTGATGGTTTGGTGTGTGTGAGTATTTGTGTGTGTGTGTGTGTGTGCGTGTGTGCTTTAGTGTGTGTGTTAATCTGGAAGAGTTGTTGAATTAGTGTCTTATGAGCAAGAGGCATTAAAGGAGGACAAAAATTAATGGGAGTCATATGGACATAAAGAAAAGAAAGGTATGAGCATGGCATACTACCTGCACTCTTGCAAAGTCACACTCGTGCACAGAACAGTTAGACACACGCAAATGTATGTTTACAACCCAATTTTTGTTGTATGTTAACATTAACACACATACATATACAAACACACAGACACACACAAACACACACACACACACTGGTGTTTAACATCTGGGAGCCAGCCCATAGGGGCGGCGCCAATGTCACACAGCATCACGATGATTTGTGTGATCTGTAATGTATTTGATAATGCCATTAAAGGCCTGTTGTGAACCAGATGGGACATATGGAATACATGTTAACTTGCAGAAACTTTTTGGCGAGATGGAGATGTAATATTCATACAGCGTTTGCTCCTGCGTTGCACTGACAGGCTCACAAATGACTGATACTGACTCAAGGCACATGTCTCAGCCAAATCTTTCTTTATATCCATGAATAATTGTGTTTTTCTTTATCATCAACATCTCGCCTTTTTACTGCACAGCAGCTATTTTTCATATCCTCTCTTGATGGTCTTGTGAACTTGCATTACACAGAAATGGAAAAAAGTAATGACACTGTCTGTATAACTCAAAGTGTCCAATGATTCAGTGAGCAGAATTGGCTGAGGGCCTGGTTATGGGAGGTTGCCCATATGACGAGAGGAAAGCAGTGATTTTCAGTGACCCGGGGTCTCAGGTTGAGAAATGATGTTGTCTCAGTTTGAGTCTTTGTCTGGAGGAGTTTGAGACCCTGTGCTAGTTGAGGTACATTTAAGCTCGATGTGGTACAACTGTCATTACATAGCCCTGCTGAATTGCTGCAGGTAGAGCTGTCTGTGGCCATTACAACGCTGGACCTCATCCAAGACCAAAGCCTCCTATTCCCACCTTAATCTGTGGGAGGGAGGATGGATGGAGAGAGAAGGATGGAGGAGGGAGACGTGGGTGGAATGAGAGGGAGGGAGAGCGATGGTGATGTGAGGAAAGTGTAGGAAAGTTGAGAAAAAAATTTGTGAGGAAAGAAAGACAGAAAAACACAAGCAAAAGGTCAACCAGTCAAGCACTGAACTGATGGAGAGAGGAGGGCGTGAGCTGTGTGCAGGGAGGAAACCAGAGGGAGTAAAGTAAGGTTCATAGGGGAGCAAGTGAGTGAAGGAAGGAGGCAGAGGAGGGGGGAGAAATGTTCACAGGGGAACCATGGAGCAAAAGAAAGAGGGATCGACGGATGAACGGAATCAGGGAGGAAAGGAGGAATAATGAGAAAAGCAGACAAGGGTGTTGACCAGAAGTCCCTCTGGATAGATCAGAGGTCTCAGCAACACAGCCTGAAAAGGATGTTAGAAGAGGGGAAAGAAAATAAAACGACAGAGGAGAGGGAGGAAGGCTATGAGGTGAGGGGAAGGCAGGAGGGAGGGAGAGGCAAGAGGGAGGTAGAGGTCATAAGAGAATGGGAGAAAAGAGTTTTTGACAAATGAAGAAAGCGTAAAAGAGAGGAAAGGGACAAAGGGGGACATTATAGAGCTGCCATGTGTCATTTGGTTTGTGAGACTTGTGCACTGTACTGTCAACACACACACACGCACTCGGAGATTCAGCTGTCAAACTGTGTGTGGGTATTTGCCCTTCTGTGATGAAATGAGAGGAGATGGGGTTCGTTTTACTATTTTATAACTATGTCTACATACACACGCACACACATATACAAAACACAGCACGGACATTTGAAATATTCAGCATGTCTGTGCTGGTCCTCGCCGGCTGACTGACTGTGGCCCTGCAAAATCACAACGTGACCACACACACACACAGAACCTCGACCACACACACACACACACACACACAGAAACTCGACCACACACACATACACACACACACCTGTTCTTCCCTTTCCCTTGTGCTGAGCATATTCGTCGTCATGCTCTTTTTCTGTCCCATAGTTACCTGCTAGACCTGGTCAGTCGCCTTTTGACTGCTGCACATTGTTTGTGTTTAGTAGAGGGGGTGTGTGTGAATGAAGGAGAAAACAATATTTACTTCATGTCTGTGACCTTTGCACTGCAGAGATATAAAAGAACCATTTCAATAAGATTTCACCTGCTTGGACTTATAGCTTGGTGTTGAACAAGATCTGTGCTCTTTGTGTGTGTGCGTGTGTGTGTACATGTGTATGTGTGTGACAGAGAGCGACGAGGGTGGAGACAGAGAGAGCGAGAGAGAGGTGTAAAGTCAAGCATCTGTTCACCTAGGTGTCATCTTCCATCTTCCTGTGTCTCTTAACGCTGGTGGAAACATCAGACCATCAACGAACATGCACAAAACACACATGAACAGATACACACAAACACACACATAATAACCTGAGCGGGGTTGCAGGTGTAGTCCATTAGCTGATTGTTACTGAAGCCTTTCAGATAGAGAAGTGGAGTTTTAAGGCCTCAGGGATGCAGATCCCCTTACACCTCCTCACCATCAAGTCTCACCATAAAACATTTTATTAGCAGTTGGTTAATCTGATATAATGAAGCAAAAAATATTATTTAGTAATAAATCTGATCTGCAGATTTGATTTGATTTGATCATCATCAGTTTATCAATCAAATGCATTCGATTTGAAATGCATTTGACATTATTGATTTGATGTGATGGGGCAAAACTCCCTCTTTCATTACATGGCAAACAAATGATGGTACACATGTAATCTCTCCAATATGGGCCAATGAGCTCAAACTAGAAGATTAAAACTCCAGTTCAAGTCACACAGCAGGGTATTGATTGATTAAAAATATCTAAGATCTTTTCTGGAAAGTCTTTGTAAAGATAATCTTTGTGTGTTACAGTGAGGGACAACTAGTTTATTGAAGAGATTATACAGCAGAAGTTATAACCATAGCAGTGTAGCAGTGCATCAGACAGCCACTGAAATAAAGCTGCAACTCTGTTTGGTGACCCCAAACAAAGCTGGTAATAGAGAACAAACAGATTCATGTCCATGGATAGTTTGTATACAGTTCTCAAAGGTCCTTCACTCACACACAAACACACAAACACACACACAGACAAAGAGAAACGTTCCATTGCCAGTTTAAAAGCTGGTGAAGGACGACAAGGTTAGACACAAAAATGCACTTGCACACAAAAATCAAGACCCGTACAGTGTGTACACTCTTATATACACGTACTGTACATAAAAGGTGTACATCAAAATGTGTGTGTGTGTATGCGTGTGAACACGTGTTGAAGAAATGTTTCAGTGCATACCAAGGGAAATCAGAAAGCACCCGCCAGCCCCCAAATCCTAAGAGTAAGACTTCATAATTACACTTTTACACACCGACACCCAATGACACTGACACCGAAACACACACACACACACACACACACACACACACACACACACACACACACACACACACACACACACACATGCACACACACACTCACTTGTAATTACAGTCTGCTACCACAATCCAATTAAGTCTTTTGGGGCCTTTGGGCATTTTTCCATCATTTAACTGGTCACAGTCTCTGGTATTAAGGCCACTATGAGGGCACGAGTTCACTGGGTCTGACTTTGTGTTATACACCCAGTGGGTCATTGGTTCAATTCCCTGCTGGACCAGTAGCCTGTTCCTGTTCTTGCAAGTCAGAAACCACCTTTATCCATATTCTGTCACCCCTGACAGGTCCTGCAGTTTAATGGATTGAGAACAAGAGGGAAGTAGTGAAATTGCACACACAAACACACACACACACACACACACACCTAAAACAAAGCTAACATCTATAAATGACTACCCAAGCAAGTAATTGCAAGGCCTTTGGCTCTGTTGAATGAGGTTTACTGCTCTCTGTAATAAACACACTATGTTGTGTTTTCAGCACTGATGTAACATAATAGAAAGTGTATTAGATACACAGAGGGAAAACAGCCTTTGAGGTTCTGTAATGAAACAACAAGATGGATTTTTTTTTCTCCCTTTAATTTATAGCAGTACCATCATGGCAGAGAGAGACAGAGAGAGAGAGAGAGAGAGAGAGAAAGAGATGTCGAAGAGAAAGACAGGAAGGAGGGAAGAAAGTGAAATGAAAGGGGAAAGAGCAGAAGCCCAGCTGTGTTTTCCTGTGGTGAGCCCAACAGAGATGACACTGACTGATAGACAGAGATATAAAGTCTTGGTGTCAAGAGGCAAAGAGAGTTCTTTTGGCCATAGGTGCTGGTATTCAATTTCCTTTCATCTGTATTTTTTGTGTTTTGAGAGGAAATCATTTTGTGTGTGCAAATGTTGTGGAGTGGAGGCAAAGCAAAGTGTAAGGTGGTGGGAAGACATGCGTCATGTGTGCATGTGTGTGTGAGTGTGTGAGACAAATAGATACAGAGAGAGAGAGAGAGAGAGACTTGTGTCTGGAAGCAGCATACATGTGAATACCATGTTGCGTGTGTCTGCACATTGTGGGGCGACTGTATGTTTTTCTTTACCATCTGTCCATGAAGAAGGAAAGATGTTTTCCTTTCTGTGTGTGTGTGTGTGTGTGTGGCTAAGTCAAGAGGACGTGAGAAGAGGGTGGTCTGAAGAGGATGCTCTCCCACATACATACACTCTTGATTTATTCCACACTGCATGCCCTCAGACTGTGCGTGTGACTGTGTCTGTGTGTGTGTGTGTAAGAAAACGTTTGCACTTATCCCTTCCTTTGTGAACATACACCGTATATTCAGAGTGTCTGTTTATATGTGTACAGACACAGAGGAGAAATATTCGTTTATTGGTATAACTCATGTTAAATTATATTTTCCAGAGTCAGTTTAACCACTGAGCCGTAAATATTTGTTGCTATGGATACCAGCTGATTTGTTATGTTAAGGTATTTTTCATGATACTGCTTCTAAAATCACAAACTGTTTGTTAAACAAACAAGAGACTGTGTGTTAGTAAGTCAGCTTGCTAAGCTAAGCTAACCTCGCTCAGTTTGCAGCTCCATATTTGACCTGAGATTGTTATAGCAGCCAAACAAAATGATAATATAGGACCCGTTGGCATCAGGCTTTGTCCTTTGCCTCGTTGACCTAGAGGATGTGTGTCCAATCAGAGCACCCTGCTCGCTCTCCCTCTGCCCTTCCTGTGCAGAAGAACAGTGCCGTATTAGTAAATGTGCTCTGCTTCTCCTTCTCTCTCTCTCTCTCTCTCTCTATAGGTTTTCCATGCCAATACTGACGCCACGGAGGTGGTTCTCAATCGGATCCCACAGCCAGTTCTGGCCCGATTCATCCGGATTAGACCTCAGACTTGGAAGAACGGCATTGCGCTGCGGTTTGAGCTTTATGGCTGTCAGATCACAGGTAAGAAAAGTTTCTTTTTTTTTTTTGTAGAGTTTCTTAGACTTTTTTTTTTTGGCCAGTCTCCTCATGGGGCTCACTCTTGTGAAAACACAGTAGTCATCTTGCCAAGTTTTATACCAGTGATATATTGGCTTTTACAGCAGGTCAGAAGGTGGGTCACAGCAAAAATAACTCCTTTAGAAAACATTTTTCAGGAAAAGAACAAGCAAACTTGAATGTTCTTTTTTTCTCCCCCTGTTCATTTAAATAATCTCATGATAAATAATTCAGTAATTTGTCTGTCCATCAATCCGCCCAGTGCTTTTACTCATACTTCTCTCTCCTCTCATCTGTTTCTCTGCCTTTCACATGCACACATCACAACCACTCTCATGTGCACTCACACTCTTGGCCTCACTCTTTCATATACATATCTTCCCTCTCTGTCTCCCACTCACACATTGCACACTAAAACACACACAAAAAGAAACACTCTCAGTCCTAATAGAATAATACTAGAGTGTGATGTGTGGGTGATAACATCAGAGAGTAACAGGCTCTCAGCTTTCATCTGCAGCCCTGGCAAACAAACACGATTTCAACCAGCATAATCAGCTCAATACTATAAATAGATAAAACTTAATTAGACTGTGTGTGTGTGTGTGTGTGTGTGTGTGTGTGTGTTCTAGAAATGGTAAAACAGAGAGAGTTTCAATCCATTTCAGCATGTATGTGTGTGTGTCCCAGCTCCCCTGTATCATTATTAGGTTAGGGGCTCTCTCTGCTGCCATCGTAGTGGCCATTGAGAGGGACAGATATGCTCTTATCTAGGAGGGCTATTTTAGCACCCACACAAATCACAATCACACCAAAACAATATGATGCTGTGTGTGTATTCCTGTGTGTGTGTGTGTGTGTGTGTGTGTGTGTGTGTGTGTGTGTGTGTGTGTGTGTGTGTGTGTGTGTGTGTGTGTGCTTGTGTATGAGAGAGAGAGAGAGAGAGATCAGGCGAAAGAGATATGGACATGGCATATCTCTTGTAAATTTGCCTGTTCTTTTCTACAAAGTGCCCATTTTTACCCTATTTTAACACCTGAAATTGTGTTATATATCACCCTCCTTTAACCACTACTCTCAGCATTGAGAACCCATTCAACACATCTTTTGGCCATTTCTGTTTCCCAGGATGTCGCCCACATCTGCCACATTAGAATGTCAGCAATCCATCATGAGCCTCACTTTTTGTGCAAGATATTCATATCCGTGACGTGTTTGTTTTTTGCTGAAGAGGATGACAAGAGTTTGTTGCTTTAGAGCAAAACAAACTAACTGCTGTGCCACACTTTCAGTAAAATATGTCTATAAATTGCAGAGGAAACTTTCTAACCAAACATAGCTGCTAATAGCAATGCGGTATCTTTTCCTCTTTTTTTTCCCCTCCCCTGCGCATAGACATATTGACAAGCACACCCATGAACACACCGCCAGTGGGAATGTGATAATGCCCTACACAGACCTATAAAGGCAGACATAAAGCAGTCAGTCAGTGACATGTCATTAACTTAAATCACACTTTTATGTCTCTCGCTCTACTTTTTTCGCACTTTCTACCTATCCCTCTTCAATGTCGCTCAGTTTTTTTCCTTTCCTCTCATTTTGCTTTTTCTTCTGTCCTTACCTTGCCTTTGCTGACAGCTTTCATTCCCACTTTCCTCTCTCACGCTCTCATTTTCTCCTCTACATCCCTTCCCTTAAATCTTTCCCCGTCCGTGCCTCATTCAGCTCTTCATTCCTCCATCCCTCCTTCTCTCCTAGCTTAATCTCATTTTATTTCAGCCCCGCAGCACCTATCAATCATTCATTTTTAGCACCTTTATCATTTTTTCTCACCAGGCTTCTGTAGTGTGTGGTGTGCATTTGTGAAACTATTTGTGTGTGTGTGTGTGTGTGTGTGTATAACGGTCAGGTAGTGCACCAGTACTTTACAGCTTTTGTGTGACCCTGTTATCAGGAAAGGCACAGTGGGAGTGTGTGTGTGTGGGTGGGCTGAACATCAAGAGCATGTGTGAGAAGACGTGTGTTTCAGCATGCGTGAGAGACCCTGACTCTGCAACTACTATGTGCAGGTGCATGTATTGCTTTGTGTAGTAGAGAGAGAGAGAGAGAGTGTGTGTGTGTGTGTGTGTGTGTGTGTGTGTGTGTGTGTGTGTGTGTTAAGGGCTCTCCTGCTGGTTTGTGATATCTGACTATTTCTGTTACTGTGATCTCCAGAGATGATACTCCCATCGACTCCCACTGCACCTCTGCATTAAAGCGCCTGCTGGAGTTCAGTCGCTGCTGAGATGCAAAAATAAGAAACATCAAATAAACAGTAGAATAATAGAGTTTTCTTCTGGCTAATCAGTTTCCAGCTCTGTTATAGAGCTTGACGGAGCCCATCTACCGTGGCTGAAGCTGTTGTTGTTTATTGTTGATTCATTATTTACCACAGTGAGGTGCGATTGCAAACGTCACTACATTAAACTTTCATCTCCACGAAGCCCCGTAGAATGTCACCATCAATCACCGTCACCCTTCACTGTCAATCTGCTCTCTCTCTCTCTCTCTCTCTCTTTTCACTTGCATCTCTCTTTATCTTTCACACCCTTACTATTCACGCACTCTCTTTGCAGTCCATCTTTCTGATTGACCTTTTGTCTGTCTCTTTATCTCCTCCTTGTCCTTTCACTCCTCATCTTCACCTTTTATACTTACTCTGCTCTTTATTTATCCTTCTGTTTTCCTCCCCGTGTGGTCATTTGTTTACTTCCCTTCGTTTTTCTTTTTGTCATTATTTATGGCAATACCATATTCTGCAGCTTGTTAGACTAAAGCACATTTGTCAGTGTAATAAACCGTATTCCTTTGATCTGCAACATGCTTTTATTTAGTTCCTCTGTTTGGGATTTTTCTGGCTCGATTCCCTATGAAGAATCCCCTTCGGTAGCTCAGTTAAAGTTATGCATCAACTTTGCAGCAAGAGGAAAGGAAAATAATGAAATGGGTTGGTGGAAGGCAGCTCAGAAGGGCTGCGGCATCTTAACACAGCAGTTGTTGTTGTTTTAACAATTCGTGTCGCAGTCACACTAGAGTCTTGCTCTGAGAGGAGATCAAATGGTTACGGCAAATTATGCCTGACCCTGAAAGTCACATTCATTCGTGAAGATCTTTTAGCAATGCAGCGATCTCATTTAGCCAGAAAATCCAATAGCCTTTAAAGAATAACAATAAACTGTATATATTGGCCTGTTTACACTCCTTCCAAAACAGTTCTCACTCAAATATCCACCTTCTTGGCAGCCTATAATTTCATTTCACATTTTCATTACCCAGTCTTGAGATGTGACATCCACCACAGTAAACATTTGTTTAACTTTTTTTTTCAACTTTATATTATTTCTGAGTCAACTAAAAAGTCTTTGTTGGTTGAATTATTCAAGAAAGAGCTAACGTGAGTCTTTTTAATGCAAGAAATTACCAAATTCATGCTAGTCTTTTCACAGCAATCAGGCTTTTATTTTGTTTGTCCTGGGTTTGTTTTATTGCACAGTTTTGGCAGCTGACTGTTCAATCTTTGATGCTGTGGAGAGAGAAGGGCATAATTTTCCAAACAATCTGTGCCTGATACTGTATCACTATGCAATTAGAATATTACTTAAGAAAATGTATCAATATTCATTCCCATTGCAGAGAGATTTTCAAAAGCAAAATTAACTTATTATAACTTATTATAAATATAAAATTATTTTATGTGGAAGCAATCAAACAGTTTATGTAATGATTGATATAAAATATTCTAATACCTTTTTCTCTGTCCTCTGTTTAGATGCCCCCTGCTCAGAACTGCAGGGCATGTTGTCTGGGCTGCTGCCTGACTCCCAGATCTCTGCATCCTCCATGAGGGACATCCACGGCTCCATGGGGGCAGCCAGGCTGGTGGCCAGTCGGTCCGGCTGGTTTCCCAACCCAACGCAGCCCATCGCTGGAGAAGAGTGGCTCCAGGTATGTCAGTGTAACTTCACAAGTGATCTTGTTTTTTAAAAGAACTATATAATGTTCTACAGATCTAGTCCCTTGTTCCCAATTACAAAACTCACTAAAGATAAGGGTGAGCTTCAGTTTACTGCATCAGAAAGTAAATGTTGTTAGTTGGTGGCCTCTCTCTATGTCTCAGCAAACAGAATGTTTACCAGAGGATATTAGAGGAATACAGCATATGAACATCAAAGACAAGATTAAGAAAATGAATCAATATTATGCAAAAACCGAAGATATCAATGCATCCAGCAAACTGCAGAACAACAACGTGAGTCACATCCAGTTCAGGAAGAAGAAGAAATCTGGTTCCAAAACTTAATGGAAAAGTAGACAATTGATCATATGCTTGGCAAAATTAGAGTAGGCGGGCTGTGGTGCAGATAACAATAGTAATTCTCTGTTATAGGTGGACCTTGGTGTGCCCAAGATGGTGCGTGGCATTATTACCCAGGGTGCAAGAGGGCTGGAGGGCAGCACCAGTGCTGAGAACAGAGCATTTGTCAGGAAGTACAAACTGGCACACAGCTTAACCGGCAAAGACTGGACCTACATCCCTGACATCAAGACTGGGTTTGCTAAGGTAAAGGAGGGAACACACATACACACACACACAACACAACACAATCTTGCTGTCTGACACATACATATGTACTGTCTTCTCTCTGACTGTCACTGTCAGTTCTTCCTGATTTGTAGTTTATTTATAGCTGTCTTTCAACTAAATCCCTCTTCACTCTCCTTCTTTTTCCCTCCCTCTTTGCGTCTGTCTCTCTTTTCTCTCTCGGCCTCGTCATTTTCAGCAAAAAAAAAAAAAAAATTTTATTACAGCCTCAGCTCTGATAATAATTCAATTTAATCACCTCACTCCTCATTCTCCCTGCCTCTGTCTTTGCTTCTAAGTCCTTTGTACTCTCTCCCTTTCTCTCTCTCTCTCTCTCTCTCTGCTTCCCTCTGTCCCTCTATCCTCTCATTCACTCATCCTCTATTTGTCTCTCATGGGTGTTAATTAAAAATGTCTTTTGTGCATCACCACCCAACACTGCTGGCAATCTAACGCACTGTGAGACAGGGCACTTTAAACTCTGTTCTCTTTTCTGAGAATCAGTCTTAAAACCCTTTAATAGTACTACTGAGTGCCTGGCTTTTCTCCTGGTGTTAAAACCCTGTTCTCTCTCATCTGTCTGTCTTTTTAAATGAGCATCCTGGGAAATTCATCATACGTTTTTAAAATTCCAAGAATGGAGAAGACAGAAGATACAATTCAATTAATGAAACCAATATTACAACTTTCAGAGCCCGCTTTTTTTTTTTTGAAAGCATTATCGTAGTCAAGTCAGTTTTCAGCTTGTAATAAATCTTTCTGCCAGAGGCTGCTGCAAGCCGCCACCAAAAAATTACTTGAAAATCAAACGAAACACACCCTCTGTTGTTATTTTTATGACATGTCATACTGTGCTGGGAAACAATGCTGATTTTTCGCTACACCCTGCATATATGGACTTCCCAATCTACGGAAAAAGGCAGCCCCATTCAGACCCCTCGTCAGCAGTATGAACTCAGCCAATTACAAGATTGCAAAACACCTCAGCACCATCTTAGCTCCACTTGTGAGAAACATTCAAAACTCAAACAAGACTTCACCAACAAGGTCTGAAAACTTAAACTGGCTCCAGATGAATCCATTGTGTCTTTTGATGTCACACTCACTTTTCACCTGTATACTCACAACAGAGCCAGTGGGGATTGTCAGAAAACAGTAACAACAAACCAGCTCCTTACACAACCCTGATCAGATTTGCACTTTGTTAGACCTCTGCCTTACCACCACCTATTTTAAATACAACAATGGTTTATACAGACAGAAGCACAGATGCGCCATGGGTTTTCCAGTGTCACCTATTGTAGCCAACCTCTACATGGAGGAAGTGGAAAACAGAGCTCTGAGCTCTTTCATACAAACAGCATCTAACCACTGGTTTAGATGTGTGGATGACACTTGGGGTTAAAATCAAATCCCAAGAGATAGAGGCCTTCACTGAACACATCAACTCAGTGGAAAGGAACATCAAGTTCACTAGGGAAGACAGTGGGTTACCATTCTTGGACTGTGCTGTGCTCATCAAGGGGGACAGAAGCCTCAACATTGAAGTTTACTGGAAACCCACACGAATAGACCAGTACCTATATTTTTTGACACTCACCACCCACTCAAACACAAACACTGGAAAGACCATCCTTGAACAGGCTGATTGTTGGTGGCTTGCGACACCAACGATCAACCTATAATGCAGCCTTGAGATCCCTTCCCAGGCGCTTTAACCCTCACTCACACCCTGACCCATGTGACCATAATGCCTCACATCATGGCAGGGTGGGTCAACAACCCTCAGGACCACCTCTAAAGTGACAACTTGAGGTTTAACACCTGGGACTCCCCATCGCTTTTTAGAACTGATGAAGCCTTTCAGATGAGAGGTGAAATGTCCAGAACCTTAAAAGAAGTCCAGTTGCCTTCAACTCAGCACTTAAGACTCCCATGACCTGGATGACCTACGCAGAACCTGAGAACCTATACACACACAGTGACTGTAATATGACTTTGGAAAGTCAAGCTTGCCATTTCGCAGTTTTGCAATCAGATTCAAATGGTGGAGAAATTAAATGACAAAATTTTATTTCCTCTGCTATTTACATGTTTCTCAATTGCCTCAGAAAGCTCACCCACGGTGCTGTCTTTACCACCAGTGGGTTCATCAGTGTTCACACCCATTCTCACACTTGACATGAGTCAAAGCCTGCCACTCCATGTTTTGTACCCCTTAAAACCTACCTACCTTAAAAAAGCATTCATTCACTGTGGCTGGCACTGTGGTTGTTGAGTGCATTAGCTGAAATCAAAAATGTCAAAACTGGCAGGAAAACATCTTTTTTACCAGTGGGGAAATGTTTTATTCCTACTTCATACTATGTTGTGAAATGATAATAACACACTAATAACTTTCTAAACACTAATGAAATCCCTAACAACATGCCTTTGCTTCCCTCCTCTTAGATTTTCGAGGGGAACAGCCACTATGACACTCCTGAGGTGCGGAGATTTGACGAGATAGTGGCCCAGTACATCAGAGTCTTTCCGGAGAGGTGGTCGCCCGCTGGGATTGGTATGAGGATGGAAGTCCTCGGCTGTGAACTGCCTGGTATGAACACATTTGATCACACAAGGCTACATACGCTTATACGCTTATACATACGCTATATGTGTATACACGATCCATAAACACAGTTACTAACAAAGTATTGACATAAATGTGCTGAATATTTACACAATTACTGTATCTGTTAAGTGTGTGTGTGTGTGTGTGTGTGTGTGTGTTCATGTGCCTTCTTTCGAATTGTAACCTGCCATTGTTTGTAGCTTTTGTCGGTGCATCTGTATTTGGAGTCAATACATATGCAGTAAATATATATTATGTGCATACACTATTTGCTGTATAAATACACACACCATACAGTCATGTGCATTGTGTGAGTGATGTTAATCATCTTGCTCTATAGGAGATTTTGCAACATGTCTGGACAGGGATTAACATGTCTAGGTCATGGGACTACTAACAGTGGCCAGCTGTGTAGTTGTTCTATATTGTGTTCACAGCCTATTATGTTAATAACACGTAGCTAGCATGTAGTGAAAGATTATGTACAGTACATAATCTGTTTAACTATGGTTTTTACGACCAGTCCATGAGTTCCTCTGTTAACGATGACAAAAAAAATCTACTTTTTCAACTGTCCAATTTTCTACTTAGCGATTGCTATAAACAAATCTTTATGAGTTATTATGTTGTTTAAGAGCGATAATTTAGTGTATGTGGTGATGAATGCGAACTATTAGTCTATACGTGTCTTTATTTAGCTGTGTAATTACCATTTAGTACAATATGTCACTGATGCATGCTATTTGTTGCCCTGGAAAGCAAATTATTCAAAGCCCAACAATAACTTCAATAATGTAACAGACCTTAGTCCAAAGGTCTGTACTTATTACTTAACCTTAGCAATAATAATGTGCTACATAAATTCACCAGCAAAAAAGTATAGGCACCGTGCCACTGAGGTTTTCCTATTAATGATTCATATCCTACACTATGTTACAACATAATCAGAGCACAATACAGTATCTACAAAACAGTATATTTAGATGATGTTTTCTTAACCATAACTCCACATATTAGTGGAAAAAGGCCTGTTAAAATTGTTGCTTTCATGGCCAGCCTCTCCCTGTCTTCTCCTCTCCTCTTCATGCACCATCAGATCTTACAGCTTTGGTCAGGTTTTGACGTATTACAGGTGAAGACAAGAACAGGAAATGACACGTACCTTTTCCCAGTGGACATGAAGTAGGCTGTTGGCTGCAACTGATGGCCTGCCACTACAATTGTGCGTGTGTGTGTGTGAGAGAGAGAGAGAGAGAAAGAGAAGGGAGAGAGCCCGAAGGGAACAATACATCCTAGATGTGTCTGGACAAGCCAGGAGACTGGTGATGATGGGGAGATGAGGGACATCCTCTACTGTTAAGTTTGAACAGGTTACCACGGATACAGTGGACAAAAGAAAAATCAGGCATAATAAAGATTTACACTTTAGCTCAGGGAAAGATTTCACTTTGAAGAACAAATGATTACTTGTGAGATAACATGTAGTATTTTCTTGTATGATGCGTACATCTAACAGAAAGGCTGAGCAGTGGAAAACTGAAACAATTTGTGATTTGTGTGTGTTTTTAGAAACACCTTTCATCCATTATCATTCAGTGTAGATTTATGGCTTAAGTACAGAACCTCTGCATTATATGCAATTGCAGCCTAATTTCGCCAGTCTACATCTATTTTACAGTTTTTTTCTCATTACACTTTGTGGTTTCAAACTTAGCTCTAATTTAATCTCCCCTAGTTAACGACATCCTTAATGAAGGGACATGAAAGGTGGACTTTCAGGTGACTAGCAGTAAGCACACTATCAGTGCACTGATGTGAAACCCTCAGGCACAATAAAGTAAACACTGAAGATTGACCTTGACTGTTCTATACCAACAATGGCAACAGATGATTTCCTTCTAAAAAAAAAAAAAAAAAGAAAGTTCAATCATACTGGCGACATGTGATTGCACAGGCAGTGTTTTTTTCTGACTAAACACATTGCTTGTTATTGCACCTAATAACGTCATATGCACCGTATCTGCAGCCATCATCTCCATGATCGCAATACGGATCAACCTCTTGGCTACTGGAGTTGCTTTGATTGTCTGCTCGTCTGGCTGTCTGTGTCTGCATGCCAGATGTTTGCCCTCTGGATGTAATCTGTGCATTAGACATGATAGCAGTTCATTCCCACTTCGAATGATCGCTACAGCAACTGCTCGTGCTACCATCCTAAATACCTAAATGCCACACACAAAGATTATTCTGCATCTTGGTGGCTTAGAGCAAGTTGATTTTGTTGAATTTCTGCTTTTTAATTGTCTCCACATGAGGTGACGTTATGATAATAACACTGAAAAAATGAATGATCTCACCAGCTATGGAGCTAATGAAAACAGAACCAAAGACAAGACAAAATACACTTTGTTTCTCTTCTTGCGTATGTGTGTATGTGTGTGTATGTATGTATACCTACTAGTGTTGAGTTGTGACAGAAGATAAAATATTTAGCAGAGTGCATCAGCCTCACTCCACTGAGCACAGCTGTTTACACATAAGTCGCAAGCACACAAAATCACACACACATGTAACTGTAGTGCACATGTCCTACGAATTCAGACGCAGAAATGCATAGACACAAACAGACAGAAAGAATAATACAAAGTCATACAGGAAAAGACTTAACAGCATCCTTCCATCTCCATTCAAATCAAATCCTTTGAGGTTGTTTTCCTTTCCTCCATCTAATACTTCCCATTCCTCTAAACAGGTGGCATTAAAAACAGTTCAAGCCCAGTTCCCCCCCCCCCCCCCC
>CM076658.1:18272194-18382141 GCA_038496675.1 Rachycentron canadum
CCCCCAAGCAGGATATCACGTTAAAAGGGGCAGCCTGCATCTCTTATAAAATTTGAACTGTGGGAGTTCCCTTTATTCCCCCCAGCACCTCAGCTTATACAGTCAAGCCGCACCCCTGCCTATAGTCTCAGTGCTGCTCAGGAACTGAAGGAGCGAATTGATGAACTGATGAATAAATAAGAGGAGACTTCAGCAGTGTGAGGTGATCACATGTTCACTGACACACTCACAAGCATACACACACAGAGGCCAGTCTGCCGTGGATGCAGCAATCAGAGGGGGCCCTTTCAATTATTCAGTGGTTGGTTCCAGACCTCGTTTTTCTCTCTTTTTGTCTTTCTTTTCTGTGGACCCTGGACATGGACCTCTAATGGAGAGGTCACTGTTGCATTTTGTTGCGCTTATAAGTATTAGAATTACATTATGAAGAAACCAGCCTCTGCCAGCTGTTATTTGTTAAAAATAACAAACCTGCACCATTAGAATATATTCTACAGTGTTACTGTGCTTATGAGTCAGCAGCAGGTTGTGTTGCTTCGCAATAGCATTTAACAATAGAGACAGAGACAACATAATGTGATGTCAGTCAGAAACCTCATATCCTTGAAACGTCAGCTTTAACAAACTCACATATACTTTGCTTTTCCATTACTGGCCCTGTATTGTTTTCATACTTTACAATGAAGCATAGTGACCTGGCTTCTGGGCTGCAAAACAATTTCCTCACATGGGAAAGACAATCTCAGCACCCAATTACAATGAAGAAATCCGAAATTACGGATCCGGGGTTCTTAGGGGGGGAGCAAACAATAATGTAGTTTAGCATCTCATTATTGCGCCAAAACCCTTGGTGCGAAAACAGAAACAAAACGCCAGAATATTATTGCAGGACTCATTCTAATCATTCACGCTAGCTATGGAGGCAACATGTAATTTAGGTCTTGTAACCTATTGGATGTGAACAGAGAGCTGCCAAGCCGCCAGATTTGTCCATGTTTTAAATGACTGAGCTATCAGAACATCTGCTATGCTCTCATCTCTTTCTCTCCACACCTAGTTGTTGGCAGACAGGCACATATGCACACGCACATACACACACCACACCACCTGTTTGGCGTAATGACAAGGGTTTGTTATTAGTTTCGTAAATACACGCTTAGTTTCTCATCTCCATTGAAAACTACAGTGTTATGGGTGAGGCACTGAGAGAGAGAGAAAGAAAGCAGCTTTGTGTCTTTTAATTCATCTGCTGCTGCTCTTTGAATTCGCAGATCTTCACTTGTCATGAAATCTGCCAAGCAGATTCGGACAGAAATGATACCTCTTACCACCTCTTTCTAACAAAACCACGATTAACCCAGCAAGGGCACTACAGCTGGTAGACTGTATCGCTCAAGGCTCATGGCTTGTGTCTGTTGCCTTCGATTAAGATTTGACGTGTGAATTTGGACCAGTTAGAATAAACTGGCTCCGTGACCGACTGTGTCAGTTTGAATCTCTGAAATTCAGCAGCTACTCCCAAGGAATCTTTGAGCAAAAAAAAAAAAAAAGACAATGGCCAGTCCAAGAAAAGATCTGGTTGTATGTGAGAAATCCCAGTGTGAATGTGAGAAGCATACTGGGTCAAATTTTCATGTAGGCCGTCTAAAAAAGGTTAGAAATAACAGTAAGTTTATAACTTGCATTGTAACATGTAGTGAATAAACTGTCTGTGTCTGGCATTGACACATTGATGATGTTGGACATGGAAGACACACAAACACACAAACACGCTCAAACAGAGCCATAGTTACAGTTTCCAGTTTTAGCCAAGTGTGTGTGTATGTGTATGTGTGTGTGTGTCCAACATTGCTGATCGCTTTCACATGTGACCTGCAGCTCCAGTCGAAAGCCTTTCATGCGATTGGTGTGATGTGTCCTGAGTTACACCCACTCACGTCTCTCCTCTGCTCCTCCTCCTCCTGTCTTTTCTCCCTCCTCCCCCAGAGATCGGTGTGATTACACAAACACCACATTCATCAACAAAACATGCAGTTTACTTTTAGAAATGATATATCCAGGCTTCCTGTCAAAGTCATTTACCAGTATTCAAATAGCAAGCAGTGGGTAGACATACAGTATTAGGTCATTATTAATAATTATGATTTAACTCTACTTTTGATTAATGTTCCAGCCAGAGTAATTAAAACTAACCAAAGGAAGCCATAATAAGTAAAAATAAAGAGCGATTTGCTGTAGTTAAAAATCAGAGCTGTACTTCATTTCTTGAAGTTACAGACCTGAGCCTGCTGTGGAGGGAGAGTGTGCAGACCGACCACCTCTGTGGCCTCTGTCTCCCCTCCCATTAGAAGAATGCAATCACTCCTGTGTCCTGCTACTGTAACAGCCCACCCACAACCCCACTCTTAACCATGCACCATTTTCAAGCTGCTTTTGAAATTTTGGTTCCTGAAGAGATAAGTGTTCAGAGAACAGAACATATACACTATGTTCTAGTGTGTGTGATGAGCCAGAGCACCGTGGGCGCCTTAGTGACAAAATAAATCATTTGCTCACCACTGCAGAAGGGTTCAGTGCCCCGGTTGAACCGCTCCTGGCTCCGCTGTACGTCTCAACAAACACAGCAGGCCTGGAAATCAAGCACACGGCCAAAGAAGTTCGTCAGTCACTCTAAACCATACATAATCATGCTTGTTTCACCTCAGGAGGACAATCAAGTTTATCTTTTCCTTCCCCTCCTCCTTTGAGATATCACACATTGAAACACTTAACACTGGGCGCAGGTTCGTTGCGGGTGCCTGTGTGTTTATATGTGTCTGTCTGCAAAAAAAACTTGTGTCCTCCCAATATAAATATTTAGGTTTAGCCCCCCTTGTTTTTTGCAGCATTTTCCAGTATGCCTGCTGCTGTTTTTCTCTCTTTCCCATCCATCCATCCATCCATCCATCCATCCATCCATGCACAGTAGACCATTATGTTGTTGATATTTTCTGTAGCTCATTAATGTTTGAAACCTCTGGGATAAGATAAGCCTGTATTTTCAGTGCTGTTCAGAAAAACACAAAATATGTAAATTCTGTCATTGTACCTGCAATTTAATGTTGCCAAAAAAGCACTGATTGGACAAAGTTGTTAAAACCATATCCTTGTTAACAGAATTACTGCTCGGTGATCGAGGAAGCTGTGTCTCTCTTCTCCAGAGAATTTAATGGCGTACTTGCTTAATGGTTTTTGCCACACTTAAACTCATTTTCTTTGTAGCTGTCTATGGTTCACTGATGTAGTTAGCCATTCATTGCCAGCAGCTTCTTTTTATCATCTCAGTTGTTGTCGCACTTAGCTTGACACTTAAGGCTATAATTACAATCACATACCTTGTGGTGCTTTGTTGTACAATGGGCTAATGAGCAATTCACTGTCAGTAGTTTCCTGACATAAAGAGCATCTTTGCTTATCGTGTCTCAGCTGTTTAGCTCATGGGTTCTGCCTTTTAGCCACGCTTTATTATGGGTGGCTTTTTAACCACAGTCATGTGCTTAGTCTTATACCACCAATACACTTTACTGGGTTACAGAAACTCTCCTTGCCCGTCTACTAGACATTAAAACTTGTGGTCCAGTGCAGCACTTACCATAAAACCAGCTATTATTGGTAGCTCACTGTACAATGGGCTAATTAAGCATGTAGTCTGGAAAGAGTTTCCTGCTGCAAAGAACTCATTTTCCCACCCACTCATCTTCAGAAGAGGGAGTCATAATTAGTCTAGCATTTTAAGCCAGATACAAATCAAACCTGCACTTTTGGTTTTTAAGTACAGTTGTCTGATTTGCCATTCAGATCACTGGCATGAATTTCATCCAAAAACACTCATGTTTTCCACCATTACTTCTCATTTGATGTAATACTTTAACATTTAACTGCCCCATTCTTGGTAGTTCAATGACTAAAATCAGTCTTACTTACTAGTTTCCAAGTTTCCTTTCACAAAGAACTCAGCTAGCCTTTTGATGCGTGGCATAGAGTCTCAGCAATGTTCAAACATGTATCATTCGTTATGTCCCAGATTTGGAAACAGTTTATAGCAAGTTTATCTAGCTATTCAGTGCTGTACTGTAAATAGCTGATGAATACAGACTTCAGCACAATTAAGGAACTTCTAGTTAGTAAGATTTGTTACAGTAAAGAGGACATTTACCCGGCTACATACACACACACACACACACATGCTGCCATTTAGTCTGTCAGTCAATCACATAGTCATTGAGTCAACGCCCCCCCCACCCCTCCCCCCCCACATGTCTCCAATAATTTGAGTAGCGACAGCATTCCCTCTCTTTCTCAGACATACACATACAGACCGATTCACATACTGTGTCAGTAGTCATTATTTAGACTGACAGAGGTAGATTTATACCCAGAGATCTTTCCATAATTGAACAGTTTTCATCTCTCTGTTTCCGCCTCACCCTGCTCAGTCAGCAGGTTTACACCGAGCACTTGGGCCACCTTCTGTTTCTTAGTTTGAGGTGTGCGTGTGTGTGTGTGTGTGTGTGTGTGTGTATAAAGAAGAGAAAGAGCCGGAGATTCATGGCAAGTTGCTGTAACACAGTGGTGTTGAGGAAGACACATCTGCAGTATACAGACAGAAAGACTGTTAGTTCTTTCAGATGCCTGCCTTGACCTCGACCCTCTGTCTAATGTGATTCAACAAGTAAAGGAAACATTTCCAGCAAAAGCCAATTGAAAATAAGTTTTGTATAATAACTACAATATCAAATGTTAAAGAAACAATCGTTGGAAAGTAATTTATGGAAATTATTTAACTGACCTTTACAGTTGCTACAGTGAGGACCCTCATGGATGGAAAGAGGATGAGGATTATGAGGTGGATGAGGGAGGGAGAAAGAAAAGGAGGGGGGGCAGAAAGAAAGCAGAATTGGATTAGACGAGTGAAAAGGAGATGGAGATAGACATAGGAGGTCGACAGGAACTGTGTGTGGTCACTAATTAGGAAAATGGTGGTGAGAGGTGGAAAGGGTTATGTTCCCTGCTTCATCTCTCTCTTTCTCTCTCACTCTCTCTCTCATCTCCCTCCCTCCCTCCCTACCCTCCATATGGGGGGCTAATTACAGAGGTAAAGGGCACCAAATTAAAACAGCTTAATGTCAGCAGCTGGGAGCTACTTATCCAATGTTAATATCTAATTCTGTGTGCGACTGTGTGCGTGTGTGTGTGTGTGTGTGTGTGTGTGTGTGTGTGTGTGTGTGTGTGTCTGCGTGTGTTGGGGCAGCAATACGAGGCCACTCAGTTTGGTCTTACATAATAATCCTGCATACTTTCACTGTGAGCAGGCTGTGTAAACAACTCAATAAAGTTATGCACACACACAATAGACATTAGAAGAATGGATGGACCCAGACACTAAAAAGAACTCAAAGTTATTAGCAAAGGCTAGCAAAGGTTAAGAGTTCACACTAAACATAACACACACATACTAATACAGAGAGAGAGTAAATGAGAGAGAGAGAGACAGAGCGACCACCAGGCAAGTTATGGAAACATCTAGAACAACCAAACAAGCAGTAAATCAACGGTGGTCTCAGATTTACTGAGCTGGTGGTTAGACAGGACATAAAATAACACCAGACTGAGTTACGGCATAGAGAGAAGCCTGAAAAGTTGAGAGGAGAGCAAAGGATTGTAGGAAAAGAGCACAAGAAAGAGACAGTCTTAACAAAGAGAGAGAAAGAGCTGCGGGCGGACAAGAGCAAAGCACGAGTGGAAATCTAAATATGCCTCAGGGAGAGATGACAGAAAGAGAAGCAGAGAAAGAGTTATGGAGAAGAAAATTGTGGTTGTGGTAAAACAGAAACAACACTAGATAGGGTTTCACTTCTGTGACGGAGAGGCATAGGAAAGGAGAGCTTGACTTTGTGTGTGTGTGTGTGTGTGTGTGCATGTGCGTGTATGTGTATGTGTGTGTAGAAAGAGCTTTTTGTGGTCTTGATTGTGGTTTTGCACAGCAGAACTGAAACCGGTCGGATTTGTTGTGGCAAATGCAGAGAGAAGATAGAAAGATGGAGGGGATTTGCAGAGCGGAGGGAATGATGAAGGGAGGCAAAGAAAAAAGAAAGACATGTCATGAAACGAATGGCAGAAAATAAGAGAGAGAAAGAAGTAGCTTCTGAGAGTAATTTGGTGAAAGGTTTGCGGTGTCAGCCTTGTGCCACGCTGGCCAATCTTCTGTTCCCTTACGTCAATATATAGACACACACTTAGACCATGTACCACTTAGTAAGACCTGTGTGTGTGTGTGTGTGTGTGTGTGTGTGTGTGTGTGTGTGACAGAGAGAGAGCTGCTAAAGCATTCAGGGACATTTAAGGAATCTTAACCAACAGTAGAAAACTGCTTATTAGGACCAGAAGGTCTTGGGGTTATACTGACATACCCCACTGCTGACGCATGTGAGTGTGTGTGTGTGTGTGCGCGCCTCTGTTTGATCTATCATACACTGGTTGCATGCTGCTGTGCACCAAGGTCAGTTTGAGTGCAGCATCTATCATCATGGGGTTGTGAGTGTATGTGTGTGTGTGTATGTGCGCATGCGTGTGTGTGTGTGCACGTGCGTGTGTGTGTGTGTCTGTGATGCCAACCTGCAGTGGATAGAATGAGTGGTGAGGCCCAGTCTTCAGCTGAATGCCAGCTCCCTGCCTCAGCTCACTCTGTCACTGCCTGGATCGTGACAAACTTCAGCCTTAATACACAGTCCTGGAGAACAACAGTGACGTGTGTACAAACATCATTAGTTAGCAGATAATGCTTTGCCCAGACATCACAGCTGTACTGTTAAAACACTGCTCCTTTTCAGAGTGCAGTGAAGCAGCTGTATAATAAACTGTGAAAATTTAAAAAGCAGAGTTCAGATTTGTTCGGTGTGAGTCAAGTGTTGTCTCCGCTTATTAAAGGGTCTGACTGTGCTGGAAATAAAACATGTTTAAATAAGATTAACTCATGCTAACGCTCGTGCTAAATATAGAGTATGGTGTAGTATGTGTTCTGCCATGTCATCTCATTCTATTCTATTCTGTCCTGTTCTAACCTTTAGTGTTTTTTTCCCTGTGACAGAAACCACTACTGTACCTGACACTGTGACCCCCACCGTGCCCAGAGTGGAACAGACAACTGCTGCCATGAGACCTGGTACACAAACACACACACACACACACACACACACACACACACACACACACACACACTTCGGTCAAGCACTCAGTAACTCCACACTCACTCATGCAGATTTCTTACAGGCACACATGCATTTATTTTCTCCCTGTCTCCCACTCACCACACACATAACACTCACACTCTTAAGGTCAAACTCATGATGTCACCGTGCACCACGGGGCCCCCAGGCTTTGAAGTCTGTTAGATCCAAGTGTCCCACAGGAAGCTCTGTTTGAGTGAGAATAAGCTCTCACAGTCAGAGGATCTTGCCCCCTTATACACACACATATTGTGAATGTCATTTCACAGCTATAGGTCATCGACTGTCAGGCAAGTAACATCACTGGAGTTTATGTATAGCACAGTGGAGCACAGCCGTTGAAGGGGGTCTTTGTTGATCCATGTTGTTGCTACATTACCAAATTCATTGATTTAAAGGGCTTTAGGAAAAACAGGTACATTTGATAATGATCTTAGTTCTATAATAATATTGTAGATAATATATTCTATAATAATATATTATATTTTTTTCACTACACCCTGTTTGCTGCACTGATTTCTTTCTGTTCAGTCCTGTCTGTTTGCTTTCTTTTATCCTCTCCTCTGATTCTTCTGTCTAGCCCATTCTCTCACCACATAATACACTCTAATATTTGTATTCAGAGTGACTTATTGAGATGTCATATTACACGAGCGCCATTGCCAAAACATCTAAACATAATGGGAATCTCTCTTAAATCACTATCAAAATAAAGAGGAGCCAGCCATTATGGCATCAATTCTTATGAAAAGGGTGATAAGAAGCGGAGAAAAAAAAGGGTTAAATTTGACAGGGTGCTAAGAGCTGTCTGAAAAAACAGAAATAAAGCAGGCAACTTGATTATCTGTTGTGTTCACTCTAAGCGAATACTGCGTTTATTCACAGTGTGTCTTTCTCGTCCCACAGCCACCACTCCGTCCCTGTCAGCTGTGTGTGACTTTGAGCAGAGCTTGTGTGGCTGGTCAGCTGATCCCCAGTCAGGTGTGAGCTGGTCCCTGCACACAGCCAGCAGCAGCTCCACTGGGCACGGCACACACGAGACAAGGCAGGATCTGTCCCTGGGATCGGACAGTGAGTACAGATTTGTTGGTAATCTCCACCTTTATACAGCAGCATGCAGCACATACAACAAAATGGTGTTTTCTACTTTTTCAACTATGGAACCAGAGGCTCAGTCAGTCAGCAGTCTGCTCCTTTACTGTGAGCACTGTGTTGATGTGCCATCAGTATCGAGCAGTGTAGTGTATCAACTTGACAGTCATTGCCCACTACTTCACTCCCCAAATTATGTGTCATTATTAACACAAGTGCAGCATGAGAGAGTTTAGGATTGATCCTGAAAACATGTTTGAAATAAAGTCATTTTTGAATGACTGCCAAATAACATTACCATAAAGTCACAAACACAGCAGCAGTTTCTTCTCATACAGACCCCCCATTCAAACCTCCCACAGTCCACAGTCCCTAATTCCACGTTCAATCACATCCACGGTGTGAGAGTCCAGGTTCTCTGGGCAGGTTTTCTCCTTCTATTAAACGTCCATATTATCTCATAAAACTGTGTCGACCCGTTAGAGCCAAAATCAGCTCTCGTTCATTCGGAGCGTTTTTCATTTCCAGAACATTTCTCATTTTTCAAACACAGAAAAGAAAGCATTGTCATGTCGAGATGTTTGACCTCCCTCAGCACAAAGCCTTCTCGAGCTAATTAAGAGCAAAGCAGTTGTCCTGTGGTGGAATATTACCCATCCCAGCGCTGGGAGGAACCACTGACAGCAACTATGATGCAAGGATTTCACTCTGATCTGCTGAAAGTGTGTACGATGACTTAATTGGAGGTTGTTGTTTTTTTTTGTTTTTTTNCTTCTCTCCAAAAAAAAAAACAGGTGATTATAAACTGGCTTTGCCAACTCTGCACAGTGGACACAGGACGAGGGGGAAGGGGCTGAGGCTGTTAACCAGATCGTTTCTTATGAACCACTCATTCAGGAGGTTTTTACCAGCAGCCAAATTATCAACAGGTATCTTCCTCTCCATAGTAAACAGACCAGGAATTCTGAAACAACAAAAAAAGCAGTTTCATGTTAAAACTCACTGACAAGATTTGGCAGAAGAAGGATGTCAAACATTTTTGATCTCTAAATTCTAACTTAAGATCAACAAAAGCTTTCATTAAGTTAAAATACATAGTTAAAAACGATCAGGTAGTAAAAAGTGTTTTCTTAAAAATGGATTGGATAAAAGTCTATTTTCAGCCTCTGGCGGGCAACCACGCAGCTGGCTCATGAGCATAGAGAACAGGACGACACTGACCAAATGAAACAGACTGTTACCTTGATCAAAATCCTGTCCATTTCACTAGGTTAAAGAGTTAATGGAAATATTTGGGATAATGGAAGTACATCAACTGAAAAATATACATCACATAGTTGTTTTTAGACATTTTAAAGGGGAAATATTAAGTATTATGACTTAATTCCCTGACAAGTTCCAGCACTGGTTTCATCTTGTGTCTGTATTTAGGACCAGAAATCTAAAATCTGACTCACAGACCAGTAACTGGAACCAAAATGATGAATGGCAATAATCCTTCTTTCCCTCTTCCATCATTATTTACCTATCTCTTTATTGTTACCATTTTCTGCCATACTTGCGAACAATTTGGTCAATTATTTGCTAATTTCCTCAAACTGGTATACTTGACTGAAAAGCATTTTTAAAATAATGAGCTACAAATTGAATTTGCATGCTCTGCAGCCTCTCTCTGAATCTTATTTTTTAATTTGTAGAAAATGTAAAATAAGTGCAAAATGTCTTGTCCTTTACTGACTGTATAAAGTCCATTAGCTTTTTTTTTCTGTCTTCGCCCACCTGGGTGGGCGACTGGGTGAGAGAACACATTCATGGTCTTGGCAGCTTCCAGCACCCTGCTTTCCTAATGTCCCGAACTGGCTGGCTGCATGCTGCTAAATCAAATTACATTTCATCAGACAAAAGCTTTTTTTTCTCACCACACCAGTACAAATAAGATTGTTGTAAATCTAATCACAGCATAAGGTTTATTGCCTTCTGATTTCTGGGTTTTCATGTGTTGGCTGTTTGCCAGTTGCTACACTGTCAATGAAATTTTGCCAAATTAAAAAGTTTTTCAGAAGCTGAGGGGCCCACCTGAAAAAAAATATGTTTTGTGTAATGAACTTTAATTTAGATTTTCTTTCCTTTCTTTTCACTCATCATGAATTCATCTTTTTTTTTTTGTCATTTATTGCTTTCATTCCTATTTTCTTACTTAGACAGTATTTCTACCATCTCAAACATCTCATCTTCAGTCCCTCATTCCTCTGTTACTCGCTTCTTTTGTGAACCATTTAATTGTTAGTGTCTTCTTTGACTGCTTCTTTCTTTTGTTTTATTTTTATCGCTCTTCACCAGTAAAACATTTCATCAGCTGCCATTACAGCCAGCACATTCTGTTATGATGATATCAATCTTTTCTGTTCAGTAGCCTCTGGCTCATCTTAAATGGCTGCTCAGCCACAAACACTTGTGCTTTTAGAGGTGGTTGTTGACATTAAGACTCTTAAACCATCCAAGGCTGTAGTTTTCCCTCTCAGTGGCTTGCAAGTGAGCATGTCTGTGCATGTGTGTGTGTGTGTACAAAGATATGAAGATCCAGCCACAGTGTGAATATACACACAGTTTTACAAGCAATGTTCAAGTAGGCACCACATTCATAAACACATACTCTCTTCTGATATATAAACATTGGCAATGTGTGTGTGTGTGTGTTGGACCACACAAGCACAAAAAACATACACATCATACTGTACAGTACACACTGGCATTCCTCCTGCTGACACTTTATTCCATAAATAGCAACAATAGCCCTCAACAGGGCCCCTGAGGGAGCCACAGAGTGGTCTGCCACAGAGCCAACGCTTTCATCTGTGTAGGTGGCACAAGTGTGTGTGTGTGTGTGTGTCTGTGTTGCTGGTGTTGTTGCTGGCACCAGTAGCAAATTGCCTGTGTTTTGTCCTCCCTGTGTTCACCCACACAGCCAACTTCACTGTACTGCAAAGGCTTGTGCCCACTTGTCAATATGTCTTGGATCAAACCTCATCTGCCTGCTGTGCAGCCACTCCCTTTTTGTTGTGTGTTTTTGTTGCTGTTCGTTGTTAAACACAGCTACACTTTAAAGTTTGTCTTTCCCAACTTGCAGTGACAACAGTGTATTTTAGGCGACAGTGGCCCCAGTGGAAAGTCAACCTTCTGTCAGTTGCTTGAAGTGCTCAGTCATTAGTAGTATGCTTGAAACAAAAAGACTCATAACATATCTTCAATTTACACTTGTTAAAATACGTTTCCATACATGGAGGAGGACGACACCCAGGGTCATCTAACCAGCAGACAGGGTTAATGTTAATCTGTCATCTATTAAATTAAATTTTAGGGCTGGAGAGAGAAGGTAATTTGACCAAATCTGAATCCAATGTTGAATTGTTATAAAATTCGTAAGTAAAACACGATAGCTCAAAGATTTGGTTGATATCTGTACCCACCACTGTTAGCTACGAGGGTGATGTTCACTGCTTGGCAGCTAACCTGAAAACGAGATGAGCAGAACAACATTTAGTTTGTAAAACATTAAATTAATGTGAACTCTTGCGTCTATCACATCTCGCACAGCTCACGTAAAGATGTAAAGCTGCTCAGAGAGCGTATTATAACCTTATAAACACAACTATGGCCAAAACTCTTGTCAAGCAACAACACCCGTTAATTGAAAGAAACCACATTCAGTGGCAGGGAAATTATAAATAGCCCCCTCAGTGCATATCTATTAGTCACCTATGTAAGTGACATAAGATGATATAATTTGCCATCAACAACATTTGCTATTGAAACAGTCTGGAGTCTTACCATGAGATGCCTGCTGTTTTTTTTTTTTTTTTTTACATTGCACATCGCTCATCGAAACGTTGCAAACTCCACAATGAGGTGTGCACAAAGGTGATATGCAGCCATTGACAGGCAAATCAAATGGTCTATAAACCTTACATATTATCATTTTAAAACAAACGGGATCAGGTAAGCAGTCTATTCACAATACAAAAGGATTCAACGCCTTTGCATCATCATTACATATACATTTATGAATGGTTTTGCAGCTATACTATACAACCACTGGTGTTCAGTAAATTAGGTATGTGGGTGTGCGTATTAACGAATGCCTGTCATGACTGAGGAACCCTGACTGCTCTGCCAGAAGAATTTGGAGGATGGAGTCAGGTCAGAAACGGATTTTCCAGCCTGTATGATTACATACTAGTCACAGGAAGCACTTAATTCCTTTTATTCACTTTATTCCTGATGAACTCTCAAATGCATTGTGGTCAATCTACATACAAGCCTGATTTAGCTGAAATTACTGTTAGCACCTGACAGCAGCAATTTGGCGTAATAGTTGCCTTTGTTCTCTTTGTAGCATTATTACAGTACTCTCTGGAGTGACAAAGAGGCTTCTGGTGTTCTGTGATATTTTGTAATGAAAAATGTCACATAATGAAACCAAAGGAAAAATAAGTAATGATGTGAGTCAGTTCTGTCATCATGAGGTTTCTAATAATGCCCCGCTTTTCCTGAATGTGCATGTGCATATGTGTGTGTTGCTCTCTTTACCACTCTAAGGGATGAAAGTCCACTATCATTAATTTTCTAATAATGTCCCCATGGCTTCACATGTGAACAGAGCTCCAACACATCAATCACAGCTAGGAGTGTATGAGTGCACATGCGGAGGGGTGTTATTTGTGGTTATTTGTGTGGTTCTCCTGCATGTGCGTGTGTGTGTGTGTGTCTGGAAGTATGTTTTTATGTTTCACTACGCATTTTACCAGCCGCTCAGGGCAATGTGTGCTTATTGAAGTGGTGACAGAGCAGTGTATTATTCATCACCTGATGGAGAGAGACGAATGACTCGCTGTATGAACGCATGCATGTGTATCGACGTGTTCATTTGTAACAAGAGGTAAAGAAAAGGTGGGGTGGACGATTCTTTGTCGTACATGTTCTTATGCATCTCTTTGTACCTCTGTGCTTTATATAGAAGCTCAAAGGAAAACAACTTTATGTCTGTGTCCTATTGTAGACAACAAAATCAATTTAGTCAGTGAAAAAAGATCATCATTACATGCAAATTTTCCTTAACTGCCCTACAGTACATTTCTTAGTACTGGATTCCACCTGGATTATGAGGATTAATGAAGAAATTTTATTAATGTATGTGTCTGACAATTTGCAGCATGTTAATAATGAATGTAAAGTATCAGCTGCTAAATGATTTTACATTGTGGCTTTAAAAAAAAAAAAAAAAGATACAAAACGTGTTACAACATTAAAGATCACCAAAGGAAAGACACAATTCTAGACCTATCGGAGTGTATCCATTCAACATCCTCAGAGTTACTATTGGATTTATAATACAGGTCTCTCTGCAGCTTGTACTCTGCACAAAGCTGGTCTGAACCACCTATCAATCTGTTAAGATGATGCGAGAAAGACAGAGTAGGGGAGGTTCATCCATTTCCTGCTGAGTTAAGAGAAGGTTACCAGACCCCGAACACCTCCCGCACAGTGTGGTGTGTGTGACTGTGTGCGTGTGAGACACATAGCATGCTCTATGTGCCTTCAAGTGTGATTTTGTGTGTTTTTCTATGTCCTTCCTTAGTCTCCTCACAGCATGGAGCAGTGAGTGACAGCTGGTGATTTTGAGCAACAACTGTTCAGACCCGAGGAAGCCCACTGTGCAGCTGTAAATAAAAGCTCATTCTGATTTAAACAGTGGCTCCCAACCAATTTGGCCCCCACACCGTATGCCTTGCCTGCTCCGCAGGCAGATGTTTTCAGCGAGAAAGCTTTGATGAACCCACTGAATACTACCTGCCCAGCACCGAACTGACACACTTAGCGAGTCACTGGTGAACATTTAGAAGCTAAAAAGCGAGACATTTTCCTCAGGAGCTGGCGGAGACAGATTGACACAGTGAGTGCTATGTGTTGCTTAATATCAACTGGATGTAGAGTATAAATCACCAACTTTCTCCTCAATTAAAACGTTCTGTAGGTGTTACCATATAAGCCTCACTCTCCCAGAGGGACAACCAGCTCAGTGATGAAGACTCATGAAGACGACCAGATCCAGTCGCAGGTTGATTGTTGCAATTTTGAATGGGAATGTGAGTCTGTGTAAAATGGTATAATCGTACCTTGTTTTCAGTTCAATTCAGTTTTATTTGTATCGGGTCAAACCATTTATCACTTTATCCCAAGGTACTTAAGACTACAATAATAGCAAGAACAGCTCGCACAATGGCCAAGCACTAGGTGACAGTAGAGAGGAAACCTTCCCTTTTAAAGTATTTATAGTTTATAAAAACACACACATACATACAGTGTAATTACAACAGAGAGGCTAGTCCAAACCTGCAGCAGTGTACCTGGAGAGTTGTTGAGCTCATTATGTTGCACCTGACTACAATTAGACTGAATACATCCAACAGATACACCACCTGAGGCTGCACACACACAAACATGTCCTCATAGACTGGAGAGGATATGTTTTTTTTGAGCAGGGCCATCAGTCATCTTTGAAAAGTGTCATGGCTCCTACGATGTGGAACAGTCTCTGTAGTTTGGGCTTTTTCTCCACTGTTACAGTTCTGTTCTTTCCGCCATCAGAGGTGACAGTCTCACCATTTGTGTGTGCATTGCGAATATTGTGTGATGGTGGCGTAGGTTTTTGTCAACAAGCCGACACACACATACAAAGCTGGCTGTTTACCTGTGCTCCTAAAACAACCCATACTGTATGTGTACATGTCTGCTTGTCCAAACACTTTTGGGTGATTGTGAAAGCCTGTGTGTATCATAGTGTGCATCTGTGTGTGTGTCATTATCCCTAATAGAGAACCACAGGTGGCTCTATTAACCAGTCTAAACACTGCATCTAACAGTGTGACACAGACTGGCAGCAAAATAAAAGCAGCACATAAAGAGACTACATGGCTGTGTCCAAACTAAGTTGCAGATATTTCAGAGATGAACAGAGATGATTTTGATTCTCTCACTCTTCTCACGTCCCTCCCCTCCCCTGTCTGCAGTGTGTCCTCCTCCAAACTTCTTGTGCTCATTGATCAAACAGAACAGACATTGTTCTGTCTAATTCCACTTTAGTGATATATTCTGCCTCAGATCACACATGGTTGTGTTTTACAGACCAGAGCTTTTTTTGTTTGCCTCTTTCTCTCATTTTTTAGACTCTTTCTTTAGAAATGTGTCTTTGTGGCAATAAATGTTTTTGATGTCCTTCGTCTTATTTACAGAGGTTTATCAAACATTTATATTCTGTGTCTGCGTAAGATTGTATTGCTTGGAGTCCGCAGAGCATCTTAAACACACTCAACTAAATTTTCTTGCACTGTGCTACTATGTGCTTCTAATTCCCCCATAAAGATGTGTCGTGTCGTGACAAACAGAGGTACACAAACAGTAGTGATCATAAGCCTTGGGATGTTGCATTAACGAATAGGAAACCGAACAAACTACAAAGGGAAAACCACCACAAATCATTTTTTTCCAGGAGAAAAATTCTGATTATTTTTCTTTTGCTTCTTTTACAACAGTGTACTGTTATGCTACAATGTGCACACAGTTTTTTTTTGTTTGTTTTTTTTTTGGTTTTGTTTTAACGCTTTTGTTATCACTGCTAGCTGAACATATTCACCAATGTATGGATTAATTCATATATCCATTATCTATCTATACTGCTTACTGTAGAGAGGGGGGCAGAGCCAATCCCAGCCCAGATTGGATGAGGGCGTGTACAACCTGGACCATTCACACTCACAGCCACTCTAACGGGCGATTTAGAGTCACCGATTGACCTTAACATGCAGGTCTTTGGACTGTGGGAGGAAGCTGGAGAACGTGGAGGGAACCCACACAGGCACACGGAGAACATACAAACTCCAAACAGAAAGGCCCCAGACCCTTCTGGCTGTGAGGCCACTGTGCTAACCACTGTGCTGCCCAATGCATAGATGTTGTGTTTTAATCACACTCACAAGGATTTCTTCAGTTGTCTGTCTGATGCGGGATGGATTCAAGTTCAGAAAAAAAAAAATAGGCAAGTGAAATATTAGTTTTACTTTGGTAGGCCCTTTGACTACTTGCATGCCTTCTTGTTTTAAAATGAAAGAATATGTGCTTCATTCTTTTTTAACACTTTCTCTCGAGGCTGTGGTCTTCCAGTAGTGTAAGGCTCATGTTTTCATATTGCTCTTCCACTCTCCTGTTGAAGATGAATCATTTCTGCCATTGGCCTCGCTGTATGTGGATCAGTAATGTTGTTTTTTTACATTGTAGTGGAGATAAATTATCTGGCATTTTTCCATTTGCCAAAGACACGCAAATTATTAATGATCACACATTTACCCATGAGCCTTATTTCTGTCAGTCACCCTTGCTTTTCCTCTTTCTCTGGCTCTGCATAAATTCTTTGTCTTTTTTTTTTTTTTGTCTCTTCCTCAATTCTGCTCTTATTTCTCTTTTGCTTCCACATACTTCTGCCCTCTCTCTGTTTCTCTCTCTCTCTCTCTCTGATCTCTGGCTTTCTCTCCCTACAGGCAACAAAAGCCCTTTTCTTATGAGAACCCTAGATCTCAGTCGCAACTTTGCAGTGGCTCAATATTGTATCATCTATCACTCTGCATAGAGCTGCAGGCAGCATCAGCCTCAGCGGACAGGAAACAAGATTTACTACAGAGGACGACGCCCTGTGTGTGTGGTGGGAGGAGAGACGGAGGGAGATGGGGATGCAGTTGGACAGAAATGAAGACTGAAATGTGCCAGGGAGAGAAAGACAATACACAGACTGGACAACAGAAAGGTGGTGAAAAGAAGGAAAAGTTGTCGTTTTTGGCAGGAGAGGGTGTAAAGAAGAGATGGAGGTGAATATAAGAGGAAGAGAAACAAGCTGAGAAAGATAGATGAAGTGACAGAGAAGGCTAATGAGCTTGAGTGATTGAAAGTATAATGTGTGTGTGCACATGTGTGTGTACATGATAGACATAGTGCTCAAAGGGCAATGCCTGGCTGCATGTCCATTAGGTGTTTAGTAATGACTGACACTGTGTGTGTGTGTGTGTGTGTGTGTGTGTGTGTGTGTGTGCGCGCACATGCCTTCAGTAATCATCTGTGTCAGTGTGATTGATGATTGACCGCAGTCACTGATTAAACATTTAAAATCTTTCAGGGCAGAGGAGCAGAGAGAAGAGGGGGAGAGTGATGGAGAAAAGATGTGAAAAGAAAGATGGAGGGAGTCTTAATGATCGAATTTAATCTTACACAAACAGAAAGAAATCCACATCAACACCGCTGCCGCTGCCTGACCTTTCATTTCAAACTCATGATGTGAGTGTTGAGTCCCGCATGTGACAATGCATCCTGAATCTGCATTTAAAGTGCTTTATTTTGTTAATGACTCACCACATTGCAGGGTGGGAAAGGCTGTGATCAAAGTTGGTTTCAGATACTTGTGAGTGTGGAGGAAAGTAAACTAGCTGCTGTTAACTCACCGCAGCGCTGCAGTCATTTCTTTGTCTCCGAGGCTTCAAGGTAAAGGAATTATTTAAGTATCAGGTAGAAAGAAAGGAGATTTTCGGTGAAACGGGGACAGTTAAAGGATCTTAGTCTTTCTGGTCAAAGAAAGAGAGTACAACTGGCCAGGACCCAAACTGTGTAAATTTTTACCAATGAAATCAGATTCATTAAAGATTCAGATTCATTAAAACATTCTTGTAGTTCACATCAAGTCTATGGTCATTTTGGGCTCAAGAAAAATGTTGCTGTAATAGCCTTCAACAATGAACTTGTACTAATATGGCTAGAGGATGAATGGAGCTCATAGCGTCTGTTCAGAGTCTGATTTGGTAATAAAGCTATGTCAAAAGTATCGTTCGTCATTTTGAAAAATATGTATAATTGCTGGATAGTTTTACATCCTTGTGTCAGGCAGAAGTGCCAGTCAGGTCATATAAAGCACACATCTTCAATTGTCTCCAAGGCTTACGACACACCTTAGACACTTGACACTTGACAGGAAGAGGCCACACGGGGAGCAACACAGGAGCGACACCTCCTCCAGGTATTCTAACATGGAAAATCAGAATGATTTACAAACGATATACGAAGTATATGGATCAGTCAAGCGACTTTGTACTTCACGTGTGTGAGATCTGGACAGAGGAAGAGGCTTTATTTTCCACAAAGTAGAGACTAGTGATCGACAAGACTTTCGCTGTTAATATAACACGCAGCAGGTGGACTTTCAGACTTGCTCATTGGAAATACTTGTTCAGTAGAGAGCAGAAGAATGATATATTTTATGACTTGGGTAATCTGCCCTTTCAGTGCTGCTGACAACACTGTCCAGTAAAGACATTTGTAATGGCAAACGTCATTCATTCTAAATTGTGGAGTTGTGGATTGGTTTCCTGAAATGAGACCCTTAAAACAATTTTTATGCACAGTGACAGAGGTGAAACAGTTGTTGCATGAGAAACTTGATCATTCTTGTGTTTAGCCGACGCTGGTGGAAAATGTGGGATGCTACACAGAAAGCTAACAGGTGTGAGACACAGAGGTGGAAACAGTGGGTGGACTGGAGGGAGAAAGGAAAAGTCACAAATAAAGAAAGAATAAAGGAAGCAAAAGTTGCCGTGGATGACAGATGGGTTAAAAAAAAACGTGTTTTTGGGAGAAAAGGAACATGATGGACAGAGGCGTGGAGAGGGGCAAACGCAAAGAGGAAAAGGAGACATACAAGCAGATTGTGTGTGTGTGAGTGTGTGCGCACTAACCCCAGACAGACAGTGACTCCACTCCAACAGTCTGGATGCTTGACTGTTCTCAGGCTTTCCAATATAATTCAGCCGTTCCGCCATGTCAAGTTCTCCATCGCGGCCCTGGAGGGCCCGCCACGCCTCCCTTTCTCCTCGCTTCCATATATGGGCATCCTGTCCCCCAGCAGTGCTCAAAGGGATTATTATGTTTATGTCCGTGCTGCTCCAGTGACCCTGTGATAGAAAAGAAGACCGTTCATGCTATTTCCACCCCGTTTTCTGTAACAGCAAACGCCTCCTGAAGTCTTCGGATAGTGTGTGTGCGTGCGTGCGTATGTGCGTGCGTGTGTGTGTGTGTGTAGACATAAAATAATGGAACTAATTAAAACATCAAATACACATATAAAGCAAATACATTGATTCGCTCTGTTGTAGAGCGTTAGACCAGTTACCCAAGGAATTATTGACCTGGAAACAGTCCTTCATCTAAACTGTAATATTTTTGAACTGGGTTCTGACTGTACGTGAAAGATTATCTGCAACTATGAATATGAAGTTATTAGTTGCGTTGATTCGCATGTATAAGCTAAATTTCCATACAGTTTATTGACAGTTGTGTCAGTGTGGTGAACTGAATCAGTAAGAGAAAGATCGAGAGATTGAGACAAAGAGTGAGGAAGGAGGAAGCATGAAAAGAAAGAAATAAAGAAAGAGGAGAAGACTGGGAAAAAAGAAAAAAAAGGGGGGGGTCTTTAAATGAGTGTGTAGAAAAGCGGCCTGGCGTTGGAACAGACACGCCCCATCACACAACAGTCGAGACATTAACTTCTCTCCTCTCACTGTTTCACCCCCTGCCATCACTCTTTCTCTCCCTCCCTCTTTTCCTTCTCTCCATCTGCTCTGCCACTGCACCTGGCCTCTTCACTTTCTCTCACTCCATTTCCCTCTTTTACTCCTTTTTCACATCATTTCTTTCTTCTCTGTCTGCCTGATCTTACCCTCCTCCTCCTCCTCCTCTTCCTCTCGCTCCCCTTTTTGCAACTCAATAGTTCTTTCTCTTCTGTATGTCATCCTCAATCTGTTTCTTCTCTCCATCTGACAGCATCTCCATCTCTATCGGTGCTTTTAACATCCTTCTTCTCCCTCTCTCTTTCCCTTTCGCTTTCCCTTTCTATCTCTAAATCTTCTTGCTCTCACCCATATTCTTCATTTTTTGTCTCTCTAAAGGTTCAAATTTCTTTCTTTCTTTTAGACCTTCCATTTCCACCCTCCCCCTCTCCCATCTGGGGGAGGAACTGTCTCTCCTTCTTGGCCCAGCATGAGTAGGTCTCGTCTGGGCACAGAAAGTCAGGACCACAGGGTGACTCTCCAAAAAAAAAAAATCCTGGAGGGGTCTGACACAGTTGCCATATGGCAGAGCACTGAACGAACAGCTCCACACACTCAGACAGGCAGACACAACACAGACCCCGACAGACGCCCAGTGTGAAGGAATGGATTGTGTCCCCTGCGGCCGGTGGGCATGTCCACCACTCATTAGTTTTCCCATGGAGAATCAATATTATTCACAAAGCTGCTTGGCTCGCCTGAGATCACAACCCTGACCACATGAATAGGTGTGTGACATGTGTGTGTGGCTATGGGTGTGCACGAGAGAAGTTCAGAGGAGGATTTAGTGAACCTTTGAAAATATGATGTCATTCTAAAAAAAAAAAAAAGAAAAAAATCAACAAAAAAACACATTTTCTAAACTCACGCATCACTAAAACCACAAGAATGGACCTGAAAATCATTCCACCTCGAATAGAGCAAGAATGAAATAAGTCAGAGATTAGATTTCAGTTTTGAGCAACTGCAAAAACATTTTTTTAAAAAGAAAAAAAAAGAGAAGAACACATAAATGTGGCAACATGCTCCAATGACAATGTTAGCAGGTGTTTACCATGGTTTGCATCCTAACAGTAGCTAATTAGCACTAAACACAGAGCACAGCTGAGACAAACAACACTAATGTCAGCAGTTCTGGTAGTTGGTCATAAAAGTATCTGACAAAGTGGAAATTTGGCCTGATGATAGAAAGTCAGGGGATCACTGAAGTCATAAGGATTCATCCATAAATGTCTGCACAAATTTATGGCAACCAATCCAACAGTTGAACTGTAATTGATGACACTTGTGGAAAAGTCAGTAGGATTTGTCATTATCATTACAGTACTTGATGATGATTCTGGGGTGCAGCATGATTCATTTGAAGTGTTGTGGTTGATATTTTCAAAATGAAAACAGTTCCATTATATGTGTTTTTATTACACACATTAAGATGCCATTCATGGTATAATTCATATTTTTCCTTCGCATGGTCAAGCAGATTAATGCTCTATGCGTCCTGTTCTTGTAATTTTTTTTTATTTTGTGCAAAGACCTGGATATTTACACAGAGAAAAATGATGCTCCATGTGCATGTGTATGTATGTACATAAGTAATAGTTTTGAATGTCACTTAAATATTAATCACTACGTTGTGGTTAGGGGTGCTCAAAATGTAATGATTGCCCTTACATTGGCTCTTCTTCTAATAAGACAATCATTTTTATTCATGCCACTGACTCTGCTCTATTCAGTGTGTTCCTCGCCATTACACACACACTGACTAAATTAAAAAGATTACTCACTTTTGACAATTCTAGTGTTCCTTTTTACAGCTGCCCCATCACAGCCACAGTTCATGTAAATTATAGTATTGCATCTGACAGAAAACTTGTTTATTCTGGCGTTTCTGTCCATTTGTTTATCTTTCTTTTACTGCAAGTGACAGCTGGCTCAGCCTACTGATAAAAGACGCTTCACGACACATTGAAACAGAAATCAGTGATGTGGTGGCGAGTCAGCTCACATCAAAACACACACTTTTTAAATTTTGCATTTTTTAGGCCCATGTAAATCTTTATTATATTTACTGTACTGCTGGTTGTGACACCCAGAGATAATCACAGGTGGGTTACTTTCTAGATTGCTTTAAAATCACGGTACTTACATTGCTTTTCTCTGTAACTCAGTTCTGTAAATAACTTTGCTGTAATTTTTAGTGGATAATGTTAAAAAGACACAAATTGCAGTTATTGGATTTTTTTATATATCTGTGAGTTGACAGTAGATGTGACAGGAAATGAAAGATTTCAGCAGAATTGTGATACAAGTTGAATTTGTGCAGGTAAAAATGAAGATGGCAAAAATGCAAGAATCATGGATGAGTGGTAGAAAGTAATAATGAATAGTGTGTGGGAGGGGTCACAGCACCCTGCAAAACATTGTTTCATAATATCCCTTTTTACTTAATCACTTTCTTATTGTGTCTCTCATAGAGCTGACTGTAAGAAAAACTTTCAGTTGAATTAAAATATGATGGATTGAATTAAACCTGTCTCAATATCTATCAAGAAAAACATTTTACATTTGTGTTGGCAGGGTTTGAATGATCTGAAAGTTGCTGACAAGAAAACTTGTGATGGCAAAAATGGCAAAACTTTAAACAAACTTAAACATCATGGGCTAATTTTCAGCCAGCAGAGTGCAGCAGTGAAATAAAGATGTGACAGGTTGGACGGTGGAGGAAGTACCGTCTCTTGTCTGTGGTGGTGGGAAAGGATGTGACAGTAATATCGAATAAACTCAGCTCATTACAGTTTCATTTAATTTCAGTTACTTTTTCAAATTCAGTACCCGATCACTGAACTGACTGGGATAAATATGTTCAATGCCATTCAATTTTAATATGTGAATCAAGTGAAACCATGACTTTTTCTAAAAGGGGGCATACATTGTGAAATAATTACATATTTATTTAGTGTGCTAGAGCTCTGATTCTCTCAACAATATTAGATTTAGACAACTTGTCCAAAGAATAACTTTTCTCTGTCTCCATCATCAGTTTGCATCATCTCTATTGGCCTTGGTGATTGAAGTAACTCTGAAATCCCTGAATAACGCTGTGTATGCAATCAAATTTGCATATGTAAAATTTGTGCGTGTTGTTTTGAGACTTGCATGGGCTCATATTAGTTTGAGGAACAAAGCGTTGAGTTTTAACTGGGGCATCTGAACACAGAAACAAACACATGACAAGGACAACAACACTGTCTTCAAAAAAACAAGCAAACTCCATACTTCTACTTCCTCTTTTGTGCTGAACCATCAAAGCACAACATTTCTATTTCCTGTGAGTATGGACTGACACACACACGTACACACACACACACTGAAATAACAATAAACCAAACTTCACACTGACTCATTCTCCATCAGTCTGTATTCTCTTTATGGATCTTATGATTAATATCCTCTGTTCCTCTTTTTCTTGTTCTGTTGAAAACCTCTGGGGCTTTTCATTGAAACATAATAGAAGTATATGGCAACAATGCAAACATGCAGGTTTGTATAAAATTGTGTGTGTAAGGATTAGGGGACCATTTTCCTTTTGACCAGCTTTCCTTTCCCTGCATGATCAACTCTACCTATTCTTGTACCCTGAAGGAAATTCTCCTACAGCCAAGTTCAATAAACTATTTGAAAACCTTATGGATAGAATATGATACATTTCTGTAGATGAATCTGGGTCTGAAAAGTACAGCCACTACAAAAGTGATTGCTCAGATTGCTCAGATCGTATTGAAGTCGTATTGAAATCTATGTGAAAATGGCCCTACTTCTCACTTGATTTATCACCTCAGTAAATGTTTTTGTAATGTGTTTATGGTCTCAGTCTCGAGTTTCAAGTCTTTTTAATACAACATGATGTTCATTTTGGTCCCATTTAGAGGAAAATAGTCCATAAAGCAGGGCATGAGTGAGGGCATACTATCTCCAAAGACGATTTGAATACTTCTTCCACCTCATCTGACTTGACATTTAGATTCATATTCTTCAGTTTATCGCAAAATCTAACCAGAACTGGCTTGCAGCATAGGTGACAGGTAGTTGCCTAGAGGGCAGTGTCAGTGGGCGCCACACGAGCAGAATATGCCACTAATGTCATTTTAATTACAATAATAATAATAATAATGAGCAACTTCATCTGCTGAGTTTTTCAGTCACCCAAGTGGAAACATACCTGTGACGTCACCCACTGGTTTGTGAACTGCTGTTTTGAAGCCTTGAGTTTCGCTGTCTTGGTTTTTTGAAAGCAGAAGAAACCATATGGAAAAGAAGGTGGGTCTGAGGAGTAGGGGCGGAGCTGACCTGCTCTAGGATTTCTCTGGCAGCTTGTCGTTTCTGCTGCACCCTGCTTCATCTGCAGTTTTCCTCTAAATGGTACCATGATTTTTTTAAAAAAGCATCATGTTTTATTGAAGAAGGTTTAAAACTAGCATTTGAGACTATAAACTGATGAGGAAAATATTTACTGAGGTAATAAATCCAGCGAGAAGTGGGGCCATTTCCTCATAGACTTCTATACAATCTGACTTCTTTTTGCAACCAGTGGAGTCGCCTGCTCATCAAATGCAGGTCTAAGGCACTTTCATATTGGCTTTACTTTTCAATCTCTGTCTTTGTTTTGTTAAATGTAAATGTTGTTATACACATATATTAAGAGTTCTTTGTGAAAATGCAATTTCCCATTTTGTCTGAATTCAGTCTGCTCAAGTTGTTGTCATTGTTATATGTCAGGTCACTGAAGTCCATTTACAAGGTGTGACTTGAAAACTTAATCGGAGACCGCAGAGGAGATGTCAATCAGGCACTGTTTGTGCACACACACACACACGCACACAGTCCTGAAAGAGGTCTATTCAGGCAAAGTAAGCGGAAACAGTGTGACGACTTATGACATTTCCTCTTTAATCTAAAGTCTTAGAACTAAGTGCACTAAGATTATTACATTCACATGAAGGTCTGTACCTAATTTAGTTACAACACCCTCTGTTAAAATATACATACACAATATTACATCTCTTCTCACATTTGCAGGCTGTTAAAATGACCAGAACTAGTCGAGGTGAGTATTAAGTTTACACTCCTGGGTGACCACGAGTCACTACCTGCTTTTTTCCCCCAAGTTCATTCACATTCATTTTCACACTTTTTAATAACACTTTTATCTGAACCACTGTTCTGTGAAGAAATGCTTGACTGTCTTTTAATGAGTTGTTAGTGCGCATTGAACCCTTAATCCCCGTTTCAGTGTCGAGTTTTTTTAAGATTAAAATGAATATAAAATATCATGAATTTTACTGTTGTCTAAGCAGATGGTGTCTCTATGGCACATCCACATGGAGAGACAGAGACCCTTCAGTATTTAGGCCTGCAGACAGACAGAATTACACTTTGCTAATTAACTTGAATAAGGCAGCTTGACACTCAGTCCAGAAAGTGATGTGCTGCTATCAGCAGTGTGGGTGTGTGTGTGTGAGTGACAGAAAGAGAGCCCAAGAGAGAGGTGAAGAAAAGGAAATAATGGAAAAGACATGGTAATGAGCAACTAACCATTATTTTCTGTTTGAATTGGTAGAATAAAAACATCTTCAGTTAAGCAAATGTGACCAACAGTGTCAGTGAGTTATTTATGTATGTGTGTGTGTTTGCAATATTTGCATGTGCGGTGTGTGCATCCATAGGCTTGTGCGTCTTTCCCTTTTGAGTTAATTGACACTCCGCACAGACTGCAGTTGCCTGTCTCAATAACGGTTGTTATGGAAACAATGTTTGGTGTGACAGATCCATTTGTGGCAATCAGGATACGGCAAACCACAAGGGACATGTGGATTCTGAGGAAGAGCTGGCAAATAGATATCTGAACAATACAAAGAATAAAAACACAATACGAAACCACAGAGGACGAACGCATTCATTTACTCGAAAGAGATTATTAAATGCCAACAAACTGGAATAAATGTTTCAATCTACATTATTTCCTCTCGATTAAATATAGAGACTTAATTAAGGGTAAATATTATGAATCTTGCCATTCCAAACTGACATGAATGAGAGATTCTACCATAAATGTCATTGCTTTGGGACATTTAGCTGAGATGTCTAAATATACAAAATAAGATTTTTAGCTTACTTCAATTTCAAACTATATAATTTCTGTCAAACCACAGTTAAACTGAAAGAATAAAAACCCAGAAACACTATTGATTTACTACTTGTGAGAATCTTAATGCAGAAACAATTATGCATTAAGTTAGTGTGTGAATGACCACAAAAAAAACCCACTACAAAAAACCTGCCTGACAATCAGGATAGAGGATAGATCAGGTCAGATCCACCCCTCACTCCTCCTTAGCTCCACCTTTTGCTAAAAATATGGTCTTTACTGATGGTGATGACCAAATTACAAACTGGAGGCTTCAAAATGGCAGCTCACAAACCAGTGAGCGAAAAATAGTTTTGTGTTAAATGATTAGTCAGTCAAGCAAATACATCTTTGTTCCAATTTCTGAAGATTTGATGCTTTTCTTTGTTTTATTTCACTGTAAATGATTTCAGACTGAACAAGCGCTTTGAGGACGTCACCTTGGGCTGTAATGATTAGTTACTGTCATAGCGGATGACACAGTTCTGTTTGTGGCACATGGACCCAGACTTCCCTGTAAAAACTTGAAGCATTTATGCCTCTTGAATTTCAAAGCCGAGAGTGAAAGTTTATTGGTTGATGCCTGAGGTAGAATGAGTGAGTATTATAGAGGGGCGAGAGACAGCTGTATGTGTGTGTGTGTGTGTGTGTGTGTGTGTAGATGGAGGCAATGACAGCAATACAGAGCGCTGTATGTGTGTATTACAGTGTGAGCCCGTAGACAATGTGGTGCCAGGTGTTGGTGTGTGTGTGTGTGTGTGTCTGGTCTGGCTTGGTGGGTAGATGTGTAGTCCTGTCGGCATGTGGGATGATTGGCAGTGCCCGTTTGGGCGTTGTTGATAACACACAGGAGGGCGACTGCCACAGATGAGCTCTGTCAAGCTGTCTGCCTGTCAGACACCCACGCAGACTCCTATTCTCTGTTGTTTTCACGAACACACCCACGTAAACATGCGCGCACGCACGCACGCGCACACACACACTAACCTGCAACTCAATTTCTTTCCCTGTGACTCCCGCTCTGACTCTTGTTTGTGTTTAACACACAGAATCGTTTTGTCTGCTCTCAAACGCACACTTTCCACAGGCCTCCACTCTGTATCCTCTAAACACACACACACACACAAAACCTGTCAGCCCTATCCGTGGCCAGCCATTGAACCTGGTATACTGATAACAGCAACAACAGCCCTCTCCTCTGCAGGGAGAGACTGTCTCATTCATATGTATCTCTTCATGTGTTGGGGAATCTCTGTCACTTGTTTGTCACTGTGGACGGCTTGAAAAGACCAGGCTGACATTTGGAGGGGTGTATTTCAATGCAGCAATTGAAAAAAGGCACAGGGAAGTGCTGCTTCAATTGGACTACATGGGCAGCCATGTTGGCATTGTTTGAGGTACCCAGCTGACTTTGAGTTTAAGATGGGACACATAGTGATACTCCCAGAACTTGTTGGTGACACCTTTTTTCATCAAACTCTGAAGATGTAGCAGAGTTTTTGAGGAAGGCGACACATGTTTCTGTGAGAGGAAATGTCAGACATACTGTGACTTTGTTTTGAGTGCTGCAAAACCTTAAAGGGAACAAGCTGGAATGGATGGTTGGCTATATGACACTTCAGCTCCTGAGGGAAATATTGGTCTCTTTAGCTGCTAAATGCTGCATCATGTTCAACAGCTAGTCTCTAAGGGTATAATTTGGCTAACAGTGTAAAGTGAGTTCATCTGAGCCTTTTTGCGCACAGTCAGTCAGCCTTGTGCAGCAGGGTATCAAGATGGTTAGGGGAGGAAACATCGGAGAAACTCAGCCCACATTTGAGCCTCAGACTGGCCCAGACTCAGATGAGGAGTCACCAAACTTTAAGATCTGAGTTCTTGTCCTCTTAAACCTAGACACAGCGTTTAATACGACTGACCATGACGATCATCAATCAACATGAAACGTTGGTCAGTGCTTTCAACCGTGTGTTAAACTTGTTCAAACGATCAAGGGGAGAAAGTTTGACTTGGAGATCTTGGTGTTCCCCAACGGAGCTTTCATAATTACGCAGATGACACACAACTGTACAACCCTGCTGAAACAAATGATGCTGCAGCTACAAACTCCATTACTGCTCGTCTTAAAAATAAATAAATAGATGAACAATCATCTCCTAAAATAAGTGAAATCCTGCTGTCTTGGTGTTACCTTAGATTGAGATCTGAGCTTCAAGTCCCACATCAACAAGGTGATCAGAACATCATTTTTCCATCTTAGAAACAACTAAAATATAGCCATTTACTCACGCTATTATTTCAAGCCAACTGACTTGACTTATTTTTTACTTTATTTTAGTGTTGCTTTTACTTCTTATAGTCTTCTTTAGGCTTCTTTTACTTCCCTACCTATATGCAAAGGCGAAGATCAAGCTAAATTTCTAACTCCATGATTAACAGACCTCCAGGAACACTGAGATGATCTACTGCTGGTTTATTGAAGGTTCCTAGCAACATTTTTAGGAGAATCATGGATACAACCTTTTTCAACTATGACCCAAATCTAGGGAACACACAACCTATAGATATCAGCTAGCTCAATAAGTATTAAAGGATAGCTAAAAACTAATTTCCTTACTTGTGCCTGGCCCTACTTGTGGCCAGAAACACAACTCTGTAACAGCTGGACGTGTAAATACGTTTGCTTATTTCAACTTGATGATGTAGTGATGTCAACGATGACTTCACAACTTGTGTCTACTGATGTTTGGTCAGTGGCTAAAAAATTTGTTACTGCAGATGTAAAACATGGAGTCAGGTGCTCAGAAAAACCCTATTTTTGCCATGGACATATGCAGTTTTGGAAAGTGCTGACAAACAATTTCATCCTGCTGCATATAAACACACTGATCAAGCTGTGAAGTGGCAGAAATCAAGGGTGTGCTGTTTGAATGATTCAGTACACAGGCAGAATATACAGTTTTCACCTAGATTTATTCAGAGGACAGAACAACAATATACAGTTAGTGAATGTATGTATGTATATGTGTGTGTACAACCACCTCCGTGTGTGCGTGTGGTTGCTTCAGTCCAGCTGTTTGGTGCGTAATAGACAATACACACTGCAATACACAATACTAAATACATGACAGATAAATAATAGCTTAGCTTTTCCTAAGGAGAGACACACTGCTGACATGAAAATTGCCAATTAAAGACTGTGTGTGTGTGTGTGTGTGTGTGTGTGTGTGTGTGAGACTGTGTGTGAGAGAGAGTGTGTGTGGATGAGTGAGAGAGAGAGCATTGTGTGTGTGTGTGTGTCAGTTCTTGTATTGAATAATGAGGCTTTTTACTGAATCTGGCACATCACAATCTCACCTGGCACGCACACATACACACACACACACACACACACACACACACACACACACACTGCATATGCATACAGTATACACTTACTGGCACAATGCAGCCCTTTAGGGATCAATTACCATTCACTCACATCTTTATCATCTCAAAGCTTGGAGTTTGAATACCTTCCCACACCGACCAGACACTCTGTCACACACACACACACACACGCATGCATGCGCGCGCACACACACACACACAAGGCTATAAACCCATTTTGATAGTTGAGATGTATAAGCTTCTTTTCAAAATGCTCTGTCAGAGAATGCTATCTCCTGCAGCAGCTAGCCAAACAACACAATAGCCTTTATTGTAAAGACAGACAGAGAGAATCCCATTTGTGTCTGTGTCTGTGTGTCTGTGTGTGTGTGTGTGTGGGGAGAGGGGAGGGAGGGGTTGCATTTTTTTCATCTCATACTTACCTGTTGAATTGAAATCAGACTTGGGATACACCTGAGACCAGCCCTCTCGAGGTTTAATCACACACATGCACACACAGAGTAAAAGCAGTATCTTTAGTTCTCATTTTGTCTTCCTGTCCAGATGCTCCACCATTTGTTCATCTTTTGGAACATGGAACTTTTCTTCAAGGTCAGTTTATTCTGGAGTAACAGGAAACGACTGAACAGACAAAGTGACGGAGACAGATGCGAGGGCAGGAGCGGAGTATGTTTCATCAGTATCTGGATTTTACCCAGAGAGCGAAAGCCTGTTTTAATTAGGGAAACAAAAAACCTGCTTGATACAGATTTTTTTTTTATTCTCATGGTTTCAACAGATGAAAAAGAATTTGGTTTTACATGTCCGTAAAGAATCTTTTGATTTTCTATCTCTCACAAAATATTTGCTTTGCGTCATTCGCGCAAATTTTTTGTGTTTATATGTTTATATTCTGTGCAGTTTATATTCACCCTTCAAAATAAGGCTACGCAAAAATATCTCTCTTAAACAACAAACCCACTGTTAGCGGCGGTCTAGACCTGAGACAGATGACTCAAAAGTACTGAACTTTTTTAAATGAAATATTTTCATTTTCAAGATAGCTTCTTAGATAAGTTACATTTTGTTGTTGAGTCCAACAATACAAAAGTTTGCACTTCAGGAGGAAAGAACAAAGCACAATGCAGATGGCACATAGAAATGTTCAATAATAGGAATAATCTGAATGGCACTCAGCAGAGTCCATACATACACCGAGGCCTAACAATCCTAGACATTAAGGAAGAGATTAAAAAAAACCTGGATCTGCCCCTTTAACTGCATCTGCACAAAGATTGAACTGGTTCTTCCCTGACCCATCTCTGCCAAATTAGTTCAGTGCTTTTTAAAGTTTTTGGGTGCTGCAACAAATACGTTTCTTTTCATTTGGTGCAAACTTGGCCTCAAGAATGAATTAATCAGATTTTGGTGGGCAAAGGTCAAAGGGCAAGGTTAGTGTGGTCTTACTTTTTAGCCCCAACTCGGGAGTTCGCAATTATAACAAAATTATTTTGTATTTTATATGATTCTGAATACACAGGGATGTAACCTGTAACTACAGAGAGGTGGTGTTCCTAGTTATCATTAATGTTGAAAATACTAAAATAAAGTTTTCATGGCAAGTCTGCGTCTTTAAACTGATTTAAATGTGAAAACTGTGGCAGATCGTCCAGAATTTTGTATAACTTGATCTGAGCAATGACTCCACTTGCTTGGTTCTCACCACAGGAACTTAAAACTTCCCTGAGACTTGAAGATTAAGAGTTGAGACTCGAAGATTAGGACTTGAGAGCTGCCTGAGACTCTTTGTCATCAGTGTGTGGTGCAGGTGGCTAGGTCAGACACTGCGGCTGTCACCTGTGCTTTTGTTTTGAAGTCTGTGTAACGTATAGAAATTATTTGGTGTTTTAATGTTTGAGGAAGCTATAAGAACAAAAATGGATGCTGCATTGCTCGATTTATTATACTTTTTTTGGTGTGTGATTTTGACAAACTGTAAATAAGAAACAGCATACAGATTATATATATATATATATATATACATGAAAATAAAAAGTACCTTCCATGAGCTATGACATTTTTTAAAAATATCATAAGTCACAATTTGGCGACTCCAGAGCTTTTAGAAAATTCACAAATTCATGACTAACATTAGAGAGAGTGTCTTTTTAATGGCCTCATCTAACATGAAACACCCAAAAATGTCCCCACTTGAAGCCACCAAATACCCTGTCTTATGTAAATAACAACAAATAAACCTACCAAAACCTTAGGCATGTCATTACTGGAAAACAGATGCACTTAAGTTGATGGAATACTGACATTTTACTTTTTCTTTGCAGATTTCATAAAACCTTGACGCCCATTTATGCTGATATGTTTCTGTTTAATTTGTCTGTTGTTCTTAATAAGATTTATGAATCCATCCCTGAATGAAAACTAACATCGGACAGCTGGTCATCAAGCTCTAAACAAGTGTGACAGTTTAAAAGATCACATTTGGTTTTCACCCAACCGCACTGATATCCAACGTCAAAGAACATAAAGATTTAAGAGAGGACATGTAATGTTTGCTCTTCGTTAGATCTGAGCTGGTGACATCAAGGCACAAGCCCAGCGCCAAATCCCCACGAATCCACCCAGAACTTTGAGCATGCTTAAGCAATCATGACCTGGCATAAGGTCCATGTATGCAATCAATTATTCATTTGGAAGGTGGGGAAAAGTCAGCCCATCTGCTGAGGGGAGCAGTCCTGGCTAAGTTATTGAGCTGTAGGCCACTCTGCTGTTTAATAATGGTCCAACAATGTATTGCTCCGTAGCATGGACGAGTCGCAGTCAATCAATTTCAAGTTACTGCATTTCAAATAGAAACCAATGAGACGGTTCAGGAACACCAGAACAGTCTCTGTTTTTATTAAAGTAGTGATTGAAGATTTTGTAACATGATGTAATACTCAAGGAGCATGTTTTTTTATTTTACTCATTCATTTTACTTTATTTGTAAGGAGCCACCCAACTGTGGTCTATATAAGCCTGTAGAAGCTTTGCTTTGCTTCTCTCAGCTTGGAGGGAGTGGATGTTTTATTCTTGTTGATGAAATTATGGGTTGTGTGTATGTTAAAAATGATCATTTACCAACACCTCTAACCCCAATGTCCTCCCACTAATAACGCCAGTGTCTCTGATACAGACATCGCTCATATTGCATATGATTAACAGACTTCCCTGAGCAAAGGAGACTCGAATCTTCAACCTGGAGATATTAGACTGTGATTTATACACACATTATATTCGAGGGGAAATATTCACTGGCATCCTGTTTAAGTCTGTGATGAGTGTGTTTGTGTTGGGTTTTAATTACACATTAGATGATGTGGGTTTACTTTTTATGTGTTCAAATTCAAAGCATAAACAGTGTGTTTAAATTCAGCCCCAGAGATGCCTAAACTAATGTGGACCCAGTTTTTCCACCGTTAATGGTCATAGTAGTACAACATGAAGAAGAGTGCATATTATAAACTGGGATGTAAACAGTAGAAGAGGAAAATCATCTGCTCACCTCTCTCTCCGCCAGAGGTTAAAATGGTTCTGTGCTGCCATCATGTGGTTGATCAACAATAACACAGCAAAAACGGTAGCTGGATGGGACTGTGCCTGTTGGTCTGCCCTCTCGCTGCCACAGCTTCCTGGGACATTTAAACACAGCCATTTTATTAGTAATAACCTGCGCTTTTCCTACGATACCAAGTCTAGATGTCTGCCAATACAAACATACTGTATAAAAGGACTGTGTCTCTTTGCAGTTCTGTTCAGTGTTAGGTTTGTTTAAAGGAAAACAAACTCACTTTTATAGGACTTCGATGACATAACATCCAGTTGAAATATGTTCCACGTGTTGTCGGAACATAAAAAGTAATCAAAATTAGGAAAGTCTATTTTGTGATGGCAGCTGATGTTGTCACAGACTCTGTAGCACAGATGAAATTAACACTGTTCTAATCATCTGGGTCAACTGAGTGATAAGCCCTCTGTGCAGGCTGTGGCCTCTTTTATTGATTTTTAGGGTTTGACCAGAAGTTAGTGACGGAGAGAGAGCTGAACATAGACTGAAGGAGGGATGCAGGGTTTTATGTCACACACAATATAACACCTTCACTCAGCCCTGTCAGCTCATTGTCAACAGATCATTGGAATGATCAGTTTGATTGCTTTGTAAATTTGATTCAATGACTGCATGACATTAGACTCATATTAAGTTACTTGGTTTTCTCAGCTCCTGTTTGTTGTTTTAAAAGGCAATTTGGTTTTGGGCAGGTTGATGTGCTTCTGACATTTGGGTTAAATTAAACATTAATTAATTTAAAAAAAAAAAAAAAATTAAAAAAAACCCCATACATTTCATCCAAGGTAGAGTCACACATGAATCGAACCGTTAACCTCATTGCAGATAACTTCAAGTGAATAAAAATGAATGAAAACAACAGACTCCTAGTGTAGCAAAGCTTTACTGAATCATGATCGAGGTGTTCCAGAAAAAAAAAAAAAAATTTATATAAAAATGGATTTGAGATGTCACAACTTGTGTTTTCCCCAGTTTGGTCAGTGATACAAGTCCTACTTTTTTTGAAATTAGAAATCACCTCTGTGCTTAAATTCTCCTTAGTGTGTAGTAACAATACTGCCAACATCTTCAAAAATATATATATAAATCTACTTCATGTCTACAGCCAGCTGGTGCCATTATACTGACAATACATCGTAACTGAACGCTACAACACTTTTGGACAACATGTCATATTTGAACAATTACAGTGAGTAGTAGCATAAATAACTGTCACTGCTAAGAAGTAAATGTAAAAACAGTCACCTTCCCTTGCTCATCAACATCACTAAGAAGAAAAAAAAAAAAAAAAAAAACTACGCAGACATAGCTGGAATGAGGGTCCAGACTCAGTGGTTATGATGTATGGGGTTTAAAAAAAAAAAAAAAAAAAATGTAGAGTTAGGCCTCAATTTCACATGTACAAAAGTCTTCCTCCAATTATAAAGAGTATTATCAAATGTGGATTCGAGATGAGAAATTGTACAAGTGACATATTCGTACTCCAGCATCCATAGAATAGACATTTTGAATACATTCATTTACATAAGGCAGGGTAATAGCTACAGCATGTTAATACTTTGCATCTATTATGGGGTCTAAACTGATTCAATTATCCCATTAGATAATCCAAAACATGGACACACAAATTAAAATGAATTTGAATTTTAAAAACAAACCAAAAAAAAAAACAGCATATCAATGCAGTGTTTTCCAGTTAAAACTAATTATAAGATCACATTTTAAACAAAATGTAACTTCACTAGTGATGTTCAGTCGTTATTGACGCCGGTACCAAAGTGTGCAGATTTAAAACGTACAGCAAAGGGCAAAGAAAAGCATCAAAAATAGAGAAAAATGTAAGAGCAGGGTAATAAAAACAAAAGTTGTCATCTCTATCATCATCCATTGTAATGAATGCATTCAAGTTCCAGTGTTGCAAAGATAATCCAGAGATGTGTTCATATCCAGTGGCTGCAACAGATAAGTGTCACATGTAGAATTGTCTGGGTTTAAAAAAGGTTTTGCAGTGTGCTACAAGGACAGTACAGTATCACATCCATGTGTTCCATCATGTTAAGAGTCCAGATGCTGTTTATCTCTTAGAATCAACATTTTTTAAGTTAAGCATCTTTCTTTTATCTGTCCTTCCTTTTTTACAGATGTGTCCTTTCAGTCCTTTATCCAGTGTAGTTCAGCTGAAAAGCTCAGATTTGCAGGGATCCAGTGGTTTTCATCGGCAGTGATATATAAAAAAAAAAAAAAACAAGAGGGGTGGGGGAGCAGCACTAAAAGGGACAACCTACCACTTATGTCATAAGCTAATGGTTGATGGTACATACCTTACAGTGTCATGAGATGGTGGATTTCTGTCTACCAGCCTCAACCTGACCTCTGTAACAGACACGACTCATTACTTTCTGTCTACAGGAAGATGGTGCTGGTTGTTAGAAACTGAGGTTTGGTTGACTGGATGGATTAAATAAATGGCAGGTCACTAATGGTGAAACTCAAACAGCAAATTCAGAAATCAGAAGTTCTTAAGATGTTAATACTGGAGCTAAATGTTTTAATGGTTTTACAAAAACTAATCTTGATGTCCTGTTGTTATGAAAACTCATATTCCTATTGCTGATATGTATACTTCCAATCTGTTTGTCAGAGTTGGTGCTTGTCAGCTGCCTCTTCCTTTCTGCATCCCTCATTGCCCCACAATTCAGCGCTCCCGGCCCAGCTTGCTTGTGTGTGGAAGGGTGAAAGGATGATGGGATGAGGTGGGAGAGCAGTCTGTGAAATGATGGTGGCAGCTCCTCATTTAGTCATCAGAGCTCAGTGGTCAGGAGACCTCTGGGCTTGGCTCCATCCTCTGAGGCCGGCGGCTGACCCGCAGTGCTGTGGAGGGCCAGGACGGTAAAATAACTGGATCAGAGACAGGGACTAAACATTAAACACACACACGTTCATGTTGACCCAATAGTTGTGAGCGTATGGGTTCTAAAAAACTTTCACTTTGGTTCATTCTTAAAAAAAATAACACAATTTCTCAGATAAAACATTCATCACTGGGTAACTAAAATATGTAACAATGTTCTGAACTTCTGACTCAACATTATTCTGCTGTGTCCATGAGAAGTGTGGTAGTGATTAACAGACAGAAACAATATTGAAGCTTCAAGGTAAACTCGTGGTTTCTCAAAGTATCAAAATCAAGGAAGAATGACAAGAGATTTCAGCCAAGTGCAAAGACAGCTACACATCCTGTTTATGTTTCTTTACTTGCTGCCCATCTGACGTTGGGTTTCTAGCTGAAGGAAGTAATTTCTTGCTTGATCAGCAGGGGTCAGTGCACTAAAACTTGCTTTAAAAGCAAGCCTTCCACATCCCCACAAATTTACCTGGCAGAGCTGGCGTTGCGTGTGCGCGCGAGGTGGGGGAGGGCTGGGGTGAGGGCAGCTCCCCCGTCTGCAGAGAGAAGAGGGGCGACCTTAGCAGGGGGGTCAAGGTCGAGCAGGCCGTTAGTAAAGACACCAGGAGGCTGCATTAGAGGGGGATGAGGGAGAAGGAGGGAAGGTCAGTTTCTACAGAGCCGGTACATCAGCTGCTACATCAGGTAAAGTTTACAGCAACTATGCGAGTGTATAAAATCCTGAGGCTTGTATCACAGGTTTTAGGACAATGAACACAAATTAAAAATAATGATATGCACATTACAGCTGCCTGAAAGATTTCTCAAAGAACCAGCAGACACAAAAGTGAGACAGATAGGAGGACACCCAAGCAGGAGAAAGGAGATCTGCCACTCACAGCACTTGTTGGAATGATCCAGCGAGGTGTGATGAGAGGTTTGGGCGGCTGCACTGGCGGTAGCTGGAAGACAATTGGACCATATGAATTAATAAGAGCGTATTCAAATCTTGTTTGATGCAACCATGAGGTTTCTCTTTTTTTCCCTGTTAAAAGGGTTTTTGTTTTGAGTTTTTCCTCAGTCGATGTGAGGGTCTAAGGGCAGAGGATGTTGTTATGATGCTATGTAAAGCCCTTTGAGACAAACTGTTTGTAAAAATGGGCTATACAAATAAAATTGCCTTGCCTTGCCTTGCAAGATGGCTGACACAGGTTGACTTCCATAGATCAGAGTGAGAAAGATATTTGACTGCAGGTCTAGTTTCTCTACAAATAAAACCCTCAAATTAAGTTTGATTTGCGGTTCAATTTCTCTCCCATCACACGCATTCATTCTCTGTCTTCCTGTGTTTATGTTAGTGTAAATCTACATATTCACAAATGCTGTTAATTGTCACTTACATTAAATTAATTCCTCCCAAATAGAAATGACTGCTCACTAAAGCCTGGTAGTGTTGGAAGTGAATGTGGTCAGGGCTGCAGACGTGGGTGATAAAATTTGAATAAGTGATGCATTGTTGCAGTCCACTCGTGTGGTTAGAGTTTGTCTTAAAGTGAAGACTGGTGGTTTCTGCCCTGCAATGGCCAATATGTCCTTCTAGCTGCTTTTGAGACAGTCACTGAAGGCTGCTGCACAGTCACTCACAAAGTGGCAGAAAATGATTAAATTACAAATCATTGCAGGAGCTGCACATACAGTGGTCTTAGGCTTACCACAGGAGTTGGATCGGTGAAGTCGATCAGGTTGTCAGATAGTGGGGTGGTGCTTTGCAGATCAACTTCCTCTGCTTTAACCTGCAGAATGACCCCAACAGTCTCAATCACAACATACAAACAATAATGAAACTCCTATAAATCAGTTCACATCAGGTTCAACATGATACACAAATCAAATACATAACAGTTAGCACTTTATACTTTCACTTTATGTGTGAAAGGAGCGATGGTGAGAAATGTAAATGTACCATTATAACTTATTACCTTTGGTGCCAGCCCTTCACCAGAAGACTCAGAGGGCATCTTAGGAACAGAGGGATTCAAATCTTCAGCTAACTTCTCGGCGCTGATGGATGGAAGAAGAGATAAAAATTTAAAACAGGACGGTGTTTATGGTTTCTGCTTTACATAATAGGGAATTCCTCATAGAAACAGACAAATGTATTTCAACTTCCTCATCCCAGGTGTAATTAATGTTTTGAAATGGTGGCTGTGGCTCAGGAGTGGGTGGTCCAATAACAGTCCTCAAGTAGTTTAATTCCCAGCTCCTTCAGTTTGCATTGCAAAGCTTCCATAAAAAAAATACTGACCTGATACTGTGTCATCTGTGTGAGAATGGGTGTTTATAATAGAGAGGCAATATGTGTGTAGGAAAAAGCGCTGTTTGTGTGTGTGCACCGTCTTGTTCATATGATTTGAGAAACTCCTGAGCCAAATGCACAGCCCAACATAATGTTCTCAAATTACTTGTGTTGCTTGACCAACAGCTCAAAGCTCCACTGTGTTTTTCATAGAAAACCAAAAAACACATTTGAGAAAGTGGAATCCTAAGATGTTGCTTGATAAATGCTTGATCAAGTCATAATTAAAACAATTGTTAATTAATGGTGAATAATCAGTTTTTTGTTTCAGTAGTAGTACAGTCTATACACTCCAGACTGTAGCATTTACTGCATCAATGAGCCTGAAGCCAAACAGGCTTTGTAATTGTCTGGTCAACCGTCTGTGTGCGTCTGTATTTTTGTGTCATCCTACTGTAAATACTTTTGAGCAGCAAGAGCAGCAGTATCCAGGCAGAACTCAAATCATGTGACCGAATTCATCCAGACTCACAAATACACACACTCAAACACACACATGCATTACTTAAACATGCCAACAGATGTCAGCAAAGACTATAAAGAAGGAGAAACTCCTTTGTCTCTGGTCATTGTTTTATGTTATGTTTGGTGAACGCAGGCCTTTCTAATAATGTGTGAGAAAACATTATATGGTGAAGTTGATGCTACTGAAGAAAACACAGATGGGCAGCATTATCAACCTTACTTGTAACTATTTATTTGCGCCAAATGTCTTTTCTTTCTTCCTTTATGAATGTGAATTTTAAGAAACAGATACAGTGAACTGCATCAGTTTACTTCATTTGATCATTAGATAAGTAATTAATCAATGCCAAAAGTTCTGTATGCCTCATGACAACGCATCAAATTAAAATATTGGAGAGGTTTTTCAATAAACTTGTCATTTAATTCAAAGTGAGATAAAACAGTGAGAAAACAGAAATAGAAAAAAAGTGTGTGTCTCTCAGAGGCTTTGGGAATCTGCAGATAAGATTTCCTTTTTGACTAATGTGTTCTTCCGGTGTCTCTGTCTTGTGCCAACTGTGGGCACATTTCCGTGAATAATCGATAAATACATGCAGATACATACACACATTTACCTTGGTAACATATTATAGTGCAGTGTGCACATACCAAGTAAAAACACATGCATTTAGTAAACACAAGCAAGCGCACTGACCTGGCCCCTGCTGATGAGACCAGTGAAGCTGGCTTTAGCAGGTCCCAGGAGTCCTGGGTGTCAGGGCGACTGCTGACGGAGAGAGAGGAATTACTGCCCATTCGCCCAGTACGCACCTTCAACCTGGAAACACACAGCACATCTAGTGTGTTAGTGAATATACACATGACGCACAAACCTGCATGACATATTCAGTTTCATTTGCACTGGAGAAATGTTACTCACATTACAGGATCAAACTCGCTTTCTGTGTTTTTGTCTTTTTAAACCATATCTTGAGGCCACGCAAGGGCGACAAATCAAATGTGGCTCATTTGGGAGTTTGAGCCTTTTACTGCCTCTGACACAACCTGGGACCTGCTTGTTGTATCTGTACGCCTTGCTTATAGGGATGAGCGGCAGGTGATGTAATGTTGTGAGCTATGCTAATAATCCTCATGAATATTCAAGAGGGTAATCAGCTCTACCAGCAAGGATTGTGATTTGTGATTGGTCTAGACAATGCAGTGACAGTTGGTATGACTCAGGAAGATGAAGGAGGAGGAGGGAAAAGGCCCAGTTTCAAGACAATGAAGCACAAGCAACAATGGCTTCTCTCCCATCCATGTTCGCTCTGTGCTGACTGACAGAGCTGTGCTTTAAGGGAGAGGAGAGTTTTAAGAAATGCACTCACTCAAGTTCAGTTAAAGAAATAGTACTTTTTTGAGTCACCCATCCATTCATCATCATTCTGCAACTATAGATTAGTAATTGTGAGGTCATACCTGGCAGATGCGTCCTGCAAATTACAGTTTTTATCTCCAATTATTACGACATGGTCCTCCAAAGCACCCTACACAGAGAGAGATAGACAGATGATCAGACAGAGGATTGTTGTATTGGTTTTGTGGTTCGGAGTTCAGAACTGTGACACGCTCCACATTTCTGATGTACTGAAGGTGTGGCTTACTATGGCTAGGGCTGCACAATTCATCAAAATACAATGGAAAAAGAAGTATGGCCAAGTGCAATATCCAAATCACAGGGGCTGCAATTATTGTCACAACATAGTTGTGCATTGTTAACACCATAAGGGTTGTGGCGCTACAGAGAACAGAGACATCCCGGTCTGCAAATCATCTTCAGGTGTAAAGCAATATGTTTGCGCTAAACATTAGCAATTTTTTTTCAATGAAAATTAAATGCAAAATCAATCATTCCAAGTGAAATCATATCACGCATTTTAATTGCTGCCAAAAATATTGTTTTTTTAACCCAAGCTGTTTGATTCGATTCTGCTGTGACACACTGTTAGGTCGAAATCAAATACATGCTATATTAAAGGGTTGAGGAATTTATAGGAGAAGATCTTATCATATTCTGTTTATTAACACTATAGTTTGATATACATAAATTAAAGTCATTTTTCCAATTTCTTCAAGCAATCAGAGGCATCAAAGGAGGCAAAAGACCTGCACAAAGAGTACTCTTGTTGAAATTATTTGAATGGGGCTTAAGTTATGAGGAACAATAAGCCACAGGGTTCAATCTGACTGAAGTTTAATCAAAAACAAGCTCATTAAAAATCATGGAGCAGACACAACTAGCACAAGTCAATGGATCAATTTGGGAAGGAATTTTTTTCTTTGTTATAAAGGTCTCTATGTAGTATTATGTTTCTCCCCAGCTCACACACACAGCTCCCTTACTATAACCAATGGTTTATTATTTGTTTCTATCATAGAAATACCCCCAATTGGAAGTTACCATAGCAACCATGGTCAAGACCCTCAGAGACAGGACAAGATGAGTCTCTGGTGTACAGTCATAACACTTGATAAACCATAGCACCACTCAGGGTCATGATTTACACACATTTCTTCTGAGAAGGACAGAACTGATTCATAGTTACTACAAACAAAGTGACTCAGGTGTAAAAAAATTACTGTTTAGGATAAAGTACAAATGTGGTTGTGGTGTGGTTGCATGAAGAATAACATTATTTGGACATGTAGTTGGTAAGACTTAGCGGATACTCACGGCGGGATCCTTCAGCAATGGGTGGCATTACACCTTCATATCTGTTCTCCTTAATTGACCAAGCTTGAATAAATGCTTCTGCCTAAGACATTTGGATCTCCTACTAAGCCTCCTTATATCAGCTCAAAGAATTCCCTTCACAAATTTGCTGAAATTAGTTTCAGTGAAGTTTCACTCATTATACTTGCACAGTAAAGTAGAAGCACTAATGTAGCTGAAAACAGCATGGATGCAGCCATATTTGATTGCCTTTTGATGCTCACTAACTTAATATGCTCATTTAGTTCAGCTAAAGGGGGGGGGGATAAATTTCACCGAATCTAAAAGGTTCAAGCAGTGGAAAGTAAAACGCTTTCATCATTACCCTATAAAGACTTATTTTAACGGTTCTTATCCAAGGTGTCTTTCCTCCTCCTCCTTTTCTCTTTTTGTCCAGTTTAGTGGATTGTTCCTCACCTTGAGGGCAGCAGCCTCAGCTTGTGCCTTCAGGATGTTACTCTTCAGATCCTCTGGGGTGCGCAGTGGAGTGACAACTGGACTACTGCCTGTACTACTCAGACCACATTTCTCTGTGAGTTTCACCACATCCTCCTGTTGGGGAGAGGAAAAGAAACATTTTGTTTACATACTGAATTCTAGTTGATATGCTTTTGAGCAAGCCTGACTTTATGATATGTCACACCAGCTGCCTTTTCTCTAGGAATGTCTGTGCAGGTTTGGCTCAGAGCTTTGTACATATGTTACTAAACTGTAAGCAGACGGCTTTTGTCAGTGTTGGCTTCAGTACAAATGCTGCATAATCAAACACCCACCTGATTGTTCATGGCCATGTTGACATTGACATTATTTCTTGGAGTAGAAAGGAGCGGGCTGCTCTCCAACTCCAGTTGCTTCAGTCGAGCTGCTGCTTCTGAAGGCACAAGATGCATTTAAATGCGCGCACACACACCCAAACTTTATTTTTGAGGGTGTCCATTAAAACTTACATATTATTATTACATTGTTACATATTTATTAAAATATGCCCCCCTTTCAGGGTACTTAAAAATTTCTGTTTTCTACTAAATGCTCTACTTTCTTTGCATAACTTGTGTGATAGGTTTTAAAGAGCCTCACCACTGAGGCTGAGCAGATCCTCTGCTGTTACGCTGGCACTGGCATAGGCATTGCTTGGTCCGGCTTCCTCAGGAGCCGTCACTGTGGGAACAACAGGAGCCCTGAGGACGTCATCAATGCATGTCTCCATCAGGTCAGCAACCATGGGCACACTAGAGACAACACAAGGGAGGAGATGAAGATGAAGAAGTGGTGGGTCAAGGTAGAGGTTTAATGAAAACTGAATTTAAATAGAAACACAAACAGTTTGAATGAAGAGATATTGCAAAACTGAAACAGAAGAATTCAGGATTATACAACTGTACAACTTACCAGCAGCATCAATAAGACATGAATGGACTCTGCAAAGATGGCAAAACTGTCCAATGGTGATATATCAGAAGACATTTTAGAATAATACCAACTTCCCATTAAGGAAAAACAATATCAGAATGAAACCAATACAGTCAAAAAATAAAACAAAGTAGGAAAAATGTATTTGGAAAAACAAAGATTTGTTGTTTATATGAAGTAATAAATATCTGAAATAATAAATATAAAAAAATGCAAATTATGTAAGCTCATGGGTGATTCAGTGGGTTTGGCAAATGTGCTAACACATTCACTGCATTGCACATTAACAAAAATAACTTATCAGGAATAACAGGAAAGTACAAGGGCAGTTAGTGTGCTGTATATAGGGAAGCCCTAAACATAAGTAATACTGCCCAAAAGCAAACAGCTTCTAGAGAGCTAAAGGAACACTTTTACAGAGGAAAGATTCAGCCCATGATAATAAGTAATAAGTTCTGAGGGAAACAATGTGGTGTAATATTCTCAGAACTTGAAGATCCTAAAGCAAAACATTTGATACGTGGATTTTGGTAGAAGCTCTTCCAGCAGCCGAGTAATTACCTCATATTTCTGTAGCCTGAAGACACAGTGAAACATGAGTAGCATATATTACTATGTACTGCTTGGAGACAACAAGAGATGAAGCACCACACAGACAAATATATGAAGAAAAGTACAGGGCCTCAGACTAAATGTATATGAACACTCCCACATGTTAAGTAATCAAACGAAGACAAGGAGCCTTCATGTTGGCAATAGACACAAACCCGAGAGAGAGAAGGGAAAAAAGCAGAGATACACATACCAAGAACATGCAGACTCCTGCCAAACAAACATTAAATACTACTGTTTAGTTATTTACTACCTGCCTCCGCTTTGATTGGCAAAAAGCAATGCTCTATTTTTTTCACAAAATGCCTCAATGTATTTATAGAGGAAGCTGAAAAACCTAGTTAAGCTTTCATAAATAAAAGAAAATCTTTTCAAATTTAAAGTATAAACAAAGAAGCACATGTTTTGTCAACTTCAATCCTACTGGTGAATTGCTGAATTAATTTCACTTGATATTGTGTTTCCTATACAATAACAGCAATTTATCGGCCCACCAGCAGTTTAACTTCTAACTTAGTGTGTATACAATGGCTAAGGTACAACCTGAAATACAGAAAAAGAGGATGCAGAACATTGGTAAATTGGTCCAGTATACCTTCTTTAAAGTGGTAAAGGAATTCAAACACACGTTAAATATGCTATTTAAAGCTACATACTCATCAACAGTAATCATACATTTATTCTCTGAAATGATTTAAAAACAGTGTTCAGAAAGATATACATCCTTTGGTCACTTATGTTGTAAACATTTAACTAAAAGATTGTGAAATCATCTTAAATGGGTGGGATGTGCAGGAAACAGTTGTACAGTGGTGTAGCTAAGCACTTATTTATCAAGCAAACCCAAACATTTACCTTGTCACAGTGTACTAAAACAGATAAACTACTTTCACTACGATTCAGTTTTGAATATTTTGATGAAATTATGCTTGTTGGATTTTTTCCCAGAAGATGGATGAAGGTCAGTATCAATATCATTATCCAGGTTTAGCACTAGAAGCAGAGACAAACTGCACAGATTACACATATTTTGAAATGTTTGTAACACACCTTTGACAGTGTGAAGGTAACTCTTTTCCCCAGCTTCAGTTTTTTTGTGCTGAGTTAGGCTAGTAACCCATTTTCTTTTACAAATGACAAAGATATCAACCTTCTTATCCAAACTTCTTTTCAAACAGAGCAGCAGATCCATGAAATGTGCAGAACAAATTAAATATAAAAGGAGAGGAAATCATATTATCATATAAAAATCATTTGATGGAAGTCAAACTCAATACAGCAACAGTGCTTGAAGCATTGCAAAAACATGAAGCAGATGAGAACTTGTTGAAACCTTCCAGGGACTATGTGACCTATTGTTTCCTTGCAAGAGTGGAGCTGAATTCCTAGCCTCACATTGATACCATCTCACCTGAGCCAGCCAGTTTCACTATGAGGTTAGGAGTGAAGGTCAGAGGAAGGAAAGGGGGAAATGAGAGAAAGAAAGTATTGAGGGTAAGAAAAGGGAGAGAGGGGAGAGAGAGAGAGAGAGATAGGAGCTAAGGGAGATGAACTTTTAAGATTTGTCACTGGAACAAATAATAAAGGACAGCGAGCTTGTGTCAGTCTGTGATGGGCATTTAGACCGACTAAGTGGCACTGAGAGACATTTTTGTTGAGGAATATTTCAGTTAATAAGGGATATGTGCATTCACACCACGTGCATTCTTCCATGTGGCACAGTCACAACCACAAATACCAGATGTTTCTCATGGGCGAGTCACTGCTGAGCCATTCCCATTTATTAATCTGCTGTCCAATTCATGTCATTACAGACGGTGAGACTGTTGTCAGTTGGTTGGATCTGTCCAACTCCTTGTGGGGAGCTTTGATGAGACATGAGCAGGGAGGATGGAGGGAAGAGGAGACCTGAAGAGAACGGGGTGGAGGAAAAAGAAGGACAAGGGGAAGAGGACAAATAGGAGGGGGATTCAAGAAACGGGGAGTGAGTGAGAGCGGAGGTAAACCAAATCCAAGATTCGAAGAAGAGTGGAGCAGAAGATAATTTTAGGCAGCAGAAAGTTGACAACATTAGTATGAAAGACAAAGAGATTAACTCCTTGAAGTGTAATTCATTGAATTTTGATTCATGTGCAGATTAATTTCGCTCTCTAGGTGGAGGATTAATAAGAATAATTAATTATAAGAAATGATAATAATGATAATTCTTGTTTTTTTTTTGCTGTTTCATTAATAGTATAACTGCAACTATAGCAAGTAACTCACTGTCTATTCATATTTTAAGCAGCTGTGAGAACATAAGTGCAGAGAGTCGTTTCTATGGAAACAATAGTTGCAGCAGATTTTCAGAAAGGTGCAAACCAGCACATTGCAAGTGACTGAAATCTTTGGTCTTAACTCGCCTTTAGGATTTGATTGTAAATCCTCAGGGCACCAGTTTACTTTGGCATGTGTTCATTTTAAACCACAGCCTGGCAGATCGTGTCAGTCATAATCACAAAAACATTGTTTTAGTGGAAACAACATGAATAAATAAAGTGTGCCTGGTTGTGATGAGCTCAGCAGTGTCAGGATACTGAATAAGCCATATAATTTATACTATACTGCTTCTGCTACATTTTGCACTACAGCGTGCATTTAAGTGTATGGTGACAAGTGTTGTGACGTGCACACTTAAGTTAAGTGAAGTGGACTGGATGTCTGGAGCATCAGTGACCTGGCTTTGCAGCTGTAACGGCTGAGGTTTAATGTCTTATGTCAAATCTGTGTTTATATATTCAGTGCTGGAGGCCTCGAGTCAGACGGGTTTATTCATGAGGACAGCTCTACTGGGAGTATAAAAAGGCAAGGGGGCATTCAGTCTCCCATTGCCACTGAAAAACAGTTACTAATTTGATGATGTTTGAATAGATGGACAGCAGATGAACTTTCACTGACCTCATATTTTCTATACAGAAATTATATATTTTTTAACTACATCCAAAGACTTATCTACTCTTGGTGATGCTAATGTTACAGAAAGGAGGAATGAGAGGGCAGGACAAGCCAACAGATAAAGACAACACTACATGAGTGCTTATATGGGGAGGCAGAAGACAGCTGTAAGGCAACAAGAATAAGAAAAAAAAAAAGAATAGAAAACATGGCATTTCTTCAGAGAGAATATTTAAAAAAAAAAAAAAGTATAAATATTTGCATTTATAATTGTTTAATTTGTAATTGTTATGTTTGTTTGATTAGGAGCAGAAGCATCTGAATAGAAAAACTATTATGGATTAACTGTTTTCTGTACCATCTTATCTGTACCATGCCTTTGATTCACATGAAATTCACTCTTACAAAACTCTATGACTTGAACTATTCTTGTGAATCATTCGATCAGTCATGTCAATGACGCTGACTGCATATATATGTGCAATTTGGATCATATTGTCAACCTTAAGGCGCCATATCACACTTGCTCATTCTCCTATGGGCTTGGTAAATTGGAATCATGACAGATAGATAGATACAGACAGAGACATAGAAGACATTGATTGCTCATGTTGTTAGAGAAGTTGAGGGTTAAAGTGCTCCATGCAAAATCAAGAGTGAAATTGTACTAAAAGCAAGGGAGAAATGTGTGGGAGGAAAAGGCAAAGAGCACCAGGTATTAGTCTGAAGTATTAGTGATTTAGAATTCTCTCATTCAAAGTATCCTCCTCAGGTCCACTGAACCCACTGTAAACCGTTCCCATGGGTTACTGGTATAAACAAGAGGTGGTATGAAATCAGAGGTCATCTGGGTCCAATAAAATACTTGTAGTACTTGTCAGTGTTGGCAATTTTCTTATGATTGAAGCACTTTCTGAAGGAAAAGCCTCAAGAACTATGGATCACATTCACAGAGAAAGTGGTCCTGCACATTGCACATGTACAGTAGCAACACTGGCAAACAAAATTGTGCCTAGACACACATAACTGACACTAACTGGGAAGTGAAAATATCAAGAGCCCTTTACTGCACAATGTGAAAAGAGTGTCTTTTTAAAAGGATACTGCAGACCAAAAAAATGAATGAATAAATAAAGCTTTAGTTTTAGGAATATTTTTCTTATGGAGTAATCAATATTTGGAATTGGGACTACAACTAACCCTTTGTGGAACAAAGTCTAAAAGAGGAAGATACAGATATTATTGTGATCGTATATAATGTTGTCGATGCATTAGCCTTATCAGATCATGCCTGTACACCCTGCTTTTAAAGGGACTACATAAAAAATAATGCCCCTCCTCTTCACAAATGACAGGCAATCCTCTTATTGGAGCTGACCAGAAATGTATTTTACTCGAAACAGGATCAGCTTGAGCTGTAAATCTGAATCACCCTTGTTTGTGCAGAGGCTAGTGTGACCTGTTTCAACGGTTTCACCACTAAAAATCTGAGATTTTTTTGATAAAATCTGGCCAGAGCATCACCAATATGTTAGCAATAAGGTGATTGTCAAACAGACTTCCACTAATTCTCAAATGTTGTTATAATATATTGTAACTATTGTCTACCTAAATAGCATTTAAAGAAGAGCAGGCGGTTCAAAGGATGCATAGCGTGAGAATTAAACGACTGACAGGAAAGAGACCTGCCCACACATCAGACTCTTGAACAGAACAAATTCAGCTGAAATCATCACACCACCGACACATGATGCTAAACATAAGATCCCAGAAAAAAAAAAATCATTTATCATTTCCTGCACCGATTAGGTTGGAATTTTCATGCTGATCAAAAGTGGACAAACAGAGAATCACAGGAGACAATTGCACTGCAGGAGAGAACCTTTTCCAAAGCCAGAATCATAAAGCCCATCCCTGCACAGTGTTTGATTGGTTAAAGTCAGAGCAATGGCAAGATTCAGCACTGGATTGTACCTACCTGGCCTGCCTTGAGACAAGACCAAGTCCTCAGTACATGTTAATACTGGAACACACAGGGAACATTTGCAGGTTTATAACTGAGGAGGTTGCACACATATTTGTATGCAAATGTACATTTACGTTTACATTCACACCACAGCAAAAATATAACCAAACAGAGGAAGCAATAAGCTATGAGATACGACTAAAGCTACAAAACAAAAAAGGTAATATAGGTGTTACTGAGCCCAGTATTACTGTTTCATCATCTTTCTTAACTTTAAATCCACTATCTGCTTGAACATTATATTTCTGCCTTCACAGTATTCAGGTGTGCTGTATCAACTATGTCACATACACACAATTACTCAAGTAACACTGACACACAAGTAACTGTACTATTATATGCCAAACCAGAGCAGGCAAATTTTTTCCCTGCCCTCTCTGGTCACAACAAGACAGAGTCAGAAGCCAGATAAGCCATGTTAAGCCACTCTCATGGCCTTAGACCATGAAAAACACACCTAGCTTCTTTCAGCATCCACCAGGGATCAGTTAGCCAGTGCCAACCCTTTCTAACTTGGTCCTGTTTCCCTCACTGGTCTTGTAGCCATATAAAAAAATGAATTGCAATTTAACCTAAAAATATTGAGTCATTCATTTTCTAAGTTGCTTCAGAGTTGCATGGGACTGAGTGTATTTCAACAAATTAAAAAAAAACAAAAAAAAAAAACAGATGGAACACTTAAATTATCCAGGAACCAACCTCCTTTTTTCTCCTCCAGGACTCCTGGGCAAGGCCTCAATTTCCATTGGTTCACAGGCAGAAGTAGCTGCTGGGGTGACCACAGGTACGCTTGACCAAGCACCTCTACTGGGAGAAACCTGAAGGGGTGAGAGAGAGACAGGAAATATATGAAACAGAACAAACAGGTTAGGGAGTAGATATGGTAGGGGTGCAGAGAAAAGAGGTATTGGAAACACTGAGAAAGGAAAGGGCGTTAATAAATAAATTCTTTTGTAAATGTACTCATATCTTACATTAGCCAGTTGTCGCCAGGCATACTAATGAATTTGTCTTCTATGTGCTGTCTATCTGATTTCAAAACATGCCTGAGTCAGTGCCGCTGCTCTGTTTTATTTCCAAGTATAATGGAGAAGGGATTAAAAAACACAGCTCCTCACCTTGTGTTCTTTGCTGGAGCTGACTCCGTTGCCTGAGGAAAGAACTCTGAGCAAAGAAAGAAACTGAGATTGAGATGAATATATTTTTGGACTATGCAGATGTACAATTTGAATAAATGTATGTTCATACTTTTTTCCATTATGCACTTTTTTGTCTGCCAGGTTATCTATGAGCCAATCCCGTATTGTTGTTGCCTTGCTTAAGGCCTTTGTCAGGGCAAATGTTTTGCTGCTTCAAAAGTACCAATATTTGGTACTTTAAGGTGTGATGAAAAGTCACAGGTATGTTTATCATCACAATACTTTGAGTTGGATGGTCCCAAGTTCGCTTAAAGCTACCACTGACATCATGTCTTTAGCCTACACACATATCCCTTTAACAAAGGGCTACCTCTGTAACATGATTAAAGACAAGCTTTGTGGGGAAACTGATTGAATAGAGAGAGTGTGTGTGTGTGTGAGTGTGAGTCACAGCACTGTAAGCAACAGTGCTTGAAAACTCCAGACAAATGTAGAGGATATAATTAAGCAATTTCTAGTGCAAGCCCCCCCATTGTTATTCTAAGACAAAGTAAACAGAGCAACACAGCAGGTGTCCAAAATGATAAATAAATAACATGTTACAAACAGGCAATGACCCAATCACATAGTTTAGTAAGCATCAGTGTACTCACTCCTGTGGATTGAATGGTCCTGTAAAAACACAGAGAACAGACAGTGTTGTGTACAGATATATAATGACAATGAATGCAATTGAACATGTTTTTCAAAGAATGCATGGATGTGAATATGTTTACATCATTTCTATTTCTGAACAAAAGGGTAATGAGACATAATGTGTATATAAATATACATATATAAATAATATTGTAACTGTCATATATATATATACACATATATACATATACACACACACACACACACACACACACACACACACACACACACACACACACACACACACACACACACACACACACACACACAGTGGGTAAATTCACTGCTGTTCAGGTTTGTGTTTGTGTCTCACCTCTGTTCTGCATGGTTCTTCTTGAGTAACGCCGACTGGGCCTTCTCTCAAAGGAGGCTGACCGCCTTGCTTTGTTGGCCTTGGTTGTCTGGTACTCGGTCTTGCCACTGGTAACAACAATACACACACATAAAGACAAAAAAAATTATTTATACTTACAAAGATTTCTATTTGTTACCTGACCTGAACTCTGACCAGCGCAGGCCAATTCATTACATACAAAAGACACTACTCTTAAGCATCTTTTTAATAAATCTCATTGTCTCAAAAACAGCAGGCACAGTAATGACCCCTGCTGAACTCTGGACCCATCCAGGCGATAACCTTCCATTAACAACAAACCCTGTAACCTCTGTGTTAAACCAACATTACTGCCAGTGCTTATCCAACTGGGTAATGTTTAAACACACAGAGAGGGGAACTAGCTGGCTACTGCAGTATGTTGACACTGACTGCCTGGTTTGCACCACTGTAAGTATCTGTGTGTACACATGTGAATGTTTTTGTATGAGGAATGATACTGAATGTCTCAAAGATTATCTCTGTTGGTTCATTCAACACACAGTATAGAAACAAACATGGGGCCTTTAAATTTGTGGCACCCAACTCATCACCATTTTTATTTTAAATTAGCAATTTTGACTTGGGAAAGCAGTTGACACCAAATGATGACTTCGGTGTTAATTGGGCCTAATTTGTGTCTACTCGTTTCTTTTTTTGTTCCATATTTGTATTTAATAAAGATAAAAACTAAGATATTAGTTTTTACTTTGATGTTAGTTGTTCTTATTGATTGGAGGGGGAAAAAAAATCATCATCATATACAAAGTACTGCACATTACAAAAACCATTTGTACTAATCCTCAGCCTAGAAAAAAGCCCATCATTTAAAAGCATCCCTAACCCTTTGATCAGCCAGGCCATCAATCTGTTACCTGTATCTGAAGCGTGACCCCATGCGTATGAATCCAGAACGTGCAGAGTTCTTTTGTACTGGCCCTCTCAGCCTAAAGAAAGCATGGTGCTCCACAGCACACTTCCATAGGTGCTTACAGGCCTTGGGATGGTCCATCCTGAAGACAAACGTGTGCTCCTGCTCTTTACCCTGTGAAGGATTGGCAGGAGGTAAGATTTGGGTCACACAGAAAAGAGGTAAGGTGTCAGTAGAGTAACATGAAAGGATTTCACCTGAGCATCTTCAGCTGGAATAGAACTTACAACCATGGCACAGTGTTGCTCAAAAAAACTCAACTTGGTAAAATCAAAGCTCATGTGCTTGCTCTTACTCATAGAAAGAGGCTGCACTACAGTGTTTGCAGGCTAGATGAAGCCTGCCCAGCACCACAGCCAGTTACAACTCACACTGCCGCCATCTTACTACCACAGTCACATTCTTTGCACAGTTCTTTGCTTTGCTTCCATCTGTTCAGTGGCTATCAAGTGTACTTCCTGTTTTTCAGAAATGCACCAAAATACAGAAGTTACTATAAATCTACGTCACAGGAGGCAAATGATCCTAGCTTCTGACCGGATTCTTCTATAACAGTGATAAAGTTTTGTATCACAGTGTCAACAATGTTGCTTTATGATTCTCTCAGCCCAAGATTAGAAACATTTTCTGATGCCCCCAAAAATATATATTTACATAATAATATAAACATGCAATGACTAACCGACTAATATGGGTGTTTGTGTGTAACAGACAACCATCTTATGAGAGAATTACATGGTTGCAAGATTAGCAAACTGTATAACTGTTTGAGACAGAGCTGTGTATGTATGTGTGTGTGTGTGTGTGTCTGTGTGTGTAGGAGAATGGTGCATACCAGAAATACCAGAGGGGGCAGGCTTCTTTATTAACCTCACTCACAGACCTCCAGGATGGACATAAACAGACTCTCCTTCTCTCTCATATACACTAGCCTCTGGGTACAACAATACTAAGTTTTCTTTTTGATTTGGTACAGACCTCTTTTAAGGTCAGGGGACTACTTCAAGCAAAATATTTCTTTTAATAAGAACATGGGAAGCTCTGAATGTTTGTACATTGTCTTTCAAGTGACTCAAACATTTTTTTTTTCCAGTTTGCTTTTTTAGCCAGACAGGTGATATGGAATCAGTTCATTTTACAACCTGCAGTAATTCACACATTTAAAATTAATATTTTGCAATTCACATAGGATAGAGGTTGAGGACAGCATGGATTCACAGTTGTGCACAATTAACAAGCAAAAACTATGTCTATATCATTTTTCAAATTCAAATCATCAACATAAGTTTACTATATTTAAACATTTTGCCATGAAACTATGTCACTATTCAAATCTATTGTTACCACCTTGAATCTGACAGCATCTGCTTTCCTCTGCCTAAACGCCCCCCCACACTTACATAAAAAGTGCTAAGAGTGCTTATTATACAAACTGTAATTCACTGCAAAGAATTGGTAATACAGTTGAGTGTGAACAGACTGCAACAAGAGTAATGTGTAGCAAGAACATCCGTTATAAATGCTCGATACCGTATGGAGTACAGTATTTACGACAAAGCGTGTGGGCTCCTGCTCACCTGCTCATCATCTTCCACGACCACAAGCGTCAGTTTGCTTTTCTTGAAATCTAGACGAGTGATCTTAGGCCTGAAACAAACACACATGCACACAAATGATTCAAACTTAAAAAATATAAAGCATTTAAGTAAATATTTCAGTCAATAAGGCCATAACCAAACATACCAGAAAAAGAGGCCAATCTTGGTTTGTCCTTCAAACACCAAAACTCCAGTGGGTGTCAAACCCAGACTGTACTCATTGCCATCTCTTGCCTGCATGGCAGATATGTATAGAAAGGCAGGATAAGAAAAGAAGAGACAACAAAATAAACAGCTTTATGAACCAATCACATATTTATGTGCTTATGCACATTCCTCCCATTTCCTGTCTTTCATGTAGGACGCTTCCTGTTTTAAAATCCCAGCAATACTATTGACGTGCAACTACCCATATGTGAAATGACAGTGTGTCAGTTACCTTGACCATATGCATGTCTACCCCATACATTTCTAGCCACTTGGCTTTATTCAGGTAGTTAATCTCAGCTTGGGCTGGTGTCTGACCTCTGAAGGAGAGGAGGCAAGAAGAGAGTGTGTGATAAACAGAAAGTAATGCATCAACAAAAAAACAACTGCAGCTACGAGCAGAGAGGATGATAAGAAAAAGGAAGGCAGTGTTACTGGTAACTGTTTCAGCTCAACCCCACACATTATACATACAACAGAATGACGTAGAGCCATTTGAATTCACAGTATATCTGGTAGTATATCTGTGGCCATCTTGTAGATGCATTCTTCTTCATTAATGTTGAGTTTACCTTACTGCCAACACATATAATCAACTTTACTTTCAGAAATATTGAAATGCAAACCTGCACTCCTTCCATGTGTTGTATATAGCCAACTCCACATCCTCCGTTTGGTTAGGGATGAAGCGAAATTCTGACACCAGGTCAAGGTTGTGTTCTAACGGGTCACAATCACCCAGCTCAGCTGAAAACACACAGCCAAACAAACATACTTAGATATGTAGTCCTGTGCACATGTGCAGGTCAAAAAGGACCAAAAACATTCTTCAAATAATAATTCACTAAGTGCATGACTTTAAATCACTGAGAGAGGACCACAGAAAGAGCGCCTAATACTGTGGTGGAAGATAATGGGAATCCTAATAGACGATGCAACAAACAAACACTGCTTCCATGTAGCAGCACACAAAGCACTGTGTGCATCAGGTCAGGGACTGATTTCTCTCTGGACAAGAGGTCATAGATTTTATCAGGTCAAAAAAGGAGACAAAAGGAGGCTGAGGCGGAAATAAAACATAAATCTTCACTAGATAAGAATGTGTTGAAAGCACAAGCGTGTTAAAAACAAGACAAAGTGAAAAACCTTATCTCTGAGTCTGCAATGTAGAGAAACTGGACAAAGACTGAAAGTCACTGGTCCTGATTACATTTTGCTATGTTCGGGTAGATAAGAGAAACTAGGATTTGCTGCTCTTCACCGGTTTGCTAGTCCAGCTGTGAGCAAAGCCTCAGCATATGGAGGAAAGAAAAGATAATATCATCCTATTCATGTCCCAGTAAATGTCAGTGGACCAACAACATGACTCTGAAAAAAAGGAAAATGAAGGGAGAAAGCTCAACTGGGGAAAAGAGAGAAGACAGAAAGGGTACTGGATTAGGGGGCCTCTGAAGAGGATGGAGCACTAATGAGCTGGCATTTACCCCACAGTGACTGTGTGTGTCTGTGTGTGTGTCCAAGGGTTTGTACATGCAATCCCATTCCATAAATGTCTCTGACTCAACCTCTGTTCCTCTGAAGCAGCAGTCTTTATGTGAATCTTGCAGGTAAATGCTACAATTAGCACATCTAAAAAAGTGTTATGTCTAACTTCAATATTTGGTAGTAGAGAAAACCCCATCAATGTGTGCTCCATTAGTGCATTTTAAACTAAGTACCATTAAGCAGGGGAGAATATTCCTGACACAATTTAGGAGACGATAAGAGGCGATAAGTAGCAAAATGTCAAATTTCAACATCCTACAAAGAGCTTTGGTTTTTTTTAAGCCACAGAAGTTAGGAACCATAAATACACCTTCTCCTAACAACATCCCTCTCCTGTGAATCTCTAAGAGTTGTCCACATCACATCAGCTGGCTCCTCTTCTACTAAATCTTTGTAGCTCAGCAGGCAGCACCGAGCTGCAACTCCAGGTCTCATTCACAATGAATAGCAGCCTATTGCTCTTTAAGAGCCCATCAGCCCATTAATGCAGAAGTGCAGTAGCCCACAGCTGAAGTTCTTTTGAAAGTTTAAACATTTTCATTGGGAAATCACATCTCAGCCACATGGGTCTGCAATGTCACTCTCCAACCCTCGACATAAAGCTACACCACTCCTCTGATTTGCAATCTTATTGTAGTGAAGGGGTTTATGTGCATCAGTGACCATGGCAGCAATGTTTGCCGGGAACATCAATCAAAGAAGATGGTGATTCACTAGGACAGCCATGACTGCTTCAAAAAGATCAAGGAAAATTCCTGTGGAGCAGGGACAGAAGGGTCCACTCTGGTAACTGGACTTGTGAGCACATGGCTCTGTCAGGTGAGCGCATTCATAAGCTGTGGGTACATTCTGTTTCGGTCTCACCAGCTAAGAGTAAGCATACAGCTAGGGAGCAATGTCTGTCAGGCATGTGGGAGCATGTAACAGATTTAATGTATGTGGACAAAAAGAAACCAGTTTTAAAAAGGGTCTCATTCTGCAGAGGTAAAAAAAAAAAAAAAAAAAAAAAAGACTTCTTCTACAAGCATACCATGCTCCAACCTAAAACTGACCAAGAGTTGTTTGACTCACATGGCACTAACTGCTGTGATATTTCTGCTGTGTAGGTGTTCTAAGCAGAAGAGACAGCGCAATGTAGTGTGCACTGCTGAAAACATTACACCTACGATGCCAGCTGTTATAAAGATGACAACAACCAAAACAAAGTTCCAGACATCCTTGATACATGCTGTGCTTACCCTGTAGCGAGAAGGCAGCCAACTCCACTGCTGTGTCAAATGGACATTCTAGCCTGAAAACACAGACAGGTAAGAGTCACTGACAGCACAATGAATAAACACTGATGTAGGCCATCATCCCTCTGACCTTCCCTGTGGCCTATTGGTCCCTTCCAAAAGGTCATTCAGTCAAACAATGCAAAAAAGTTCATTTCTTTGTAATAAAAACGAACAGTTACATTCTCAGTCTTACAGACTACCGTTAATAAATCTATTCTGTTCACTAACATGTAATCCTGTTAAGGTAAGATGGCCATGACAACCAACAGAAAAGATGGATTCAGGTTTTAAGGGATATCAACTAATGAAGAAAGGCAGAACATTGTGTCGGTGAAGTGATTTAGTGAAGTTGTGTGAAATAACAGGATAAATAACAACAGTAATGAACAAAAATGACTGTCGGGGAAGCAGTTAAATGTTGATATGGGCCAGCAATGAGATCACTTGAAGAAAGCTGATTACCTCCTCTGCTCTGCAACTGACTCACTCTTACAGTTTTACAGAACAATCTGACTGGACACCCACTCAGAATGTGTCGAACAAAACCCTCAACTCAAAAACCTAATATCTGAGGTTGTCACGTTTCGAGCTTGCAACTTTCTAGTACTGAAGCTAGGAGGAACCATTTTGAGGGATTTTCTTGTAGTGTAGATAAGTCTGGTGTGTTGTTAAAAAAGGCATCTATAATTATTAATGCATAACACAGTAACCCAACAACTGCTGCATGACTTAATTTGTGTATGGGCACAATATGTTCCTGACCTGTCACTGTCACCGCCTCTGTAACTGAACATTAACTTGGTATAATATGACACCACCTCAGGTTTTGTCCCATGAAAAGTACTTGATTAAGGTGAAAATGTTAAAATCATGACTTACTTCCCACTGAGGATGTCTTGCTTTAATTGTAACACAAATAGGTATCTGAAAGTGAAACAAAACAATACAGTTGAAGTTACAGTGATGAAATGTGGCTAAATTGTAGCATGGAACAACATGGAAATACATCAGTTTTTACTTTGGGGTCAACGCAAAGCTTTCAGTCGTAGTTGTTAAACACAAGTTAAATTAACCCTGCAAGAGCTTTGCTTTATATGTCACCAGTAAAATAAATAGCTAAAAAATAAAGATTGCACTGTGATTTTACTGTTTTGTTTAAGTTAACACACACTAAACAAGCAGCCTTTTAAAAGAAGATTTAAGGAGAAAACAAACCCAAAAGCCCTATTATTATTTTTTTTTTTTTTTACAATTGTGTGCAGGAGAGTGAGCTAAAGTTTATGTGTGCATGTCTGAACTCACCTGGTGAGCTCCTCGTGCAGGTTGTTCGGTTCTGAAGAGTAGAACTTCACTCTCATGTGAAGGCAGTATGGTGGGCCGACTGAAGGACACATGAAATTTACAGCTGAGTAAATAAAATTAACAACTACAGTGTAATAAACACAGTACCAGGATAAAAAAAAATTAATATAACATAATATGATAATACAGAAATTGAAAGAGAAAATAATATCATATGAATATTTGGGGAGAGTAAAAGAAATAGGTTGAGGCAGGGCCATTGTGTACTTACTTTTCACTTGCTTTTTGATACTTTTTGTAACGTCGAGCCAATGCTGAAACAATGTGAAAGTTATTAACAATTAAAACAGCACAGGATCTTCAGGAAGAATTAGTATTTGAAAATCAAACTGTTATGGCAAGTTGGGTAATCAATATGCAACAGTCAAAATGTAATTACATTTGTATTTGTCCCTCTAAAGAAGCACAGCATCTTCAGCATGGTTAAGTTTAGTACAAAACATCTAATTATTAGCCAACAGCAGCTTTGCTATTTTACCTGCTTGTAATCATTGGAACTGAATGAACCCACAGGAAATAAAAAACTGACAGTTAAGTTAATGAAAAGTTGTAATCTGGCACGTAGACACACACAAAGACATTAAAATGTGTTCTGGTCTGTGCTGTAATTCTTCTTGAAGCTCTGGCTCTATGAGTCATGAGCAATGTCAGGAGTGGCAGTGGTGTGCGAGTATATGAGAGAGAGAGAGAGAGAGAGAGAGAGAGAGAGAGAGAGAGAGAGAGAGAGAGAGAGAGAAACTTGCAGCACTCTAGTCTACTCTCCCCCACATTCCTTATAACAGTCCTCCCTCTCTCTTTCTCACTCCATCTAAACTTCAATTCACGCTCCCCTTTTACTCTCTACCTCCACTCCTCTCTGCTTTGTCCCTCCATTCTGCTTCATCTCTACTCCCACCAGCTCTCCCTCCTTCCATGGCTTTCACAGAGTATCAGTGTGAAGGAACAGGGTCAGTGTCAAACCAGTGACTTAAAACACTTTGTCTCAGAGCACAGCCTGACTCGCAGAGCTGACAAGGGTCCCATAACCAATCCCTTTAGCCAATTCAGTGAAAGGGAAAGTTCTTGTCTCAAGCTTTCCACTGAATGGGTGAATAGTGAATTGGACTTAAATGGGAAGTCTGGCTAAAAAATGACTGCCTGAAACACTTGTGCAACATAAAATATTACTAAACAGACATGGATTATTTCACCACAGTCAATATTTTCAATATTTATATAGTACTGTGGCATGAAGTGAAAAAACAAAAGTAAAGGATATAAAATAACAAGAAACTACTGTGTAAAGCATGTCTCCAATTTTACCGGCACTTGTGCCGAGTCCATGAAGCGCAGTCCGAAGTAGTCTTTCTCTACAATGTCCAGATGGTACATGATCTGGTCAAACAGCTCCTCACCTTTGGCCTTTTTCTGAAAACACACACAAAAAAAAAAAAACAGAGGACTTCAATATCTGATTGAAGCGGGTCTATGGATGGTTTCTGTCAACAGTCTTGAAGAGACTGGCATTCGAAACCTAAGGTAACAATACAGCGCAGGAATGCAGGAATGTGAAATATGGCTTTCCTTGTCTCGTTGACAATTTTGGATGCTTACATGTAATGAGCCAAGTGTGTAAGTGTGTAAGCAGTTACATACTTGGCTTCACACACAAGCCAAATAAGACAGAGCGCTTGGAGCTAACAATCTCACTTCTATGTCAAAATGAAACCCTGGAGGGGAAAAAAACCCCCCAAAAAACTCACGATTGGAACACACGTGCCATTTGAATTACTCTTTCAAAGCATTAAGGCACTGATAGATGTTACACAAAACACTGCTATCTGAACTTTGTACAGTTTTTGAATTTTGTCACACAGGCTTCACACAATACAAAAAATTAAAAAAATTTAAAATAATAATAAGTAACAGCTAATTTTGTCATTGCAGGTTATTACAAAGTCCCAGACTCTGCAAGACAAAATCCATCCACTGTACCAAGAATATGGTGTAAGTGTCCAAGCAATAGCAAAAAAAAAAAAAGGAATGTGAGGAGGATCTTTAGTCTAATCATAAAAGAAAGAAGAAGAATGAATGAAAGAAAGAATGAAATCCAAAAAAAGGTTGGTTAGGGTTTTTCAGACATTGCAAAATTTGAAATTAATAATTATTTTCATTATTGATTCATCTGCTTCAAGTAAATGATTTGTCTTTAATTGTGAGATGATGGTGAAAACAGCTCTGTTATTCCACAAAGTTACCATCATATAAAAGAAAAGCATAAAATCTTCATGTGTAAGAAGCTGGAACCAGCTCGTTTTTTGCATTTTTGTGTATAAAATTACTAAAACAATAACGTGATTATCAAAATAGTTGCCAGTTCATTTTTCTGTTGACTGATTAATCAATTAATTATAGTTCTAAAATAAAGGGCTCTGGGAAGTAAATTACATTACAAGCATACAGACATACACAGACGTTTATAAGACCTTTTCAAAATGCGAGCATTTCTTTTTGTGTCACTTCATAATACTGTTCTGAGTAGTGTTTTGCTTGGTTGAACTATACATGTTGCGATATGGTTTATGGATTTGAATAGAGACGATAGAAAATATTAATATGAAGTATTCAGAGTTTGAATAGGTGTTGCCTTTTCTGACCAAGCCGTACCAGTTACTGCCTGTGCTCTGTATTTCACTGGGAGATCTCTCCCTCACATGTGCACTCTGCCTTCTCACACACACACACACACACACACACACACACACACACACACACACACCCCAACCCCACTATGAGGCACAGCGACTGGGTTGCCATGGTAACTGGGGTTGACATGCCCCAGACGCTCAGGAGCTGAGGGAAGTGTGGTGGCTGAATACATCATGTGATCCTCTGACTCTTGGTTAGGAGGAGATGTCATCCAAGATCAGCCAGCAGCTGGGCTTTTTTCTGCTCTGTCCATCTTAATTGTTCCTTATCTTCCTTTTTCATTAATTTCTTACTTGCTGTTCTACTAAAATTATATACAATGTGAATCAAGAGTATTGGCTGTCTTTTTTATTCTCTCACCTGTTGCTTCACACAAACTACAGTTGCAAACAAGCACTATATTTACATAACATATGCATAAGTCACTCACAACATTTAGCTAACATTGTCAGTTCAGAAACTGGACTGATTGTGGTTAGGTCTAACATGTAACATCCTGACTAAACTACTAGAGGGGGGATCAGAGCGACAAAGAGTAGCTTCACCACTCATTCCACTCACCATCAACAGATTTATTCTCTAATATCAAGATTACAAATATATTCAGAAGTCTATGATCGTTCTTTTTCAACATGAACGTGAATAAACACTGTCACAGTCCTCACAAAAATGTATTGCATTTGCAAATAATGCAACTCACTTTTCTGTACTTTAATTGTGGTAGTTTTTAATGGGTATTTTTAGGATTTGTTTACAAGCTATGTAAAAAAAAAAAGTTTACAACTTAAATTGAATAAAGCAAAAAATGTGAATGAGAAAAAAAGAAGACCAGGGGTGCACCCATGGTTTTCCTGTGTCTCCTTCCCACACACACTCTCTCTATCTCACTCACTCGGACACACACACACCAAGAGAGCTCCTGGGCAGCTCAGGGGGGCTGGCCCCATGCTAGTTGGCATAGCTGAGAAGGCATACCGCACCCCTACAGTACCCAGGAAGGGAGAGTACAAAGGACTCATTGTGTGTGTGTGTGTGTGTGTGTGTGTGTGTGTGTGTGTGTGTGTGTGCGTGCGCTGTACCCAAACCCTTGTTATAATGCTTGCAGTATTGTTTGGCTGTGTGCAGTCTTTCTGCCTCCCTTTGAGCACACAGGTCTGTCCCTCTCAGAATATAGAAATTACAGTTGTGCTGATGCTATCATCTACAGTCACCAAACCAACTAGCGTAGTGATGTATCCATTAAGAAGAGCCTTAACACAATGTCTAGAACAAGCAGAAGAATAGGGGATTTTAAGAAAAATTATGCAGTTTGGTGGCAGCGTTACCAGACTGTAATCTAAAAGCTTGCATTTTAAGCTTGCCCTTCCAAAAAAGGAATAATGGCCCTTGACCAATTATTTCAGGTGCCATGTTTATCCGTTACACTACAAAAGATAAGATAAAGCAATCAACTGTCTGTGCCCAGTCATGCATCAAGTCACATGAACATTTAAATTTGTGCGACACTGCAATTACCACATACTCACCCAGACACAAGGTGACCACTTTATCAGATGAACAGTTTGCTTTCATTATCACAGACTGGCCAAAACTTCTAATTGTTGTTCTTGTGTATTTGTCAGTGCCTCCTCACTATCAATGCTGCTGCACTACACAACAATAATTTAAAAAATAATTAAATAATAATAATAAAAAAAAAAAACCATGCATGTGCTCAAACTTTTGTCTGGGCTACAAATCAACCAACAGCAGAAAAGGAAGATGGAGGAGGTGACAGTGTGAGTGGCTGTGGGGTGGTGAGTGGGGGGACAAAGATAAAGAGAAAAGCCAGAACTAAATACATTTAAAGCAAGGAATGTGAATCATAAGGCTGTGTGTACATAGATGCTGCTAAACAGAGGTATCCCCGGGAGACAGCTTTGGGTGGCCTTACATACTGGAGACACACACAGCTGGACAGCCACAGTATGTCAGTGAGCCCTATTCAATTTTAGATTGTGGCTGTGTATTTACAACCACTTCAGCATCTAAATGGAAAAACAAACTGCACCATTTAGCAGGGGGTCCCCCACATTTCTGCCATCCTGAGTTGAATTGACAACTAAGTAGCTGAAGAGCAAAACCACATGATTGCAAACAACAACAAGGGGAGCTATAGTCTTTTTAATTGACAGTCAAACTGTGCTTTAACTTGTTTTATAGGTATCAACCTCCTCCACAAGCGACTACAGATGGTTAACTACACTTAAAGCAAATACTTTTTCACAGAGACTGTTTAACTAAATGATAAGTCTGGCTGTAGCACTGATAGTGGGAACCTGCAATGTTTCCATGCAAACCTAGAGAGAGCGCGAGAGAGAGAGCGAGAGTCTGATGATAAGACATAGGGGTTTGCAGAAGCTACCTATATCTGGGGGAGGGGAAAAACAAAGAAAGTTCATTTGAAACCCAACACATGGCTACAGCCCTGCTGGAATGCATTCAGAAATCCAGTCAAATCTAAAAACCTTTTTAAGTTGCACACAGCAAATGCCTGGGATTTTTTTGAGGCATGGGAGTACAATTGACATGGCAAAATCAATTCACTCAACCAGTAAAATAAATAGGTGTTAAAAAACAAAAACAACAACTAACGTTTTCAAGATAGCCAGCAATAACTTCTGCTCAAGTATCAACACAAAAGCAAAAGCGAGATAGAGCGAACACAGTTAAAGCGAATGACATTCCACTAGAAGAAAGACTGAATAAGAATATAATCTGACCTCTTCATGCACATAACACTGAGTTGATAGAAGGGATTTGGCAGGTCTTGTGAGATTCAGTTTGATGAAAAAAATTAATGGAACAACACAGTGTTTTTTTTTTGTGGAGAAAAAATTGATTTACAATAACAAGACATGTAGTAATAATGAGGAATGATAATCTCTTCAGAACATGTTTACATTATGTTTTGCCCAAAAGTGGCTAGGTGTTTTTTTAGACAGTGATACAGGGACTCAAATTAAATGCATAAAAAAAGAGGAAAAGGACAGTAGATGAAAGACAGAGGAGACAGTCTTTAAGTTCTGTGTCCACTTGGAGATGAGCACACATGTCACATGATGTGGTCATGTGATGCAGTGTGTTCTCCAGAGAGGATCATGGAATTACAGGTGATCACCCCCCACAAACACATACACAAACACACACACACAGGCTTAAAAGGACTGTACTACTGACACAGGCATACATTGGTCACTAATGCACCCCTTGTGCTTTCGTTCTCCATCTTTCGCACATACACTGTTAGTTCTGCTGAAATACTATTTGACAGAGATTTGTCAGAAACTGGGCATTAACTGTCTCTTAACAACAGCAGAAAAACACAAACACAAAGAAGCCTTGCTACCCAGTTAAAATCTTTTCTTACCGGCAGGTCAACGCTGACGTCCGTCCCATCCAGTAAGGATACACGGCAGGTGATGATAGACTTTGCATCCCCAGCAGCAGGGATGTGCGTTGTGGCTCGCTGGGCCTCCCTTAACCGGGATTTCTCTGCATGTTTCCGGATGGAGCGTCTCCCCAGCGTCCTGCGCAGGAAACTCAACATGACGGCGGAAAGGGAGGGTTACAGTACCACACCTACAAGGGGCGAGAGAGGGTAGAAATTCAGAAAACTCAGGACTGTTCATTTTGCATTAGAAAATTGCACAGGCGTTCAGAAATGACATATATACGTCAGGTAAGCAACAGTTGTGTATGAATTCCACAAAAAAAGAGATGCTTCTAGTGTGGTTGTAGGTTGTGTAGACCTTCAGCTGAATGTGTCTATTATAATGTCTATAAAAATGAGAAAGCTGTCACTGAACTGCCAGATGCATCACTGCTGATTACATAACTTATATAATACAAGTTACTATCTAACTTTTTGAGTCGGGGGGGGATATACCCCTGGCGGCATGTTAACTAAATAGTTTGCCCACAGTTTATCTTACTGTATAGTGACAGTCACAGGTACAAGTTAAATGGCCAACGAGTCAAAACTCTGATATAAAACTTTTCCAGGTTTGTCCCTTTTCCGTCGTCTCGCTGTTAACGTTATGTTGAATATCCATGGCAACACGTTTTACGAGTTATAACATTACCACAACTGAGCTAAAACTAACAAAGAATTAAAAAAAAAATACATATCACATAGATATGATAAAGCTTTCACTGTGTAACGTCAAATATATCAATTACAGTGGCAAATACGAAGGAGAGATTTGAAAGGGAGCTCACACACTAGCTAAATGAAGTAGTTAGCTAACGTTGCTCGACTCCTAAGATGTAAACTTGGTTTCAGGTCAAGCAGAAAAAGCGCTGAGATGGACGGAGATGGCCTGAGCCTGTCCGGGCTGCCAAACCCCTCTGAAACACGAGACTACACCAGAAAATACACCTACTAGAAGGAGATGAACGAAAGAAAGCACAAAAATGTAACACCTAGCTTCATTTGTATTCAGCCAAGGCCCGATGTACCTGGTGTAAGCAGAAGCAACAGGTGTCCGTTTGTTTTCAACGCGCGAGCGACCCGTTTGCAACCAACGCACGCAACGCGCACGACTCCGACCGTGCAGCCCTGTCCCGTGCAACACAACAAACGCCGCCTTTAGCCCCGAGAGCTGGGTCACACAGACACTTGCTCCGCAGCCACTTGTGGATCCGAGGACGCCTGGATGAAGGGATACTTACACAAACCTCCTCGTATGAATTCACGGCGAAAACACGTCCGCTTGCATTGCAGACGGCTAATCGGCCACACCGTACGTTTCCATGGCTTGTAACTTGATTCCTGTTTCTTTTTCTCCTTTTCTTCCAGCTCGTTACCCCTGCGGGATAATTTCCTCCCAGGTCCCAACAAAAAGTAGGAGGCAAAGCTCCTCTCAGGATGTGACGTCACCACAAATCCTCAACAAAACTTGATTAGCATTTTTAAAGCGACAACGTTTTCTTTTTCCTTTTTTTTGGAGCTTGAGTTTCTAAATTATGCGTTTAGTCATTCTCTTTTCAAACCTACCAAAAAAAAAAAACAAAAAAAAAACAAAAAAAAAACCCCACACGTTATATCTGCCTCGACTATTAATATTTAATATTTTCGGTGATAGTTTAACAAGACCAGGCAAAAAAAAAAAAAAAAACACATTTATAAAATCAAATATATAAATAACCACATATTCATGTAATAGCTCTGATCCCATTAAACACTTCCAGAGTCAGAGGAGTGGCCTTCATATTTATTTTTTGGATTTGAGTCGTGTAGCGCGGCCGGTCTCCATTTGGCAGCAGCACCCCCTCCTGGTTAGTTTAGGAATAATGATTTCCAAATGTTGCCTGAGACAACTGTTGTAGGCCATTTTTTAAAACGTTTTTTGAGCAGCATGGTGGATACAGAGGCATGTATATCAACATAACGAGAGTTCAATTTAAGTGTCTTTTGAATCCAGAAACTGAGACACAGCTCTGCAGCTTCTCCAAACCTCTCACCTAAATGTAAATGCAATTTGAATATGTATCAAAATCATTGCAGTAAAGCATCAGTAAACTGTAAGCTGTAGATAACTAGGCAGTGTTTTTGTGTACGTATATTGGGAAGAACTTCCTGCAACAAGAACAGGCTGAGAACAAAAAAGAATGAGTATGTTTGGCCCTTTACTGCCCAAACCGTCTTTATACTGCCTAAATAAGCTGTGCCTATGCCCTGCCACGAACACTATTAATCTCATGCTAACACAGTAAGCCTACCATGTGCTGGTACATAACCCAGCTGTACTTGACAGCTGTGCACAGCTACATTTAATAAGACCTTGAATTGCTGTAGGTCTACACCACCTTTAAAAATGAGCACTAATAAAGTAAGGAGCCTGTCCATAAGCACATTTGAAATGTTTTCCCGTGTGTGCTTTATCTCTAGCAGTGTTAAAACTGTGTGTCTGGATCTTGTGAGTACAGGTAATACAATAGATGCAATCTTTTTTTCTGCTTTTGGGACTTTAATGCGCAGTGAGAGCAGCCCATTTGGCCTCTGGCTCAATAATACATTACAAAAAAGATTCTGTTCTATTAAATCATCTGACATGTTGAATTAACATTGGCTCGTATGCAACAGAGAGGCAAAAGCTATTTATTTGTTTCCAATGAAAACCTAATTTTGTTCCTAACAACTCAGAACCTTTTATTTCCTCCCCCTTTTGGAAAGCCGTCCAAGCATCAGCATGTTTGGCATTACATTAGTGCGATTTAGCACCATGGCCACAGTACACGACGGTTTCACTCTATGCTAAAAACTCCCCAATCAAAATCTAAAAAAAAATGATTTAAGTGATTTTATCGAGGTCTTCAGCATTGGTCCATCTCATCTGCTCACTCTAACATTGCCCAACCTCACTTTTACAGTGTGGAAAAGCAAGGTGATCTGAAGCCACGTCTCCATGCTTTGACAGACAAGCTTTAATTGTTCACAATCAAGCTTATAGACATGTCCAAAGCACCGCAAAACCATGATACCAGAAAGAAACAAGCAACTGAGGACAAAGGTTTTTTTTTTATGACACAGGTAGGAGTTAACCAAGGGTATAATACGGTAAAACATTTCTCAGTATTTTGTTGTTTCATTGTATATACACTCGCTGTTAAAGAATGTTTCAAATAAAACATAAGTTTTGAAATAGCAGTCTTGAAATACACACCATTTGTGTCACATTTGAATCATCCAAAGGAAAAAAAAAAAAATCAAAAATCTTTCTGCTCACAAATGATTTTCCCTTTTATTTTAAAGATTTTTTTTCATATACAACATTGTATTTACATGGTCTAGTATTATTTACACAAAATTAACAAGTGGCACTGTGTAGCTAGGAGTTCTTTTCTTTTTCTTGTTCCCTACAGGTGTCTTATTTTAAAACAAAATAAAAATGATAAATTAAAAAAAAAAAACAAAAGACTCAACTCATCAACAACTCATTTGAACAATGCTTTATGTCTCTGACTCTTTTTTTTTTTTTCCAGTAGCACTACCTGCCACTAAGCCTTCTACAAAGTGCTGTCCTTTTCCTAGCCTACTAGAACTGTTTTCATCTTTACAAAAATACTACTAACCTGCACCTTCTCTACGTCTGGTACCCTCCAAACTACCTTTGATCAGTACCCTGAACTCACACACAGTACCAATTATGCGTCAACATCAAAACACTTTGAACACAGACAGCTCATTGCTGGACATGTTGTGCAGATGGAAACCTCTGGCAGCCCTGATTGATCCATTATTAACTTTTTCGCTGCAGCGCCAATGTTTTGTTTTCTCATTTCTTAAAATTTTCATTTAATCCATAAATGATATTGGCTTGGTGACGTTTTGATTTAATCTGTTGGCAAATACAAAAACTGATGGAAAGAAGCCACTGGGGGTTGGATAGTGTTGTTCTTTTGATTATAAGCTCATACATTGTGGGTTTTTGATGTATTTGTAACTGTAAATTAAAAAAATTAATTTAAAAAAAGTTAAAAACCAGCTTTTCAGTCAGTCATTCACTGGCTAGCCTCAGTTTGTCCTGGGGAAAACAAGCTGTTTGAAACTGCACTACTGTACCCATGGTAATCTGCTCAGATGTGTCATTCGCCTTGAGGCCGTGCAGAGAGAGAGAGTGGGATCCATGTATAATGATCCAAAAGAGAAGCATCGGGGGAAAAACAATGAGAAGAATGGACTGTGGATGTTGCGTGGGCTCTGCAGAAATGACTGATGTTGCCTGAGAGAAGGAGTTCTTTGGGAGAGGGACATAAAAAATAGAGTGAAGAGGAAAAGCAGTTTCTAGGCTCTTCTTCCCACCTCTACATGTGGCAAAAGTATGATTCAGCTGTTTGAAAGGAGGTATGAGAACATTTTGAATTGTTGTTTTACAGGCAAAGATTCAGCCTGACTTAAAAAAAAAAAAAAAAAAAAGACTCTCCAAGAAGGCTCTCTTTGCCTTTTTTCTTTTTTTTTTTTTTTTAAAAAACTTGAGATCAGGTTTGATTAGGTTTATGGCTTTATGGCACAACCTTTCATTCCAGTTAACGAACAAGCAGGCTTAGACCAGACAGCTAACAAACTATATTTCATAAATGGCAGAGGGAGAGAAGGAGAGGTACAGAGAGGGATAGATAAAGACAAATCTGAGTACACACACGCGCACGCACACACACAGCAGAAGGTTTTTCCAGCAGAGTCCATTGTAGGAGCCAATGACAGCAGGTACTGAAGCAGCCGATAAGAAAAATATCTCAAATTATAAAGAGGCTACACATTTCATATTGTTATGAAAAACACATTAACAATTTAACCTGTACTTAGACAAAAAAAAAAAGGAAGGAAAAAAAAGACTCAAGAAACTTGATGCTGGGTTTTGTGAATTAAAAATACAAGTCATCATTTAGTTTCTTGTCACTCATAACACATCATCTTACCTTAAAAACATGTGCCTTTAAACAATGAGGGACCACTAGGAAAGATCAATGAGAAAAGATAAAGTATTAGTTAAATTTTCTGTTTGTCCTGCCTCTTTGAACTGTCAACTGTTCCCTGGCAGACAGACTTAGACCAAATTAATCACAGATGCGTTCAAAGCTACATTCCAGTGACCCCTCCACGCCACTGGAACCTAGCAAAAAAAAATACTCGATAAGGATATTCACTAAACATATAATTAGTCTTACTGATTTTAATATTGGGTCACATGATTGCTTATATAAAGTAATGAGCCACCAGTCTGTGTAAGCAGGTGTCTGGGTTTGCTCCAGTTTACAGGTTACAAAGAAAGTCTGTGAAAGAAAAAAAAAAAAAGTGGGGAGACCAACGGAGGGAGCTAAAGTTCAGTTTTTACCCTTCACACAAAGGTTGAGATCAGTTCACCATCAGCAAGCCAATTTTATTTTACTGAAACCTTACTTACAAATACAGATTGCATAAAACTTCCAGCAGCTTTAAGAACCAATTATTTATACTGGTGTCTGATCATATGACCAATATTTTTCTCGCGTTCTAGTATGATGACCTATGCAAAGAAATATTTGGGTTGCATAAAGTGGAATCGACATTTACTAAAGTTCATCCTGGTCAGTGGGAAGAGAGAGAGAAAAAAAGAAAAAAAAAAAAATCAGAGAGGAGACTTAGTGGGGCTTTGCCATCAGTGTCGGGCTCAAGGACACTTCAGCAACGACTCTGTCAGTTGCAAGTGAGCAGAAAGTTTGATTTAAACATCGAGCTGACTGAAGATGAATTTGCCAGCCTTGTTTGTTAGCTTCAGCCATAACGGTGGGAAAACAGCTTTGATTGTAACTCAGTGAGACTGTGTCTCCTGGGACCTCTCGTTTTTTGACACTGTCTCGTGTTGAATTAATTTCAGATAATCAATGAATGCGCAGTTAAAATTTTCTTTCATTGTGTTTTTCAGCAGAGAAGTGTGTAGTCACAGAGCGACAGTAGCTGCTGCGAATAGTACAGAATTTCAAGGGAGGTGCCCAGTAAACACAAGTCCTGAGGATTGTAAACCAGTTCTGTTCCTGGACACACCAAACGACGGCCACTTCAGAGCACGTGTGTCTGCAAGCTCAAAAACACAGCACAAAGCAGGATGAAGTCTCCAACTCACCACAGCATTGAACAAGAGGTGAGACACAAAGTGCTTTCAGCTTGTCCATCTGTCAGTCTGTGCTGTCAGAAACTTAGACAAGAAAGCCGAGAAAGATAAAAACCAAGTACAATAAATTAAATCACTGTTCTTTTTTTTCCACAAAAAACCAAAAAGAAATAAAGAAGTAGTTAGAAGAAGAGGAATCACACTACTTTACTACCTAAGATTTAATCAGGAAAGCATGAAGCTCTAGACTCATACAAACAAAACATACAACTTTTTTTTGTTCAGTGGACAGGGTTTGACACAAACTAAAACACAATAAATATTCTTTCTGAGGAACAAAAGATAAGGTATATCTCTTTATCAGCTAAAAGGACACTAAAAAAAGAAAGGCAGGTCCGTCTTGCAGACTCGCTCAGAAGGGGACAGGGCAACCCTTGGGGTAATAAAAAAAAAAAAAAAAAGAAGGGAGGGGAGTGGGAGGGGGGGCTTTCCATCCATGGGGGCAGCCCTTCCCCTTCGTACTTATGGCACTACAGCAATTCCCCATCCACATTTTATTCTCTTATACTTTTAATCTTCTCGTTCTTTGTATACTTTTTTCTTTACCCTGAACATACAATATCCCCTAATGGTACCTAGTCAACACAGCTGAATTTCTTTTTTTAATTCTATCTTGTCCATGATTTTCACGTGTATTTGTTGTCTTTTTTTTCCATTTTTGTCCGCGTAAAGTGCAACAGTGCTTTTGTTCTCTCCTCCGACCACCTGGCCTCTTCCTGGTGACCCCCGATGATCCCCAGGGGTCAAACGTCACAGGTTAGCAGGATTTAGCTCAGGGTTTGCGCTGGTCTCGCTCGTCACGCTGGTGGCGCTTGCAACGCTCGGCTCCTCCACTTCCTCCTCCTCCTCCTCTTCTTCTTCCTCCTCCTCCTCCCCCTCTTCTGTCACTTCCCCCACGTCCAGCACCTCCACCTCCTCGTCATCGTCGTCCTCTTCGTCCAGCCCTCCTTCCAGCAACTCCACCACAGCCGCCTCGCCTTCCTCAGTCATAGCCGTCTCTTCTTTCTCTTCTCCTGCTTTCTGCTGCTCTTTCTTCTCCTCCTCCCTCTCATCGTTCACCTTCTCTCTCTGCTGGTAGACAGCAGTCTTGAGTGGTTTGACCAGACCTTCCTCATACACTTTCAGGATGGCCTCACACACAAAGCGGTACTGGCTCTGTCAAAGAGAAGAGAGATGTTTTAGCTGATGTTTTAGTGCAGCTGAGAGCAGCTAGTAGCCAAATGGATTTGTCTACATACAGGTGTTTGTATCATCATGGCCCTCTGGTCTCTCATGGTTCTGACGATATCTAGAGGGTACACTGGCTGACCACACTCCATTAGACACAGTGCCGTCTCCATGGTGATCAGAACCCCTGTCCGACCAATGCCCGCACTGGAAAAAAGCAGCCGGGACAGAAATTAGTGTTTAGCTACAAAATAAGTGCAACATAGACTGTGGAGGAATTGAATTAGAGATTGTGGGTTCACAGAATGACTGTACCTGCAGTGTACCACCATCGGCTGGTCCTGTCCAGCCCGTTTGGTCCGTACCAGAGCCACGAAGTCCAGGAAATCAGTGGAGTCATCAGGAACACCGTGGTCTGGCCAAGCCAGGTACTGAATCTGAGTAAGCTCTCTCTGCTGCTCACTCTAAACACACGCAAACACACAGAAGGGGAAGGAAACCAATTACTTCATATTACATTTAAAAAACTATCTGAGGCGTTGGACACAAACAGAAGGTATTCACTCTGACCTCAGTCAAGACCCATTCTTAGTAAGGAATGAATTATACTCAGATACCACTCATATTCAACCCAAAACAGGTTATTGTATTTCATGTGGGCAACCTCCAAGCATGTTTTGTTGTGCTGTGCGTTCTGAAGGGAGACTGTACAGCCATCCTTTTTTATGTAATTATGCCCTTTAAACATGTTATGAAACGGGAAGTGTGAATAACAAACAGTGGTTTTATTTTTTCCACTCCACTGGTCCACTCGGTGATGCACCCCAGTTTATGGGATAGTAACAGATACTGAAGATAATATCTTTTGTGGCTTTGCTGCAAAATGAGCATTTTATGTTTCTATATGCTGCTATAAATAAATATGACACACACTTTTCCTCTTCTGCTCATCCATAAATGAAAGAAAAGACAATAATGTAGCAAAGTAATGTGCACTGTGTGACCTGAAAATGAGGGTCAGCAAGCTCTAAACCCCACAGGACACCATTATGACAACTTCCACACACACAAACACACGCACACCCTACAGCAGAAAACAACCACTGACCATCGTCTCTTGTGCGACTCAGAGCCCCTGTGTTCCTCTTTAATATACTGCCTCGCTGCATTGCCATTGTAACACATCTATCTCCATAGCAACAATCACAGGCAGAGGAGAATGCTAATTGCCTCCTCCTACAGCCATACACTTTAAAGGTCATGAAGCAAGGGCAGCACACAGGGGAGTAATCAGGAAAACACAGGCAGCAGGAAATGATGAGGAAACAGCAGGAACATATTCATACTTCATTAAAAGTTCATTTCTAATTAGATGCCATCCTTAATGGATGACACATGGCATACTGTATATTACAACAAAAACTTGCACACAAAGACAAATTTAGCTGCCCCATTTTTCATCCACAAACAAGTAAAAGGCTTCACTTTAGAGGGATACAAGACAAAAAAGTTCGACAGGAAACATCAAATGCCTCAACATCACAGTACAACAAACTCACAGTCTCCATTTCTGTGTTTCAAACTATCATCATCCCACTCTCTGTTCCTCTGTTCGGTTTCTCCTTTCGCTCGTACTCTTGTTTCAGCAATGTGACTGACTGGGGTGGTTGGGTTGTCATGGTAACCAGATCCCAATACGTGGCTCGCATGCAGCTGCGGGAGCCAGAAAAAGAACAGCCCACACTGGTCACTATGGCAACACACCTCCTCCGGGGTCCTCAGCGGCTCATCCTTCCCAAGACTCTGGTCCCTCTCTCTGATTGGACCCGGTGTCTTTCACCGTGCTCTCTAACCTGCTCTGGTTAGCAGCACGCGCCCTCTTCACTTTCTCATCTTTCCGGCTTCACCTCAACTTCCATTCTCTTCTGGTTCTAGCTTTTTTCACCTCAACCATTGAGTGCTTGTCGATTGATGATTTGTGAGTGTTGATACCTGCGTGTGCACAAGAGTCATCTCTCGGACCAGGAAGGCAGAGTTGCCTTCTTCATTGTGGCACGTAACTGTAAAGTTTCCATAGGTGGTGGTGCTGTCTGGGTTGGGCCAGTACTGGTGACACTTTACCTGTAAACACAGACAAAATATTCAGTTTACAACTCAGGCCCCGACTGTTATTCTCAGCTCAGACATCAGAGTTCAGGGTCTGCTGCAGAGTAGAATCTTTGAACTCCTCAGTCATCTTTTCTTTGCCAATATATTTAAGACACAAATCTATTGCATATACAATACACTCAGTGCATCTGGAATTACTTTAAACCTCTAGTGACTTAAGTTATGATTCTCAAATTTCTTGTTACAGGAGCCAAAACTTATATGTAACATATTTCTATCTTTAACCAAGTCTGTTTAAATCTTAACAAAACTTGTAAAGAAAGAAATCAGAAAGATATGTATGTTTTTTTTTAAACTCACACCAAAACATTGTTTTCACAAGAACTTTTCCTCACTTTGTCCATTTGATGAATAAATGAACAAATTAACAGAGAGAGAGTTGTCTGCTGGGTGTGTGTGTGTGTATCTTAAAGAACTAAGTATAACAAGAGATAGACACACAGCCATTATTATGACAACTAAACAAGCTCACATTGTATCAGAATTTGGGATTTCTACAAATGGAAAACCTGGATTTAATCAGGAGCTAAACTCAAAATGATAGAGTTCTCTGTGTAACAGGGTGACTCCATACAAAGCATTCCAGCTGTGTTTTTCAGTTGTCTATGTCACGCGTTGTCTAACAGAACAGATACTCTCCCAACTTCATAAACCCAGCTGTCTACATGGGCTGCATAACAGCTCCCATTTTACTTACACCAAAAGCCTCTAAGTGCCACCCAAAGCATATTTTTTACACTCCTAGTCTATGTTTCTGTGTTTTATGCACATAACTACAGTGATTGTGTAATGGGCTCTGAGTCCTGCCAAAACTAGGGTGACCTACAACTACATAAAGTGCCTGAATGCATTTGGTGGAGCATCCAAGCTCCAGTTGCTGCTGTGCTAATGTGCTGCTCACAATGTACTCACGATGTCACACATCACAGTGGAGCTGTGTCCAGCAAAGCCTCATATACAGAAATATCTTTTTTGCACTGGTTTGTTAACATGCAGCAGCCCATACATGGTTTTTAGTCACGTCGTAGAAGAAAATGTCTACTTACCCGCCCCCTCTCGACCTGCGTCGTCAGCATAACAACCATGGATGAGCCCTGTTCCCAGGTCATTTGCCAGAAGTCAGGACAGGTGTTGGGCAGCGGGCCCTGGCATGCTATGTAGCGGTTTATCAGACTAGAGGCTGGAATCTCCATCTATGTACAGACAGACAAAGAGATTGAGAGAGGGGCATATTATATTGCAAGAAACTCACTTTACAGCTTATTTTCTGTAGGTCACAAGATGCGCTTTGTGCATCTGAGACATCTAAGTGTTCTCACACTTTTCTAAAAAGGTACAAACACAGAATAAATCAAAAGCTTCTCAAACATTTAAATACTTAAAAGTGCTGGCAGGTTAACAGCAGTTCATCTCCTGTTTGAATTAATCTGGATTACTTACAAGGTCAGACCTTGTAATACTGTCACAATTCTCAAGTCTGAATAAAATGTTTCCACACAATGCAAATGTCACAGCAACACAATTCAATTATTCAATATCAATTCATGAAATACGAAGATCCATCTTTTGATATATGCCTTGTATTGTCTCCTGTTGGTGTGTAAAGCTGCCGTTAGTCTTGCTTTATCAACCTTCTCACACAACAAAATCTGGTCATGAGATGAAAACATGGCAGACAAGGCTCTAAAGAAGGTGCAGGCCTAAAGGCAGATGTGTTGTTGCACTTTGGATTTAAAAACTATGACGACAGATAAGAAAAATTGAAAAGGTTCAGCCAGATGTACAAGAAGCTGAGTGTACCTGTTGGTTCACAATGTAGCCTCTGCACTGGGGTACATAAGCAAGACACACAATCGATGGAAGTATGTGTTCTCTCTAATAAATACAGCTTTGTAAGTGAAGGCTCTTCCATGATGAGTACAGTCACAGACAGCACAGACACCAGAAGCCAGTAATGTTAGGGTCTGACAAGTTAAAAAGACAGACGCCTGGCTCACTCAAAAACATGCAAAACATTAATGATCAGTGTCGCTTGCTCGTAAATCTAATGTGGTTAATTCATTTGCCAGTGTGGCCGCCATGGTGTTTTATCACACATTTTAATGGTTAACAAAACAGACCACCCACCATGCCTCAAAATTAGCAAAATGCAGCGATATTGATGAAAAGGTGAAAGAACATAGTGAGGAGGATAAAACTCACATTGATGTAATTTGCATTGATGTAGTCATCTGTGCTTTTCAGAATGACCCGCGTGGCATCATCTGCCGGGAGAGAGGAAGAGAAGAAGAGGGTTGGGTAAAATTACAGACAGAGAAAGATGAGAACAAATTCAACAAAGGAAGAAAGAAAAAAAAAAAGTTCAGAAGGGAAAACAGGTGGAGAAGACAAAGAGAGAGTGTGATGGGAAGAACAAAAGGTTAACGTTGGAACACATTTGAACACGCGAGCCAACAGAAATGATGAAATGGCTGCGTACGGTCACTTACAAGGAGAGATGTCTCTGTAGCGATTTTTGGAAACGTTCTGAGGTAATTTGGCACACAGCATGGTCATCCCCGGTCTCTTCCTGTATAGTTGCTGTGAGAAAAGAAACAAATTTATATTTAAATACCTGGAAGATCAATTAACACAAACCATTTCTTTGCCTGCTTTTTGAGTCCAAATCTCCTAAATGTTTCCATTGTGCACAAACATTTGTATGCACTGGCCTCATGTACATTTGGATGTGTGAGTGCATGTTTGTATTTCACATTCCTCCTCACTAATAGCACAACACTGAAATGGGAAGCTGTGAAGTGAAGATGATGAAGGACAGGAGGTTTTTGGAATGTGGAGGAGGAAAGAAATCTGTGACATTAAAGTCCTTAAAGTGCGAGTGTGAGAGTCTGCTTGTGTGAATTCACTTCTGTTTCTCCTCACATCAAACTGTGCCAGTACGGCTCCACTGCTCAGGCCGTCCTTCAGTGTGACCATGGAGTCCCTCAAAGCATGCTGGTCGAGCTGGGCAGGGTCCTGGGGGGACTTCTCAGGGATGTATTGAAAATCTGGCTCTGAGTCCACCTTCTCTTCCACCACGTCATAGATGGCTGAATAGGACAGAGAAGAAATAGGTCACAGGTTTTGTACACATGGATGTTTATATGAGCTGCGGCCGCAGGGGAGTTGATTTATCTTCAAGTATGTAAAAAAAAAAAAAAAAAAAAATTAATCAGACCTAAAGATGCACATAAAGTCAGATTCAATGCACTGCACCATAGTACTTACATGTACTTGTACTTATTTAATACATATTTCCTACAAATGTGCATATAATATATTTAAAATTAAATAAATTTATAGGCACTCAGTACATTGATGTAGTCCTATATCAGCTTTGATGTAATACAGGATAGAATGTGCAAATCCCTCTTTGTTAAAATATCAAGAATTTCCATGTTTCATCATCTTTATAAGCGCCCTTGCGCGCTTCACTAATGCTGATTAAAGGAAATGCTTTGCAATCTTCCTACATTGAGAATACATATGGATGAGATGTACAGAGAGCAAAATGTACAACTTCATATATCTCATTTGCAATTACAACACTGAGACTGAGCAGAGCCAAAGGAGACCACCACTATGCTTGACTGAAATAATGAGTAAAGTAGGAAAGATGTGTATCCCTTGCATTTTTTCATGTTCAAGATCCCATATTGTAAAAAGTGATATTTCTATGTGTTATGAATACGGCCCAGGTTCTATATTAATACTGTGAAAGTATCAAAGGTTTCAGTCCACAGAGAAATGCTCACACTTCTGACTTTGTATACTTTGTGATGTCACAACAAAGCAGTCACCACCCTCAGTCACACCCTCAAGCCTTGCTTTCTGTTGTGTTTACCTGAAATCTGCTTTATTTTTATTGATCACACAGTTGGCTCACTAACTAAGTCTGGGAGAGAGAGAAGATGTAAAACTACACTGAGATGGTTTTTGGTTCTTACACAAATTAAAAAAAAAAAAGTGTGAAATATTGAACCTTTAAAACATTTCATGGAGAGCTGACCAATAAGAAAAAAACTCACCATTTGGTCTGACCAATAGGATGAGCTCCCCAGAGTGGCTCTCACAGCTGGCCTTGATGAACATGACCACCTGGTCATGGGTGTGGTCTGAGATGTCCCGTCCATTAATTAAGACCACCTGGTCACCCTCGTTAAGGCGTGGCACACACAGGTCAGCCTGAAAAGGAGGAGACAGGGAGACGGCAGAGGGTAGAAAGAAAAAGAAGAATGGACACAACCGAAAATAAATTAAAGTGGGTATTTTTTATTTTACTGACACTTAGATAGTTTAGCAACAAATGTTAAGTTCAATAAAATGTTCATAGACAAAAAATAAGTAATGCAGATATGAAAATGAGGTGCTGCTTTGGCTCATTTGATTCTTTTAACATAATTTAATACTCAACATAAGTGACTAAAAATAAGAGTAGGAGAGGGACTGCTTTTCCTCATCTGACAGACAACTCATGAAGTGGTTGCTGACTTACTGATGTTCCCGGAGCAACTCTAGACACGATGATAGGCATCTTCTGGTCAGCTCCGCCCTGGTGACGCATAAAGACACATTAACAACAAAAAGCCTGGCACAATGTCCATTCTTTTTTAGGTGGGAGTTCATATTTTAGGCAAGACTGCGGATGATGAAGACGATTTGTGCCCAGGAGCAAAGGTTGTGACAACTTACAAAACAGTAAAGTTGCAAAAAGTTTGTTGGAAAACAGAATGGATAAATGATCCAAAACAGTTAAGAAGACTGTAATTTTTTTTTTTTTTTTGTTATGTTCCAACTAGAATCAGCTCTCACCTTCACATTGAAGCCAAATCGTCCGTGTTCATCAGGTCTCATCTTGATCAGGACCAAATTGTCATGAGGGACTACTCCATTCAGCTGAAGATGAACAGAGATGCATTAAATTCACATCCCACTTTTATCCTTCTTGACTGGTGCAAGTTGGACTATATGAAAATTCTCCAAATTCCACTAGTTGGCTGAAAAAACAAATTAAAAACAAGTAAACAGATGCAATGGTTGAAGGGTCGATGACAGCTGAGACTGGACCAAACAGTAAATATGTCAGTCAATGAGCTAAAAGTGGTGAAACAGCTATTTAGAGAATGAGACGGGCGTTGAAACACTAATTAAAGTAGATATGAGAAACTTAAGCATCATATTAGAAGAAATCTATATTATAGTCCCAGAGACAGAAATAGAGATAAAATAACACTGGGAAGACATTAGAGGTTAGAAAAATTCCCCAACAGAACTTTAAAAAATTTAAAAATAATAATAAAAAGGGCAGGTCTTACCTAATATGAGACTTTGAAACTCCTTAAAAGATGTGTAAACATTTATATAAATAGATATGAGAGTATGGATGTTTGTGTGTTCTGTTGCCACACTGACCGTAGTCTTGTCAGCATTGACAGGAACATCATACATCTCGTTGAGGTGGTTGTCCAGGAGGCTCTGTTGAGAGTGGGCCTGGATGATCTGGCTCAATGTCTTCCTGCTCAGCTGCTTGGGAGGCAAAGCTGGAGGCTGGCCGTCTACCCCCTCGGGGGACCTGAGGGAGGAAAAGAGAGAGAAAGAGGGAGAAGCAGAAAAGGGAGGGAGAAAAGTTTTTAGTTCAAATGATAATAGTTGCATTTTTTTGGCCAAATAATCTGAGGGGGGGACAAGGCTGCAGATGTGCTGAAGTTTCTTCTGCATCACCAGTGACTACACATGTACCTTTCACAGAGCACAGCATAGCACTTCATTACAATTCAAGCAACACACAAAGCAGCAAGTGCTTAAAGGAAAAAGGATATTTGGTAAAGATCATGAAAAACTAAAGCCACAAACACACAGGTACAGAAAAAGAATTATCTAGCTGGAGGCCTTCCTGTTTGTAAAAGAGGTGGGCTTTGGTAGAAAGAAGAAACAAATAGAGAAAAAACAGATAAAGAGGAGTAAGAGATTGCAAGATACAGAGAGGCTTAATAGCACAGTGTTAGTCACAATGCATTAACCTCAATAAAAGGGCTGCAAAAGGAAGGAAAACACCCCCCTCTATCATCCAGACAATAAAAGGCAATAAGTGTGGATGGTGAAACACAGTCAGTCAGGTAAGGCTTTCAGTAGCATCATGGTTCACTCTCTGGAGGGTAAAAAACAGTCATTTCACTTTGTGCGTGCATGTGAGCGTGCATATGCGCGTGTGTGAAGGCCTTCCTTAGGGGCGGGAGCACCAGTCGAAGAGCATTGCCTTTGTTTTGGCCGCTGTTACCGGTGCCACTTTGTGTCTTAAACACACATGCAAACGAACATTTATCATGGGTCAAAAGCAGGTCAGGCTTTCTGGAGGAGGGCGTAGCACAGAAGGCCTGAGCCAAGACTGCACATCCTCAATTTCCCCAACACGACACACATGAGTGAAATGGATACGCAACTAGCTTCATACCAAACTACAACCTAGCCAGGGCCCTGGGATGTGGAAACTGAACCATTTCTTTCTCTGCTTCTTTGAAGAAATGGGCCTGATTATAGCAAACAGATTTATCATAACATACCACACGGCTGGATGCAATGTGTTACACTGTATTGTATAATTGTACCTTTTTGTTTCCTGACACTGGTTTGCTAAGCAGATCATTTTCACTCGACACAGCTAAAAACAGAACATTATAGAGAGAGTGTCCAAGGGTTATGGTTTTGTTGTGTTGTCTAAGTGTGGAACCAACATATAAAGCTTTAAACTGAGGCCTTGTGGGAGACACAGCAGATTCTAATTTAGTTTTAATTGGACAAATTGGAGGGACATTGGGGAAAATGTATAAAAAAATTTACAAGTGATAGGTCCCACAAACCAAAACGTAATCTGAATTGAGACTGAATCTGGGGTTGGCAGAGGAGGTAACTGGAGCCACAAAAGTTACGAGAGATGGTAAAAACAAGAACTTGTTTTTTATTTTTCTACTTTTAGAAACAACAACTAGTAAACTGTTTTCTGAATATTTGCAGTACCATCTGAGATTAGGAAGCTCCAGTCCACCCACAGACTTGATTTCTTTCCTCATCCTTGGGTTTTTCATGGCCCAGATAAAGCATAAACCAATCTACTCTTGAGAACATAAAAATGAAAAGATTGTAAAATCGGGAAGATGATGATGGAATTGGCAAAATTTTCATTTACCAAGTTCAAAGTTTGTCCAAATGAACCCTGTTTACAGAAAGTTATGTCAAAATAAACAGCTAAGTTTAATTTTTCATCCCAACAATATGACAAATAGTTTTTATTCTACAAGCTGAATGTATTTTTCAAATCAACAGCAGGTTGGTGATTGATGATATTAACATGTATATATGAGGAGAATGATGTCACATATTAGTCATATACACGTCTGTCAACAAATTGACAGAGAAGGTACTGGGTATGTGACAACCAGCTAAATTTCAAATTTCAATTTGCTGAAAAGTAAAAGTTCATTATTTGAACTTTCATACTAGAATTTAATTCAGAAGTATTGAATCAACAAACGCAATGTTTAAAACTAAAAATGGGTATTAAAAAAAATGCATCATGCTGAATAAACTAAATACATAACATAACACGCATGGATAATGTTACTGTACTCATCTTTTGGCTGTGTGACAGAGTGATGAGCTAACAACTTGGCGTGGGTGTGTGGCTTTGTAGGCAGCTGAACTACCACTGTAATGTTACTTAACCACTCTTCTCACTCACTCACACACTCACACACACACACACACACACACACACACACACACACACACACACACCTGCTGTGTCAACATAGGATGCATGCAATAAACAAGCACAAGCCAGTCCAGACCCACAGCATATGTGCATTTCATTATACACAGCTCATTTTGAGCTCATTCTTTTTCCCTTTACTGAACTTGACCTAAGATTCAGGGATTTTACCAGAAGAAGAATGTCTGCTTCTTGTATGAGAGTTTTAAAAGGCTTTCAGCATTTGAAATATTACAGTGGAACCTCATGAGTTAATTTCACCAGTTGTTTTATAGTGTGTGACACACATGCACACACACTCCTAGTTTAGCGCCGTACAGTACAACGTATTCACTCTACAAACACATTTTACGAGCTGATTTTCAAAGGGCTCATCTTTCCAGTGGGGCCATTTAAGTGACACTGGGAGAGGGTGTAAACTGTGGGTAGAAGCCACAGACACAGACAGACATTTAAAAACCAGTCATCTCAGCAGTACACTCAGACAGAGTGGCACTAACACTGATGAGTAAAATCTAACTTGAAATGAAAGGGCGGCTGTTTTTCTTTTTTTTTTTTTTTGGGTTGTACTTTATTTATGAGGCAGTGAATAGAGAGTGAAATTTAGTGCTCTGCCAACAAGTTAGAGGCTGATTTTTCCCAAAGAGAAATATGCATCAAAAACAGGAGGAAGGAAGGAAGGGGAAAAAAGGAAAACAGAAAGACTTTAGTGACAGGGAATTGACTTGCTCCAGAAAATCAAAATTTCATGCAGCATCCAGCAGCTGTGAGACTTACGGTGTAGAGTCCAGACTGATGCTGTTGGCCTGTGTGGAGGATGCTGACTTGTGATTGGAGGAGAAGACAGGAAGGCTGGGTGAAGCGTGGATCACATGATCGACCAGGTGGCCAACGGATGACGGGCGTAATCGTGTGCCTTCTTGTACAAACAGTGAGTTCCTGACACACACGCATATAAGACACAAACTGATAAAAGGCTGGGAATACAACCTTAAATATGTTTGAAACGACTTCTTTCAAACATAGGCTGTTGTGCAGTTGTTGTGCTGCCCATTAATACAAAAGAAATTAACAACTTAAAAAAAACAAAAAAAAACAAACCTAACCATGTTGAATATGACTACATTTAAATTAGCGCTGCCATAATAGTCTGAAGTGAAGCTGAAGTGACCCTCAGAGCCTGGAATGAACCCTGGAACTTGGACTCACTGATTGGGTGTCCCGGGCGGCGAGCGAGTGGGCAGGCTCTGGGTTTCCAGTCTCTCATCTGATAGGCTGTTCCTGCTCACAGACTCCCAGTCAGTTCCACCCACCAGCTTTCTAGCCAAAGGTTTACTGGGAGACCTGTTCAGACCAAAACATCAATTCAGCTGTGGCCAGAATGAAAACATCAGTACACAATCGTAATCATCTGTATTGAGCATGAGAGTGATGTGTGTACATTTTAAGTAACAAGTAGTGCAAGATATTACTATTTAAAGTTAATTTATTACATTACAATTACTAAACACGCTGTTATTTGGGAACAGCATGTTCAGAGCCTTGATATCAGGTTTAGACGGGTTTGAGATGTGAAAGCTATGTGTGAAGGGGTTGAGGTGGTTCACCTCTGTCAAAAGAGAGGTCATGCTGAAATTGTCTGAATTAAATGATTTGTCTTCTGGGCTAGCCTGCTAATAGCCACAGGCACCAATACATCCAGGTGACACCTGATTCTAGTTTGAGTTGGACAGTGTGAAACTCAATGTCATGTCATCTGTTCCTCCACACGTTAAATAGAGAAGATGCTACGTGAGGATGTAGAGGACGTGGAGATCAAAGGCACCTTATGATGGATTGACAAAGGTAAAGTCAACAGTAATGCATTACTGCATAACTTCAGTTGCTAAATCATTAGTAATGTAATGTAATCAGTGTTTAAATAGGTAATGTGTAGTGAGTAATGCAGTTTTTAAGTAACCTGCCCAACACTGGTAATAATACATTAAAGTTTCTGTGGCGTTTATCTACCCTTACAGTTGTGTAGTGGTTAGATTCAACTGAGAAAGAAAGACATGGCCATTACCTTGCAAATACTCTGTCCTTGATGCCCTTCTCCTTTCCATACTGTACAGACTGCACCTCTGTCCGTCCACTACAGACAGAAACAAAAACCGTCAGTGGACTCTCCTGAAAAAAAAAAAAAACTGAACTAAAACTAAAATGAAGCAGGCTGAAAATCTGGTCTACTTCAGTGAAATCAATGTCTGAAAAATTCCTGAAAAAAAAAAAAAAAAAAATCTGCTTTCAAATGAACAACTAGCATCGAAGAGCCGAGACAAGATGGAGCATATTCAAGATGGATATTTTATATTTCATATGATACACTGTTAACAACGTGAACAACAAAAATTCACACTTCAAAAGTGTATCGTTGTTGGAAAGTCAGTCAATATCTCAAGGGCAAAAACACACACGTGCGCATGCACACGCAGGCACACACACATGCACACGCACGCACACTGTCAGCCAAACATCAGAGCACGGCTCATTCACGTTGCATCAGTGCTGCTCAATAATGCATCACAAGACTTCAGACTTTCACTTCATCTCTCGCTTGCCCTTCATAGAAAAAGGAAATAAAAAATGTTTCCAGTCAAGAGAGACAAAGTTGTCACTCGGCTAACGACATAATCCACTGGACAAGTTATTTCATTTTACGTCTCAGTTCACTTGACAACTTGAAATCAGGGAAAGTGTATGTAATCAAAGCAGTATTTTGTTTGAGAATCGAGTGTGTGGGTCTGTGAGGTGACCTGTACATGATGCTCACACATGTACACAAAAGATTCACTGCAAAGCTTAAAATGACTGGTTGGAGGGCCAAACACAAACAAGTTGCTTTTACTTGAGGTACAACCATGAATAATTAAGTTCCGCTTTTCTGAGGCAGGAGAGGCACCATCTAGCCTTGCAGTGCTTCTGCCCTTCAACCCAAACGAAACAAGTGCATCAACAAACATGTACTTCTGCTGGTGTTTACTTCAAGTGGGACTAATGCTGAGAATCAAGGACAGACAGACAAGTCTGGTCCATGTGCATCTGGTTGTCAAAGCAAAACTTAGGTTCTTACCAGTATCTGAACTTTGAGCCCAGGGTGAAGTAATGAGCAAAGAAGTTCTTCTGTGGTGGGATAGGCCGTTCCAGTCTGAAGAAGGTGTGGTGCTCCACGCAGGCCTTCCACAGGTTCTTACAGGCGCGGTAGTTGACCATGTTGAAACCCAGCAGCGTCTCCCGACTCTCAGTCTGTGTCCATAATGTACCCGTTACCCTTATGAACTGTTTTTATTCCATCCAATCCATAAATTTAACATGGTTTATCTGTTTAACTGTGATTTTAAGCTTTGTTTTTATTTAACCAAATGATCCATTACATTAACTACTTTTATTAAATCTATTCAGACTATTTCAACTGTTTATCCATTTGTGGTAGTTAAGAAGTGTGTGTGTGTGCATGTGCGTGTGCGCCTACCGATTCTCTCCTCAGCTGGATGAAGAACTGTTTGCACTTGAAGGAGATTTTCACTATTTTCAACCTGGAAAAGCAAGAAAAAAAAATGAAGTTGTTGTCTCTACAGCCACTGAGCACATAATCTGTATTGAGACTCTGATGTTTCATTTTCTCACACACACACACACACAAGGTATAAACCATCACAATCCTGAAAGACAGTTAACATGTGCATAAATGTTTTTTACTTTATTATTTATTTTACTTTTTTAATGCTTGGGGATGATCCAGATATTACTTTAAATATCTGGAAGTTAGAACACAAAGTGTTTAATCCAGTTATTCAGAAGCAAATGTAAACATGAAGTGTTTGTATCAACAAAAAATGTGCAGAAGAAAGGGCATCGTGTGCTGGTACAATGTGTCATGGCTTTGACCTCATGATCACTGCTGTCTAATTTTATCGTGTTTGCTAAAAGGGGCTCCTCCTCATGACTATGGCCAATCACACATAACAATGTTTGATTGTTATTGCACCAATATAAACCAGTGGCAGTACAGTGGTCAATAATGGTTAATTATTAGATATACATTATAGTCTTATGGATCTCTGCCCTTGCCCTTGAAAGCTGCTTTCAGTTAACACTGTGCAACTATGTGGAACTAAATGATGAAATGTTGAATCTGATTCTGTCAAATGATCTGAGAAATATTTGATGGGGAAAAAAATGTTACTGTCAACAGCTTCAAGCTGCTTTTAACAGTCATTTATCAGCTCCTCAACATCCAGTTATCACATTTTCTTTCACTTTAAATAGCTGAAAAGTTGGAAAAGTATTTTAATCCTGTCCTCCCTCCTCCAACTTAAAAATTATAAATATCCTACATAGCTTCATTCCAGTCCATCGTTGATGCTACATTACATGATGTATTTTACGCTAAGTGAAATATTAAAAAATTTCATTGCTGTGCAACATCAAATAAATTATAGAGTTTAAGAGTTGCTCTATTTGGATAACTCACTATGCAGGAGGTTGATGTCAACGTTCTTTACCTACAAAGATCTAATTGGTCGACTGCTTCTCCAACATGCAGAAACAAGCTCGAAACCAGACCAGAAGGAAAATCATAGACCTGGACAACTCTTCAGTGTGTGGCATACCTGGTATCTTTAGAAACTTTGGAATAAATCAAAATTAAGGTCCAGGAGTTTATGGCAGCGTAATGTAAGTTTGTAATGATTGATCCTGAGTGTTATTTTAAAGGTTAAAATACTTTGCTCCATTTTGTCATGCACAAGTTGAAAATTAGACTTGCTCAGTCATACTTTCTCCAGTCCACCATACTCTCAGCACTGGATCACTACAGGTGAGTTGACGTGATCATAAATTAATACAGAAGCCTGGTAGGTCCAAACCTCTCTTTCTTTGAATCAGTAACTCAACATGAAAAGCACAGTTCTCAATGATTCGCCAGTTCAAGTAAGCTGACCCATGTGTCACATCCCAACTCCTCATTTAACCTCAGACCCATTCCTCCTTCCACAGCTGGAGGCTGTGGGTTATAACAGTGTTACAGCAATGGAGTCTCCCAGCAGCTCAGTGATACCTCTACCTCCTCATCAACCTGTGCATTATCTAGTCTATGTGTCTGAAGAAGCAGAAACGATATAAAATAATATTTGAATCAAGAGACTGTGCACGCATGGCCACAGTAAGAGGTCTGCTGATGAGCAGCAGAGAAACATAATCCTTTCCTAGAGCTCTGTTGTTGCTGTGACTCATCGCTCCCTGCTAAATATATTTTACATACTTACTCACACACTTGCATGGACAAACACACAAACACACACTCACACACATGCTTAAGCAGGGTGTGAGTCATGCCCCATCTAAGTGTGGCTCATTTGTCAGGCAGAAATAGAAAAGGGGCATAACGAAAAATCTAAATGTCTCTCTCTGATTTTCAGAGTCTTTCTCTCTCCATCTCTCTTGACCCTTCCTTGTTTGAAAAAACAGGAAAAATGAAAGGATGAAGAGAAGGAAAGGCAGAGGGAGAAATAATGTGCAGCTGTAGAGAGTGAGAGGCTGGGGAAAGAAGAAAATCAGTGGGTGCAGGGTTCAGGGGATATGATATGTCCCTCTCTCTTTCTCACATATGGTAGTGGACAGCTGTTGGGGACACCACTGTTGGTCTCTAAATTTAGCTCAGCTGACTTGATATGCACACACACACACACACACACACACACACACACACACACACACACACACACACACACACACACACACACACACACACACACACACACTTGCTTTAGTTGTTTTCTCCACTTAGGATGACTTTGCATTGACAATTGACTGCATTGATCCCATGGGGACTCATAACCTAAAATCTCTCAGTCCCCAAAATTATGAATTTGGTCCCTATGAAGTCAGTCAGACAAAAATCACTCATTCTATAAACCCTATATGAACACACACGCAAACTAATCCTACCACAAACATCTTACTGCTGTCAGACACACACAGATGTCCATACTCATACACATACTCAGGCACACCAGGTGCTTTGTGCATTTGGTCAGGCTGCGTGTGTTAAGCCTACACATGAGTGAATTCATCTTCCGGAGTTACAGGGGTTTGAGTAGTTACTCTCCCACCCCCGGCACCCATTAACATTTAGCCTCCCACAGTGCAGTGGCAAAGTATGGGATATTTCCAAGAATCAATGATTTGGAGAGAGAACAAGAGGAAGAGACATACCGAGTGATGAGAGAGTGAATTAGACAGAAAGAGAAAGGAGAACCAAGACAGAAGGAGAGCAAGCAGATTTGATGACCATGACATTTCCAGGAAATCTAATTTAACATGAATCCCTCTGGTGAAATTAAATGCATAATTCTAGAAAAGATCAACTGCAGATTAAACATTAATATGCCATGTCAATAATCACTATGTGAGAGGTTACCAAAATATTATGCAGCACATTTCTCAGCAAAAAAAGGATTCCTGGAGGCCGTTCAAGTGGAGCTGGCAGGAAACTGATTGACACAGAGGTGGGTTTCTGACATCCACAGTTTGATTCTCCACATCAAGGGAAATCTGACTGGAGGGGAATGACAGAGAAGTGCTCTCTACTGTAGTAAACAATTACAGCTCAGTCCACAGAAAGCAAAGCAATAAAGATTCTGATTTTCTCTATGTAGCTGCTCCAAGGGACTGTTTTTGGTATAAAAACATCAATGAAGAAGTGTTTTTTTCCCCAGCAGTGCTCCGTTTCTCATCCACACAGATCAACTCATTCACACCTGATCGCTGCCAGGTTTTTTGTTGGCCACAGAGGAGCTTCACTAAAGCAGCTGGTTCTCAACAACCTTGCTTGTGGGCTCCAGGCAGGTGTACAAGAAACTGTTGAACTTAAGATCACACGTTTCTTTTGCATTTCGCACCATGTCTCTGAAAAAGCAGTTAGTTTACAGGTGTACATGCTCAGTCAAAAAGGAAATAGGTTTTGGTTCACTCTACTATTTCTTCCTCCAACTCATATAGGGATAAACTTTCAGTTTAGCTGGAACTAGAGAGGAATATTTTGTCTCAAGGTGTCCCCCAGGGTTTACTACTTGGTCCTCTACTCTTCTTCATTCATATGTTCTCCCTCAGTAATATCATCCGTTGTCATTGTTTCCACTGCTATGGCGATCAAATAAAGCAAACTTCCTAAAACTGAACTGTGACAAATCTGATATGATCATTATTAGTCTCAGAGCTCCAACCAAAACCACCCACAAATCCTCTCTCACTGCTTTACGCCATCTCCCTTCCCCACACATCTGCAACCATCTCAGAGTAATCTGTGAAAGTAACATCTCCTAGAACACCATATACACTATATAGACAAAAGTATTGTGCCACCTATACATTACACCTACAGAAACTTTTTTATGACATTCCATTCTGAATCCATAGGCAGTGATATGAAGTTGGTCGCACCTTTGAAGAGTTTTGGAGTTTGTCTGTGGGAATTTTTGCCCATTTATCCAGAAGAGCATTTGTGAAGTCAGACACTAGTTCATCCCAAAGGTGTTTAATGGGGTTGAGGTCAGGGCTCTGTGCAGGCTAGTCTAGTTTTTCTACACCAAACTGACCCAACCAGGCCTTTATAGACCTGGTTTTGAGCACTGGAGCACAGCCGTGCTAGAACAGAAAAGGACTGTCCCCAAACTGTTCCAACAAAGTTGGAAACAGATTTGTCCAAAATGTCTTGGTGAGCTGAAGCACAAGATTGCCCTAAGACAAGTTTGGTTCTGTATATTTTTTTACTTTTTGTTTCTTCTTTTTACGGTTACATACCAAATTGAAGTAGCCGGAGATAAACGTCAGCCAGACTCAAATTAGTGACCTGGATACTTCATAACACCTGCTATTTTACATTCTGGATTTGTGTGCCACTCACCATGGGAAGTAGTTGATCCGTACCCTGTTCTTGTAAACCACAATGCCAGCAGACATCACCCCAATGAGAATCTCTGTGTTACTCTGGTCCTGAACAGAACAGAGGAGAACAGAGCGTGTTTAGTGAGGGTGGTGGGGAGGGGAGTACAGCAACAACAAAAAAATGAGCTAAGAAATTTTTGGATCAGCTCCCTCTCTGCTGCATTGGGGATGCTGCTGACAACAGACCTGATGCAAACCCATAGCAGAGGTCAAAGAGACACTCTACGAAACCCACACGGATGGAAAGAATAATTTGCGTAGGACAACAACAGAGTAAGCGAGGAAAAGTTCAAGAGGTTCAAGGGTCCAATAATAATCTACAGTAAACTAGATGTTGTTCAACATGTTGAGATTTTTGTCCTGACTGAATTTCAGAGATGTAATTCAAACCAGTATGTACCACAGCAACATGTGCAATGCGATACTGATGACTGACTGAAACGTTGTGCTCCTCCATTGAGACAACACAACTGATTCTCTAGGGGGTTTTAACATAGTTTGTCAAAACATTTAATTGGGGTAGCTTTAGCTGTTTCTTTTTTGATGCTCGCTTTCAAAATTTGATGTTATAAATTCAAAAGATTCAAAAAGATGATTGCACATAGTCAAAGGCAATCCCACTCAAACTGAGAGAAAATTATTTTAATTCTGCAAAATATTATTTAAAAAATTAAATCATTTAATATTTTCACTCAGTCTTTTCTGAAAACTGAAAACTCTTAAAAGTTCCTCTTCCAAGAGAAATAGTGAAATTTGCAGCTGTAAGTAGATCAACGCTCAATTCCTCATTGAAAAATCTGGATCAGGCCTTAAAGCCCACCCACCACTGCTGCTTAAGCTAGGTTGATGGGTGAAACAGCTGAATGTATTAAGATGATGAGCAGAGGAAACATTTTTTTGAGTTTATTAAAGAGTTTATTGTGATTGCAAAATAAGCAACTCGAAGGTTAGTGCTATGTTTGTTAGCTTGTTACTGGTAATGTAAATGATCGCTCGCTGATAATTAGCAGAGGATTGGAGAGACTGAGCCACATGCTTGAGCCTCAGATGAAGTTGGTTGTCATTGCAATTGGCAACTAATGGATATACAGCATCACACTAGCGTAGTTAGCTTCTTTTATTTGTTTATGTTCTTTTTTAGTCACAGCTGGCAGCGGCTGACAAAGTATTAGTGGTTGCACTATTGCTAACTCTAGCCCAGTATACAGACAAGCTTTTGGGTTGACAGGATTTGTTCCTTAGGTTATATGACATATGTATCCCTGGCTGTTTGAATCAGTTTTTAGTTTTACTCCAGTTACCAGGGGGGTAGGGGGTATACAGTCATGGCATTGACTGACAAAAATTGATTTTCATCAGTGAGGGTCTTTAAAGAGTGCAAAGTTGAAGTGTTAATAATCTGTTATACTACATGGTCCTAATTCCTTTAACAGCTAAGGGGCCACTCGTGGGTGTTCAGCTTTCACCATAGCTCAGTAGACAGTGCCATTCAGCCTCATATAATCTTTTCTACACAGCTATTCAAGAGAAATATATTTTAAAATATTTCACTACAATGGTACAGTCTTATGCTGTTTTGATGAATGTTGGATTCCACACATTGGCATTTCTGGACATCATCATCAACTGCACAACACAAACCTAAACCTTGTTGTGAGACAGTTGGGGTGGGGGGCTTCCTCAGTTTGGGATATCAATTTTGACCATAATTGCTGAAGGTGGATGTGGACTAGATTATCTTCTCTGCGTGGGGGAGGAGGAGGAGTGGGAAGGCTAGAGTGAGATCACAGACACTATGTTCACTTTGTTGAATAGGATGCATTGATTTTTTTAAATCAAATTTTTTGAAAACAAATTGCAACACAGAATAAATAGAGACATATTCACACACAGAGAAGCATAACATATACACGAAGACACAACAGCCTTTAAGGCACGCACACTATCGCCAAAACAGACAAGCAGACATGAAATAATAGCTGACTTACCCTTGCATAGTGCAGCTCTACCCCGTAGAGCTCCAGCGTACGTGCTGTGTTCAGATAATTAAACTCTGACTGGGCAGGAGATAGACCGCTGAGTGAGCGAGCGAGACAGAAAGAAATAGAGAGATAGAGAGAGAGAGGAGGGTACAAAGACGATGGGAGGTTGTGTGTTGGAGCACAGAAAGTGATGACAGGGTAGGTAGAGACAAAGAGAGTGTGTATAAGAGACATATGGAGAAGATTAAGAGAAAAGGAGAAACAAAAAAATGCAATCAGTTATAAAATGCAACAGTGGCAAGAAAAATGTCAGATAAAACGTGAGCTTTTTGTTTTTGTATGTATATGTATAGATTTGGATGTGTAAGCTCACACTAAACTATTTTAGCAGTTTTTCTCTCATTTTTCTCTCATGTTACAAAATTCTAACACGTTTGCTGCTCCATTATTGTAATAAATGCAACAAATGGCATCATAACATCATCGCCAAGACAGCAGCTCTGCTGCTAATTAAGTTGAGCAGACACGTGTTTATCAGGACATACAATAATCTTCCAATTTCCACTTCAATGTGTCAGTCCTTTTGTGTTTATACATGTGTGTTGAGGCTGCATGGAGTGTGTGTAACCAGCATACCTGTGCTGCTGGTGATGTTTGGCGACCTCCTTGTGGAAGTCTTGTGGAGGGTTGGGGATGAAGCAGTACTCGGACAGGTAGCCTTGACTATGCTCCGTTTCACTGTAGTCCCCAAACTCAGCTTCACAGAGAGAGAAAGACAGAGAGATTAATATAAAATCAATAGCTCAACACTTTGTCTTTCCCTCTTTGCTTGTTATATTGACACAGACAACATCAGGGATGACAGAGAGACAGAGTGAATTCACCTACTACTGGGTGACTGGCTGACAATGAAAAACAATAAGATCATGTAATATAATGATATTTAACGTTGCATGTTGCATTTGTGTTAAATCTCCTTTTTCTAAGACTAAGATATCAGTGCTATCACTCGTAACAAAAAAATGTATGTTAAAAAAATATCAAAGTTCATTAAAGATCAAAACACACAACCAGCAAATTCTGGTCTTGGAAATAATTCCTTATCATTTTAACTGTTGAATACAACTTGATCTCTACACATCTCATCAGCATAGGATAACATTTTGTCCTTGACCTGAAAAAGTCAAACACTAACAGTTCATTTGTAACAGTGCTGTCAAAATACGTTTTCACTGCAAAAAAACGGCCTGACAATGAAAGCCATAACCATCTTCACTGACAAACATGGAGGTGAACGATTTTGTGTTTTGGCTTATTATTAACTGAATAAAACCAAGTCTGACAAAATGGAATTTTGTTTGTCATCATGTTTGTCATATATAAGTGAAATGACACTTGATAATTGACCCTTTTTCTCTACACCTTATCTTGCAGTCATCTCACCTCATCTCACACTTTCCAATCATTCTGCAATCTAATTGACTTTGTGCCATGTATTTGTTTACACAGGAAGGTGTTGGAACAATGAATCTCCACACCTTAGTTGTAAATTTTGCCACAGCATCTGACATCCTTTTGTGTTTATGGAAAGTGAACACCATCACAGCAAGCACCACATGGAAAAACATCAAATGTGCACATAGTATTGAAGCTTATAGATGACATCTGGAGATTAAAAGCATAGATAAGTGCTCCTCATCTTGTGCTGTAATACCACATTATCTTTGAACATGGCATTGTATAGAAGTGGACAACTGTGTCTTACTACATGTCCTTGCATATTTTCAGCAGAACCACAAGGCAACACAACTCGCTTTCGTGTGAATATCAGAAATATCTTAAAGAACAGGTCAAAGCATAAACGGAAACCGTGGATTAATTGGGATTACCATTCATATTTTGGGTACTTACATATGAACTGAGTACTTATCATAACAGATGGCCAGAGGCTTTAATGTGTGACTCAAAATAGCAAAAGACAGCAGGATCAAAAATAAAGCTGTGCCGATGATGAAGAAAAGAATGATTGCAAATAACAGGGAGAAGCATAAAAAGTGAAATGATTCCCAGATCACTGATCACCAGATCACTGATCACCAGATCCAAAGTCCTCAGGGAGACAGATCACAAGGTGAAAACACAAAGCTATTAGCTCACTAGCCAGCAGTTGAAGCTCAAAAGCGTCAATTCACTCAAGTATTCCCTGGACTGACCCACTAGCCGGTAGCCTAAGCATATTGACCAATGATTCGATTCCAGCTCACCCAGGTATTGATGTGCACACAGCTCCAGGGAGGAATATATGTCTAGTCAATAGCGTGCGTCTCAGAACACTAGGTTAACGTTGGTTTTAACTCATGCTGCAGTTATTACTTAAAAAGCTCAATGTTAAGGCCAATGAAACACAAAGACCAGCTGACAACTTGATCTCTCTCTTTATATTCACCATTTGATGTGAAATCCATACTGTGCTATAGATTAGCTCAAAGTGGTGAGAGGTAAGTTTGAGCTCAGGGTCATTGTAATGATGCTATTGACCAAACAAAGCACAAACAAGATGCTCAACTTGCCATTTGTGATGATGGATAAGCATTCACTGTGGGTAATTTAATCCAACTGCACATGCATTTGTGTGTGTGTGTGTGTGTGTGTATGTGTGTGTGTGTGTGCGCGCGTACGCGTGCTTTTACTAACAACTTACACTGGACCGAAAACCAGGCAGTATGCTTATTCCTCCCCTGTCAATATGAATAAATTAACAAATGCAACACTATGCAATTGTATGAAAACCAGTTTTAAAGCTGTAGAAGTGTTTGGTGATGTAATGCTTTTATAGAAATGAAAAGCTGTATTAAAGCCCACATCTACTGCTTTAAAATAAACAAACAAAAATGTGTTATTTCAAGATTTTCTCTTTTTTTTTTTTTTCCCTTTTTTAGCCTTCTTTTCTGAGGAAATAGTTGCTATGGTTTCCAGACAGTATTTGGTCAATTTTAAACAAGGATTTAGGTCTACTGGGTGGGATTTGTGATGTTTTTGAGAATGCAAAGCTTTAGTGTGGGATTTAGAGCGATCATCAGCACTGGCACTTTGGGCCAAGCAAACTGAATTAGCAGCATAGCAGCTGCTTCAAGTCGTTTTTCCAAAAGCAAACATTTATCTTCATAATCTGGGCTGGCACTGAGCAAAGTGACAACATGGACCTAGCTGCAGACTGCGTGTGTATGTTCATTTGTGTGTATGTGTGGAAAAGCAGTAGTGTCATGATGTTGTTAGTCTAGGGCCAAATCTCTTCTCTGACCTATATACTGTAGCGGAGCAAATTCCCCACAAAATACGCCAGTGAGGTGGAGGACAGAAAGAAGGAGGGAGGGCAGGGGGAAGCGGGTAAAGAGAGGGGGTTTATGAGCAAGGAAAAAAAGAGGGGATAAGCAGAAAGGGATGAGGAAGACTAAACAGAGATAAAAGAAAGAAACAGACAGAGAGAAAAACAGGCTGCAGGAAAACAAAGAGCAGCAGTAAAAGAGAAAGCGGGAGTGAGACACACAGTGTGTCAGGAGTCATTATTCTGATGACAGAGGGGCCCAGTCAGCATTTAACCCCCAACACTAAATCACAACAGTAGATGAGATCAGTGCTGAGGCTTGAACATCATCTGGCAAATGCGAGGTGTTAAAACAGCACTGTAAGCAAGGCTGCAGCATTTCATTTGGTTGCCAACTGCATAAATGCAGCAATAGATGGGCTTCTATCTTTGAAGAAATAAGTGGATTTGCATCTTGACTGTTGCTGTTACCCTAAAGACCCACTTGATTGTTTGGTCACCATCACCTTAGCACCTTTCCATTTGCCTCTGCACAATATTTGGCCCATGAAGCTGATTCTGGAGCAGTCCTAACTGCAAACCCCCCCACCAAAAAAAAAAAAGTCTCATACAATATTAATATCCCTGAAGTTAATAACAAATATCACTACACAGCTTAATTGAATGGTAATGGCTTCAGCACACCAACTATTAATGTGCTGTAGCAGCCACAGTCATTACATTTAGCAGTGTGTGTAGCTAAAGAGAGGCCTAATGAATTGCCTTTCCATCGTTATTTGGAGTGGGTGTATCCAGGGAGCACTACTTACATTGAACAGCATAGGACGCCAGCAGTGCAGCTGTGTTGTGTGCACAGGGCAATCTGGGAAACACAGGAACACGCACACAGACACACACATTCACATAAAACAGACACACAGACGATTCAGATTTGGATCAATACAAAGACATTATAGTTCTTTAAAAAGAGTAGAGATTAAACGTCTTTGATCATAATAGTAACACAGAAATGTGAAAACACCTATCACCATCAATAACATCATTATCTACTTGGAGAACCAAGAGAGAAAAAGCAGCAAGGCTTATTTTCACTGCATGTTTAAAATGCAGCATCTAATACACAGAGGGACGAGGTACTCACCTTCCAGTTAATATATCCTGCTTGATCTGAAGGAAATATTGGTACCTGAGGGAAGACCACACACCGCATTAGGATGAGAGACCAGTGAACCGTTACCTCTGTTTAAATGGAGTATAATATGTTGTAAAGACAAGCTACCAAAAGAGGTCTGTCACTGATTATAGTGGTGACACTTCTAATGGAAGTACGTGTTATGTAAAATTAATGGAAACCCTATATTTTATTAGTGGGACAATAAACTTGTTTGCCATAACAGACATAAAGCAGATTTTCTTATGACTCCATGGAGAGCCCTTCCATCAAGGACATGTAAGAAAAACTGTAAGTGGTTTGGTTTAATTTAACTTGTAGGTGAAAACTCACCTTACTGTTCTCGACATTGGTTAAACAAGTGCTGCTGACAAAAGCGATGTTATAGACATAGTGTGACAAGGCTATCAGGAGAGTTTTTGTTGTGACTTGAATGTACAATACACTAGATGAGCACGTCAGATCCAAAGCTGTCACAGGCTGTATGCAAAGTGTTGATAAGGCTGAGATATCGAGGCTGTGGCTCAGAGCCTGTAAGAAAAACCGGGCGCCGTGACACCTCCTCTGCACTTTGCTGCGGACCTCATGTTTGCAGAACTGTGGGTTGAACTATGGCCTCCAAGCAAAACATGCCATCTTATCTTTTTTTCTTTAATGAGGCTGTATCGAGTGAGAGACTGAATATACACAATGTGCTCTGGGAAACTGTGTGTGTTTCACACTACATTCATTTCAATAAACAGGCTCAATTCAAATCAACAACTGGTGTATTTCTCTGCTGTTTGTGCATGTATCTACATAACAAAGAAACCGCTGGACAACTTTTAGATACTTCTTTTTAAACTACATTGAGCTTTAATGTATTTTAATAGTAATACAAACAAGTCATTTTCAGATTATCTTAATAAATACTTTGTCACTGTAACACCCTTATAATATTAATGGGAGTGTTGATCAGGATTTAAAAGTGTTTTTGTTTGGAAAATGAACATCCTTACCGTGTGTATTCTTCCTGAAGTTTACTGGGGTCAGTAACAAAGAATTTGACTCTGAAGCTCAAGTTATGGGGAGACCCTCCTACAAGAAATGATGGTTAACAATCAGCGGGATAAAACGCAACTGGGCCGTGAAGTGAACAGATACAAAGTCAATGAACGCTAAGATACTGTACAAGCCTACTGTATTTTGTCTTACAGTCAACACTGGCTGCTGTTGTGATTATTGTTAATGTTTTATATGTTCTCTTCTAAAGAACTTAAAGATGCATCTAAAAAAAAAAATGTGTGAAATATTTATCTCGTTATTCATGCACATCAAAACAGCTTTTTTTTTTTTAGGCCTATATTTATACAAATGCATAAGCCTCTATTCTTGTACTGTGTAAAATACAAAATCCTGTGGTTACTCCTCAATGAGTCAGTCGGCGGAAAAACAGAGTTGAAGTACAGTTCAATCATTGCTGGAGGAGGATTTGCAGATCTCACTTAGGCAATTTCTTAATTCTACATGCTACAAATTCCTTCTCTCATTATCAAAAATAAGAGCAGGGTTGAAGCGAAGTTTAATCGTTGCTTTGGGCAGATTCAGAATTTCAAATCACACTTACTGTGGACTGGAGACTTTTGCTTAAGGTGGGAGTGTGGACTTTTCTTTTTAAACCATCACGTGCAGACTACTGCTTCAACTACAGAGAAATTCCCGTAGTTCAGTTCATCTTGAGCAAGCTTGCTTTCTAACATTTGCTTAAGATAAACTGGACTGGTTAGTTAAGGAGGCGTGTCGTGGATTTCACCTACTTTTTAACTGTTTCCTGATGGGCTTGTTGGGGTCGAGCCAGCGCTGTAAAATATTAATTGAGACACACTTAGAGACACCATAACGCTTTCACAGCATGGCTACACATGCTAAATTATTCAGCAGTAGCCACACACACATACACACCTGTCAGGAATACTCAAACACAGTGCACATGGATACAAACACACACCAATATATACTCACTGACAGAAAATGTACAGTCTAGATAATTATATACACACAGATGGAATATCTGATTTTAGGAGACTGATCCACATTTCAGAGCATCTCCAGAGACCTCCTACAGGTTAACACATGTAGTTTCACGCACACATACACACACACAAAGGCTTAAAGATGACCTTTTGGTAAAGTCAAAGCCAGTACACCCACGCAATGGATTAACTTAAAACTGTAACACCTGCCAACTTAACCTTAACTGAAAACATCACACTGACTGGTGCATCCGAGGAGTCGTCAGCCAAGTGCAGGCCAAAGTAGTCTCTCTCAGTCAGCTCCAGGTGCTTAAAGACAGCATCCAGCAACACCTGGCCATGATCCGACTTCTGCAGAGGAGGACAGAAAACAGTGGATGAATTCAGATTTTCTTACCCAATTTCTTACCAGGCACAAAGTTCCCTCGACTCTTCGCTGCTTCTGAACTCCTCAGGGAAAGGTCACAGAGGGCACAGCGAGGGCACAGGAATGAGCGACGGACCGATTAGACCATATCCTGTGCCGTGTTGTCATGAAGATGGGAGCATAGTGTTGATGCTCCTCACACAGTATCTCCCTTTTCCCACCACAGACGTCTAAATTATTCAAACGTTCGCACTGCTCCAGAAACATTTCACCAAGTTAAGATTCGTGTGTGATTCATCCATGTTGAGTCCTTAATATCTTTCCAACCACACCAGGACAAACACGTATAAGGAATTAAGTTGATGCGTGCCTGTGGGCTATTGTCACATACAGTATTTATTCATTATGCTAATTGGTTTGTTCAGTGACTGTGTAAAACCATCGGACAACTTTCTGACAACAGCTCTTAAGAAAAGCCTTTTATCCCTACTTCAAAACTGAATGATCACAGGTTTGGCTACTTACACCTGTGGATTATCTTTTCTTTTTTTAAATCTAATGTTTTCAGTAATTATTTCTGCTCTGAGAAGATGAAAAAGAAATGACTCCTGGCTTAGAAGAGGAAGAGGAAGGGCAAAGATAAAGGTATAAAGAGAAAACAGAAAGAGTATGTAGTGTGTCCAGCCACAGATGTGATTACATATCAGCTTGTTTAAATGTTTATCTCGTTTCTCTTTATGTCCTCAGGGAGAAGAGTAACATCTATTGACTCAGCCTGTATCTGATCATGTCATATTACATCCATAAATGGAAAGTCAAGCTTTAACAGAAAATGTAGTTCATTCATATATGGAATTTGTGGGGAAGCTGGATGAAAAGGAAGAATAAAGAATGAAGATTCATTCACAACTTCCTTTGCTTAAATGGAAACTACTCAGCAAAAACAGGCGTCATGTGTGGGCAACTGTTTGAAGCCATAGAGAGTCAGAGTCAGAAGTTTCATGGCAAGAAAAAACAACGTTGAGGAAATCCAAAGTAAAAGAGAAAAGTAAAGTAAAGCAAAAGACTGAAACCATAATTTCTTTGTGGTCAAGCTTGCATAATGGAGAGATGTGGAAAGAGAAACGTTTAGGGTAAGAGGCTGAGACAGTGACAAATATCAGGTAAATCAATGACCATGACCTTTAACATGCTTGAACTTCTGCTTTCAGATGTCTATTGCAAAGGTCTGGATGGGAAACACCAAGATCAACTACATGTTGTTCCCTAGGTTATCAGCAAGGATGTTTTGTGTAAAACTAATCCTCCATCAAACAGGCTTTGAAGGAAAAACGTCTTCCTCTTGAAATATTCAATCTTAGTTGTGTCCATTGTTGCTTCAGTTATTTTTTTACTCATAAATACTAGTGACAACTTACTAAAATTATGGGCCTGAATAAAATGTTCTGATAATGATAGGAGCAGAAAATTCCCTTAAATAGAGAGAAAGTAGGATGAAAAAGGGGGATGAAAAAATTTAAAAAAAGAAGAATCATTTATTAAAAAGATCATTAATATCACATCGTTTTGTGAGAGAGTAGTGAGGGCCAGAGAATAAACTGTTGGACAGTGGAACAGAAATTAACACCTGATCCAGCTGTGACTCCAAGAGAGAAGGGGAGAGGGGGGAGGAGAGAGAGAAGGAGGGTGGGAAAGAGCGTACAACTCCATCAGTGCTCCCACGGGAGAACAGTTAAACACACATACAGAGCGACTGCTCCAAGTCTCCCCTTTCCCTTGGTGACACACTTTTAAAGCGCAGCATGTGTGAGTAAAGTGTGTGTGTGTGGGGGGAACGAATGGAATGATAGTTGACAGTTGACATGTTGACATGGCAGCCCTCTGGGATCACCAGCAGTCTTTTAGTGTGTGTGTGTGTGTGTGTGTGTGTGTGTGTGTGTGTGTGTATATCCACTACTGTCAAAGCCTTGTTAAATGAGTCAACTCTGATACCCTCGGTGCTTTCTTGCCTCCTTCTTGCTCACTCCCCTGCAGCTTTACTATCATGTCTCACGGATAAAGAGCAAACAAGAACCAGTTGAAATATTTGTGTCAATATGAGAATCTCTTATTATGTTAGTGTGGGAGAATTAGAAAATGGAGTGTGTGTCTTTTTTCGGTTTTGGTCTTCTATTAACACTAAGCTGACTACTGAAAATATGTCTTGATTCTGAAAATGTTGCACTGTGTTGAGCTGTGGTCAAGAAAAATAGACCTAAGGAAAAAAAAAAGCTTGTACTTGACTGTCGCACAATTTGTTGCTAAGCATTTTAACTTTGCTGAAATAAAAAATAAAGGTAAGAAAATACACGTGTGGACAGATGAGTGGCGGCAAACGCACAATAAACAAGCTAATTGCTTCATTTACAAGCCGATAGATTGACAAAGTGTCCAAAAAGTCTGATGATTTAACCAACAGCGAAAATAGAGAAGTAAAAAAAAAAACACATGCAAGGCTGTGATATGACGAATCGTCATGTAAGGCTAAAATCACATGTCTGAGAGACTTTGTATGAGCCTGTGTGTGTGTGTGCGTTTGTCTCCACTACTTCCCCTTTATATGAAGCCGCTTTTCAAGTTGGATGTGGGTGCCCTCTGTGCACTTTTTATACTGTGCTCCCAGGGAACCCATCCCCACTGTGTGTATATATGTGTGTGTATGTTAGTTGGTGCTAGCCTCTTCTGTATTTTTAAAAGGCATGCCAGCTAAATGTGTGATCACTGCCACTGCAGGAACAAACAGCTATACATTGTTAAAATTGAGCCAGAAACATATACACAGGCACAGACACAAAATTTCACACATTCTCTCTCTGTACTTTTACATAACAAACAACAGCAGCAGCAGCAACTCCATAGTGTGGACAGCTCATGGACTTAGTGATAGAAAGAGTCATAAAGAGTGAGGACAGAAAAAGCAAACGAGAGAGAGGGAAAACTAAAGTAAAGAAGACAGAGAGTCATAGAGACACAGAGAGGGAAAAGGAGAAAAGAAGAGATTGACGATGTACTGTGTGTGTTGTGTGTTGTCTGTGTGTGTGTATGGGTGAGACAAACGCTCTTTGTGGAGTCCAACAGCACCATTGGCTGGAATAGTGTCTGTGTGTGTGAGAGTGAGGACAGAGGAGGAAGACTTGGTGATAGAGAGCAATCACAGCACAAGAGACTGGCTGAGAGACTGTGAGAGACAGAGAGAGGGAGATGCTCTGATAAATCCTAAGGGTTGGGGTTGGGGGGGGGTATCTACAGTGTAAGAAATGGGGGGGGGGGGACATCAATAATATTGGGGAAACCAAGTGGCACTTGAGGGAAAGCCCCAGTGTTTTTAAATGGCAGGTTAACAACACAAAATGCAAAAATTGACACATTTATTTGCCTCACAGCTCAGTGTGGTGTGTGTATGTGTGTTAAAGAATGATGGAAATTCAGGGATGCATGAGGAAGCTTGTCCAGACAGGAAGAGAACTACACTACTGAGGAGTCATTCACATCTACCTCTGTCTTTCTGTGTGTTCAAAGCACACACCCACCCACACCCACCCACTCACCTAATTTGAAATGCTTTATTTGAATCTTCCACTTCAAATACATTAAAATAAACAGGATTGAGCTATCAACTGTTATTATAATATATTGTATCATAGTCAATAAGCATTTTTGAGGCCACTAAATATTATCAATACTAATCTATACTCAGACATTTTTAAAGGTTCAATATTGTGCAAATGAGATTTCCATGTCTCTTTTTGGAAATAAAGCAGGTTTATAAATACTGTATAAGTATCAAAGTGCTAAGTCCACAGAGAAATGCACACCACATGTATTCAGAAACTGAGCCTTAAAACCAGCTGTCAGGATTTCTGTAACTTTGTGATGTCACAACAAAGCAGTCACTGATCTAAGATATTCTCACATTGACTCAACATCCAATCCTGCAGGTTTCTCCTGATTTGGTTTCTCTAAATTAGAATGCAGATTTCAATCACTCCAAAAACAGTACTGACACAAATACAGCCATGGGAATGGTCCAAGTCAAATATCAAAAACACACCTTAAGAGCAACACCTATATCATATTTTATCATACTTTAAAAACACATTTATATTCATCATGGTAAGGTATTGCAAAATGCGACATTTTCCATTTGGTATCAAAACTCTGGCTTCTTCAGAACAGCAGAATCAGCCCTTTTCTTTACATTGAAAATGAACTTTCCTTCAAAAAAGTCTGTCTACATCTTGTGAACAAGATAGGATGACGTGTAAAAAAGGATGTAAAGTCATTTCCACACTATCTCTTACTCTCACTCCTGTCTCACGTGAAAAATTCAATCACAAACCATTAAAGAAACATCCTCACAACACACAAACGCACACATACATTAGGCATTTGGTTCCAGAAAGTGAAAGGGTTTGGGAAAGATTATAGTTTTCAGTGCAGATGAAGTGTTACTGTCTGTAACATTATATCAAATGAGGAAATGCACAAGTCAATGCAAATTTTCAACATATGAACAAAAGCAGAAATAGGGTTCAGTCACTAGAAGAACCACAATTGTGCAGAAAATATATGTAATGCTCTGTGATTACTTTTAAATGATTTATTCCATATAACTTGCAATAGTATTTCATTCAGGGGTCTCATTCAGCAGAGAAGTAAAAGTTATTTTGCAGGACAATCTATCCTCTGCCCCTTATTGCTCTTACTTGCTCATTATTACAAGCCACTTGATTACCAAACAGCTCATGCAGATAGCTGGATGTCTATGTGGTGTGGAGTGGTTACTATGGTTAACACTGCATTTGTCACTTCACTCTGAATAAATCCTGCTCCTGACCCTGCTTTTGTGCTGGTGAGGCAGAGGGTCAGCAATGGGCTGGCCTTTTTTAATTTACTGTCATCTATGAGGCTTTCTAGCTACAGCAGATTCTGGTTTATCCTGATATCATTTCAAATCGACTTCCTATCTATAAGATCATTAACACGAGCCCACCCCTCGCACCACAAGGGATGCGGTTCCTATGACAATAAGTGGCTGCTTCTGGATTTTCACTCTCTGCTGAAGAGAGAGAGAGAGAGGGGGGAGAAAAAAAAAAAAAAAAATCAAGGCCAGTTGGCCAGAGAGAGGATCAATAGAAGTATTGTTGCTCTTAGGATGGCTTGTCTTTCCAGGAAGTTACTGCTGCTGGAGGGGTCTGATCAATGACACTGTCAGAGAGACTGACAGAGACCAAGTCATTCATTCAGCAAGAAGCGGGGGGGAGCAGGAAGCAGAGAGGGTGAGAAGGAGAGAAATTTGCAGGGAGGAATGTAAAGAGAGAAAATGGAGAGACATTATAGAAGAGACTCTAATAGAGATCCACAATTACAGCTAAAAGGATAATCCTGGTTATCTTGCAACTGAGCTTGTAGACGTTCAAGTACAGTTATCATTTCAGTGCTTAAGAAAAATTACAAAACTAAAATGGTTTCAGCAAATCTAATTTACTTTTTATCATTTGAACAGGTTTTTATTTTGTTAGAAAATCCCACATTTCAGGAGATGTTTATTGGCCATATGATGAGTTGTTGTAAACTTGAATATTAAGTATTAAAACCAAAATAATTTTATATGTAAAATTCACAAGAGCATTCATATCTCATGGGCTTTTGGTGGGAACCAGAAGAACAGAGAAGAGCAGCAGGAAGTGAAAGATACACCAGCTGCGAAATGAGGGTGTGACAGAACAAATGAAATCAAACATGGCTTTTTCTCTCATCACCTGCTTCTCTCACAGAGTTTGAGTAAAAGGGTTTTTTTTTTATAAAATAATTTTAGCATTCTGAATAGCATAATCATATTATACACATTATTGCTTATGCTCTGTGGAATTACATTAACACACACGCCAACAGGATGTGATCTGTCAGAGGGGATGTTATTAGAGGATTTGTATTTTCTGACTCACAATGGGAAATTCCCGCATTGTACTTTCACGACTCTGATCAAACACTCAGAGACATAAAGACGGACACAAAGACAGAGAAAAGGAAGGAAATGTGTCATTACACGAAGCAGCAATGTAACGCCAGTCACAAGCAACTTGTGACCAGCTTTGGGCAAAAAATAAAGCACAAATACACACATTCAAGTAAAAAGACACCCACAAACATCCTCAAGGTGTGATTGCAGGTGAATGAATAATTGTAAAACCAAGTGAACAACCATTAAACTCAAAGCTCTGGGTCCAGTGAGGGAGAGTACTGTAGACAGGCTGAGAGAAGGAATCTTTACTTTTAAGTGTCATCAGAAAAAAATACAGCGTGGGTTGCTTTTTAAATGTCTGCAAACATGTAGAGACACACAGGCTTTTTCCCCACCAACTCCAAAGTTAATTTGAGGTGGGCTTGAGGGGAAATTTACAGTAATGGGAGCAGTTGAGGGAGGGTGAGAGGGAGGGAGGGGTGCAATGCTGGTGAACTAACTTCCTGTTTTTCTTTCTTGAGGTTTTGCTGGGGTTAATGTATGAATATTTAGGGGCTCACTTCTCACGTCATGGATTAATGAATCCATAGCCTACATTATTTTGTTTTACTTTTTAAAAAAAGGAAGGAAAATGTATTAGAGATACATGAAATTTCTGAGTTTTCATCAATGGGTTTACTGACTCACTAAATATGTATATGAAAGGATAGAGCAGAATGTTGCAGCAATAAATACACAATGAGTTTGACATTTTGGCACTTTTTAAATTATGCCAAAATAGTTTTTAGCAATTCCTGTTTGCAGTGTGCCAATGGATTTACACACAGGTGTCACTCAATTGTTTTGATACTGAAATATCTTGAAAATGTGATGTGAAATATATATTGTAGGTATAGGTGGTATGTAGGTGATAGATGTTACTTATTTAAGATTGTAGCATATTTTTTGACAGCACAAAAAAGTTTCTGGTTCAGTCAAACCGCTTTGACTTTTCACTTTAGTCACTTTATTGGATTCTACCATTTCCTTCTTCTTTTTGACATTTTTGATTCAGTTTACTAGAATTTACAGTAAGAGACTTGAATAGAGGAGCAGTACTTACGCTGACTTTGAATGCCTGGACAGTGTTGTCCAGCAGCAGTACGTTGCACACAACTTGTGTGTGCTGCCTGTCTCGCTCCAGCTCCGTCGCCCGGACATTGTAGGATCTGCCAGCAGGCAAGCGGAAGCGCGCGCTCATCACGCTCCTACCAGGGTCTGCAACAAAGCAAAGACACAGCAGAGAGGGGGAAACGATGAGTGAGAGGAAACAAGAAGAAATTGGACATCATTGGGTCATGGTGTGATCTGTGACATCTGACAAAAAATCTCACATGGCCTGTAATGTTTATATATTACATGACCCCGGTCAGCTTGAGGACCCAAAACTCCCTTTCTGTAACACAATATACCAATGTACAGTATGACATGATGTACTCTGCCTTAGTGAAGGCAGCCACACAGCAAGACAAGTCTGTACAAGCACAGTGAAGCTGCAAAGACTGACTGCTTCATAAGAAAAGAATGTCAATGAGTATGCAAGAGATTCTCTACCAGGGGATGCGCACAGCCCCGCAGTAAAACACTCACAAAATACCAAAAAATTTAGCAAATGATTTACAGATCTGGTCCTTTCACCTGCTTACAGTTTGAACTATTTTTAATAATAAATCCATGCTAATAATAACAACACTCTGGGTTATGTGTCTCACCTTTTCAGATGAAATTTGACTTTTAACTCTATCATTTCATCATCAATGTGCCTGGCTGGAAAGGCTTGTGATTGGTTGGTAAATGATGGCAGCGCAAACAGTGGCAGCTTTCCTTCATCTACCCGGATTACAAACCACTCAATTTTAAGTTTACATTGATGAGGTCATATCACAGTCATTATGGCATTGGTGTATACTGTGTTTAAAGATCTGAATAGGATACATTCTTTTATATTTTCATTTTTATGTGATTTTTTTTGAGCAAAGGAAATATATAATGTGTTAATTAGCTTTACAGCTGATGATCAAAGGGTTTTGGTACATTTGGATAGAGTTAGGCAAACTGTATCCCACAGTGATAGCTTCATATTTAGTTTCATTTTTATTTAAATTTTTAATGTCACATCTGATAATACTTTGTTGATAGCTTAAAACTGTAAAGAATGGGGAACTGCTGTACATAGACTAAGTGATATATGTTTATTTTACATCTATCATTGACTGACAGCTTAGATACAAAAAGGTCCATCTGTTTGAACATGTCTATACACAGAGTTTCACAAGTCAGCTCGGCCTGTTTTTGTGTAGCTGTAATAGTTTCTATTTTCTTGGGCAACATATGCCATTGTAGTGGGTTTTGTGCACATCCTGTCCACCTCATGCTTTTTTATTCTGAGGTGATCCACCATGACAGGAGACATAATAACTCCACAAGGGTCACGGCCCCGTCATCAAGAGCTGCTGTATTTGTAGCGATGGCTCTGTGTGAGCGCTTTTGTGTGTGTATATAATATATATGGAGGGTTCTCTGCATGTCTGAGCTGCTTGTCACTATATATCAGCACAAACCCCTTGAGGATGGGCAGATGGTGTGCACACTGTGCATGAACACACACATATACAAAAAATGTAATTGTGAGGCCACCATTAACAGCCTGTCTTGTCACCTCCAGACTTTCATGCTACACACAAACATATGTAATTATTCCATTGACAGGTGGTTTCAATACGCACTGTATATAATTTACTGTATATGCTGCGTGCTCTTCAACACATTATTCTCACTCTACAAAATATGAAGTGGGAATCTGCTCAGAAAGTACAGAGACTGTCTTAACTGTGGAGAAGCAGTATTTATCTTTCAAAACATTTCTCTAGGATAAATACTCATTAGCATTAGCACATACAACATATTTGTTAATGTCAACCAACCATTTGCAGTCAAATTTTCAAAACATTTTTGTTTCTCATCATTTCAGACTCCACTCATCTGTATCAAGAAGTTATTCAAATCTATCTTTCATTCATTCAGCTGCACCTGTGGTTACATAACATGAATACATCAAGTACTTGATGAAAAAGCCTGGCCAATAAATAGCCTGTTGACCTCAGCACCAATGAAGAGGTGCATACAAATATGAATAACGAAGTGCTCAGGTAAAGACATAGAAACAGTTGGTATGCTTTTTTTAAATAATCGTCTAGCTTAGCTTAGACTGGAAACTGGGGAAAGAGAACATTTGTGTACCAACACCTCTTAAGCTCACTATTTAACAAAGACAATGATGTATGTTGTTCATTTTATCCATAAAACCACCTAAACCTTTGACTCATGTGTCAGACTATTTCTTGGCTGGACACACCGGCTACTTGGAGTCTTGTCGTCACTGTGAGGTTGCTGGGCGACCAGCATGGACTCCAAGTCACTGCTAAGATAAGCTAACTGTCGTCTGGCTCAAACTTCATGTCTAACATCAGATATGACAAGAAACTCAACAAGAAAGCTGAAGTTAAGGACGCTTCCCAAAATGTCAAACTATTCCTTTAAGTGACACAGTTTGGTGGAAAATGTCTCCAGTAATTTGTTCAATGTTTCGTTGTTTTTTGCTCCTCACATTAGTGCAGCTGACAGAGACAGGCATGTCCATCTAAAAAAGGTTTTTTAATAAACAAAGTTTCTCTTGTTACTCTGACATCAGAACAAGACCACATTTCATATGCATTGCGCTTCTAAAACTTTCAGAAAATGAATAAATACACTTTTTACCAGCAACATCTCTAATCATTGCCAGCACTAAATCAACAGACTATCATATTGGTGCACCACATAGAGCAGAATATTAGCCCAAATACCAATAACATATTTTTAAAGGAGCACTCCACCAGTTTCACACATAAAGATAAGTTGTATAACAAACTGGAGCACTTTTTATCCTCTGAAATCAGCTGCAGAGTCATCTGTGGCGCTGCTTATGTCACTAGGCCAAACTACCATCACATTCGCCCTAAACAGGAAAAGAGCAGAGGCGTTGCCTCACAATGCATATCTAATGAAAGCAGCAAGTGTTTATATTGTCATTTAGATAAATAATATCGATCAGTATTTGTCAAATTCAGCTGAGCAGATGAAACTGCTTAACACCTCCACTCACAATTTCCTGGTGGTGGAGTTTTGAATAAGTGGGTGTTTACCAGACAGGGAGGTTTGTCACACAGAAACACATTTGAACCGCATTACAGGAAGCGTTTGATGTATTGGTTGACAGCTAGCAGGTAATATCTACCCGGGCGTGAAGCTGGTCATACGTGATGAGACAGTGAGATCAATACACTCTACCAATGGAACAACAGCAGACATAAGTACAGCTACACAGCCATGGATGCATGTGAAAGCACAATCACAGAGGCAAGTATGCGCAGCGACGCATGCACGCAGATGCCAGCCTCAGTGCTGACAGCTTGGGAAACAGAGCGAATGGACCAGCAAGAGCAGGAAGGGATGCAAAGATGAAGCCATGCAGGAGGCAGGGAGGGCTGGGGGGACGCGCTCTATCAGTGGCTCAGACTGAGGAGGAGCTGTGGGACACACCGATGATGAGCTCTGACACACAGATGCTCTCCACAGGCTGCATCGCCTTCCCTGCTATTGTCCTGTCCTAACATTTATCTGCCAGCTGAAGACAATTTAAAGACCACGGACCACAGCACTGTAGTATGAAACCATTTATTCACAGTTCAAATAATGCCTCAGTGTGTGACTTTAAATTATTGGGCTCATTTAGAGTCATTTTAAAAATATTTTTTGTTGTATTCAATTGATTATAGTATTTCTCCTTCCGTCTTTCTCTCCTGTGTTCTTCATGATCCTGTCCAATCGTACCGTTTTCTATTCTACTGCTTTCTATTCTCATTGTTCTATAATTTTCTGCTCTGCTGTGTCCTTTTCAGTTTTGCTCTGCTGAGCTGGACAGGACAGACACACTCCCCTGAGAGAACCCTCCGGAAGTCCGGAAGCACGCTACCATTATTGCTTCCTGCAGTCAGCAGAGCTTACAAACAGGCAGGAGTGTGTGTGTGTGTGTGTGTGTGTGGGCTCTTGACCCAAAAGCTTCCCTCACTGGTGGGCTCCTCTAGTTCTCTCAGCTTATTGCAAACACAGACGGTCCTGCAGCCTTCCTGTCTGCACACAGGAATACACACCCTTCTTATAAACACACCTCCTGCAACGCATAAACATGCACATGCGCATGCAAACAGACACAAGTTATCTGACATAAACATCAAGTTGTGCATTGTTCCACTTTGGCGGGATACACACAAACACAGAAGTACAACCATAAAACTTATCCCAACTACTGAACTACGATTCACTCCACATTTCTCATTGACACTAATAGCACGGAAGTCTTCAAAGGAAAAGTTACACAACAGACACCACAGCCTATCCCAGTTCAAATATGGGCCGACTGCTGAACTCCATTCGCCCCATACACTTCTATCTATATACATAATTTCTTCAAAAGAAGCTCAAAAGACATGGTATGTATGTTTTTTTCTGTCCCTTTGTGTTGCTTTGGAACAATTGAAATAATAGACGAGCAGTTAGGAATCCCAAAGGAATTGCACATCACTGCTCCATAGTGTTTCATAAAGCGTAAACTAGGCCACAGACAAACAGGTGGTCAATTACAGATGTGTGCACGAGAGAGAGAGAGAGAGAGAGAGAGAGAGAGAGAGAGAGAGAGAGAGAC